>JABSTQ010010517.1:305000-565812 GCA_013358835.2 Ixodes persulcatus
ACGGGGAGATAACGCTGAGCGCAATTGAGAAAGAGGGGCGAGTCTATCAGGCGGCGTTTTTAGGAAGAGCGTTGCGCCGCTCGAGCCACCGATAACGTATGGGTTGGAAGGAGACAACGGAGGCCCCCGCTGAAGACACGTGCGCATGTGCAGATGTAGCCGATCAGTTGCAGCCGGCGCTGCTAGATAGCGCGGTGATGCAGTTCGGTCGCCGCTCCGGCGCTCCGTTTTACTTTGAGGGGACCTGTACATCGAAATCATGTCGGCGATGGTCTTGTTTAGTCGCTCCGTCGGCCCGTTGGTCTGTGGGTGGTATGCCGTGGTCCGGCGGTGGTCGGTGTGGCTCAGGCGGAGTATCTCTTGTGTCAGTTGCGCCTTGAACGAGGATCCGCGGTCCGTAATCAGGACTTGGGGAGCGCCGTGTCGGAGGACGATAGACTCCACGAAGAACTTGGCTACTTCCACGGCGGTCCCCGACGGGAGTGCTTTTGTCTCTGCGTACCTGGTGAGATAATCAGTTGCCACGATTATCCAACCGTTTCCCTGCGTCGACGGTGGGAAAGGTCCGAGAAGATCCATTCCAATCTGCTGGAATGGTGCAGTCGGGGGCGCGATCGGTTGCAGGAGACCTGCCGGCTTCGTCGGTGGTTTCTTGCGTCGTTGGCATTCGTGGCACGAACGGACGTAGAGGTGGACAGTCTTCGGGAGCTTGGGCCAGTAGTATTTTTCTCGGATCCGTGCAAGAGTCCTACTGTAGCCAAGGTGACCAGATGTTGGGTCGTCGTGGCAGGCTTGGAAGATCTCTTCTCGAAGACTAGCAGGAATCACCAGGAGCCACGTCGAGTTGTTGTCCCTGAAGTTCTCTTTATAGAGGATACCTCTCCGGACGGCGAATCTTGGCAGGTCACGTGAGAAGGCTCGGGGAATCGTACCCCCTCGTCCCTCCAAGTGGTCGATCAGTGCACGCAACTCAGGATCGTCCCGCTGGAGCGCTGCCATGCCGTGAATGGTCACCGCGCCAAGAAAGTGATCGTCGTCGTCGCCGATGTCTTCGACACAGCCGGTAGCTGACTCGACAGGGGCTCTAGACAGACAGTCGGCGTCGCGGTGTTTTTGGCCTGACTTGTAGACCACGGTCACGTCGTACTCTTGCAGTCGTAGACTCCACCGAGCGAGGCGTCCCGATGGGTCCTTCAGGCTCGCTAACCAACACAGCGCGTGGTGGTCGGTGACCACCCGAAATGGACTCCCGTACAAGTACGGGCGGAATTTCGTGATGGCCCAGACGACGGCCAGACATTCCTTCTCGGTCGTCGAGTAATTGCGTTCCGCGTTCGACAGCGTCCGGCTAGCGTATGCGATCACGCGCTCCGCACCATCTTGTCGTTGGACCAGTACCGCTCCGAGTCCTGTATTACTGGCGTCCGTGTGAACTTCCGTTTCGGCTGATTAGTCGAAGTGGCCGAGGATCGGTGGTGACTGGAGCCGTCGCTTTAGTTCGTCGAATGCCTGTTGTTGTTCTCCACCCCATTCGAAGTTCACGGCGTCTTTAGTAAGGCGCGTGAGCGGCGCAGAAAGCTTGGCAAAATCCTGAACGAATCGCCGGTAGTATGCGCAAAGTCCAAGGAATCTTCGGACGGCCTTTTTGTCGGTGGGCGGTGGAAAGGCCGCTACGGCGCGAGTCTTCTCAGGGTCAGAACTTACACCTTCGTTGCTCACAACGTGGCCCAGGAACTTCAGTTCGCCGTAGGCAAACCGGCACTTCGTCGGCTTGAGGGTGAGTCCTGCGGTCCTGATTGCCTCAAAAACGGCCCGAAGGCGTCGCAAATGCTCGTCGAAGTTGGTCGAGAATACCACGACGTCGTCGAGGTAAACGAGACATGTCTGCCACTTGAGGCCTGCCAGGACGGTGTCCATGACACGTTGGAACGTTGCCGGCGCTGTGCAGAGTCCGAAGGGCATCTCCTTGAACTCATACAGTCCGTCGGGCGTGACGAAGGCAGTCTTTTCTCGGTCCCGTTCGTCGACTTCGATCTGCCAGTAGCCACTCTTAAGGTCCATTGACGAAAAGTACCGTGAGTGGCGCAGCCGGTCCAGCGTGTCGTCGATGCGGGGGAGCGGATACACGTCTTTCTTCGTCACCGCGTTGAGTCGCCGGTAGTCAACGCAGAATCGAAGCGTTCCATCCTTTTTCTTCACCAGTACGACTGGAGAGGCCCACGGGCTGCTCGAAGGCTGAATGATGTCGTCGTTTAGCATCTCTTGTACCTGTTCCTGGATGGCCTCTCGTTCCTTTGGGGAGACCCGGTACGGCGGCCGATGCACAGGTAGCGCTTCCTCGTTCGTAACGATGCGGTGTTTCGCCACTGTTGTCTGGCGCACCCTCGACGTCATCGCAAAGCAGTCGCCGAACTCGGCGAGGAGGTCTTGGAGCTGTCGTCGTTCCGTGGCACTGAGCTTGGGGTTAACGTCGAGCTGCGGCGGTGGTGTACTGTGCGGCTGACACGGCGAGGGCTCGTCGGAGATCGCGGCGATTTCGGCGTCGGCCCGGAGTTCCTCAACGTGTCCTACAGCGACACCTTTCGTGAGGTGCTGCGCCTCCGGTCGAAAGTTTGTCACGAGGACCACAGAACGTCCATCCTGCAGCTCCACTACGCCCCTTGCGACGCCTATACCTCTTCCGAGAAGCAGTTGGACGTTGCCTTCCAGAAGGACGTTCCCGCTGGCAACTGCATCGGTCACGACGGGGACAAGAACACTCGACCGTGGCGGCAGGTTCACGTGGTCCGCAATGACTCGGACGGCTGCTGGCGACGTTTTGAATCCTTCCGGAGGTAGAACGGGCTTTCGCAGCGTCAACCTGTTTGCTCCAAGGTCGATCACCGCACCGTACTCACAGAGGAAGTCCATGCCAAGGATGACGTCTCTCGAACAGTCTTTGAGGACGACGAATTTCACGGGACAGGTCTCTCCGTGGATGTACACGCGCGCAGTACACCTTCCCACTGGTGTGATGAGATGTCCGCCGGCGGTTCGTATTTTCGGGCCATCCCACGGCGTCATCACTTTCCGAAGGCGGCGAGAGAGCTTCCCACTTAAAACGGAATAGCCTGCTCCGGTGTCGACGAGTAACGTCGAGGTAAGCATAAATATATATATAAAAAAAAACATCTGTATTGTATACTATAAGCCGTCTGCTTATTTTCGTAGACAAAACTTTTCTTGTCAAAATAGGGAGAAATTCATTTTCTAGTATTCTTTTTTATCTTATTTATATATAAGCGATTATCCTTCTCGATACGAATTGTATCCCTGTGAAGATGATCGCAGTTATGATATCGTCTTGGGAGTCCGTGACACTCTGTCCAGAAGATGCGCTCAAAACAAAATAAACTTTAATTTTTCTCCTTTTTGCTTTGTAAACCCTATTTCAAGCAGACATATATATTCTAAATATAAAAATTAACAAACGGCATTGCGTCATTTCATTTAGGCAAAGCTAAACATAATCAGAGAGGAAGGGCGGTCACTCACCAGAGCAAAGTACTCGCATATAAGGTGCGAGCACACCACTGGGGAAATATTACAATATTCAGTAATGGCAACACCTCCCGTCGGTCTCAGTTTAAAACACGAACCCTCAACAGTATGCTCGGAACCACATACATAGAAACAACTTGCCGACCGTCGAGGCCCAGCAGGGAGCACCTGCGTTTTTAGGTGTTTGGTGAGTGGCGTCACCACGGACCCCGAGCCTTACAGGTTCACCCACCCACGCCTGGCTGTGCGTGGCTTTCTTGTGTCCGGGGAAAAGGGCATCCTGGTGGTTGAGCCGACCCCGGGATAGGTTTGGACCCTTCGGGGCCTCCCGGGAGAGGCAATACACCACTTCGACCCTCGCTTCTCGTTAACGGGTATCCTGGCTTGGCCCAACCAGGATGATTCAGTCAGTCGCCTATCTTCGCCTCTCCTATCTTTAACTTCACTCTTCCTTCATATTTCACCTTCTTTGGTGGCAAGGGCTAACCTTGGTTGGCGACAAAGGTCTTTCTTGATCCGCACTTGGTTGCAGCATCCTGTTAGCACTGGTAGAGTAACATACTCAGACAAGCCAGACCTGTTATGGACCCCGTGGTGGGTGGTACGCTAAAGATGCCGACGTCCTTCCTATTCTATTTTTAAGGGTCCCAAGATGAACACAAAACCTGATCGGGCCCTGGAAAGGGTCCGGACCGAAGTAAAATTGCCTGTAAAGTCATCTACAGTCCAGAACAGTTTTATGCGTTTCCTGGTGATGCACTCCGAGCCGGATGAAAAACCACTAGGCAAGCTCTCTCCATTCATGATTTCTAAGACCCTTGAAAACGTCCTAAGCAAACATTTCAAAGCACAAGAACTCGCAACCGGCGACCTGCTAGTTGAAGTAGAAATTGTGCACGGAGTGGCGCTCTGCTAAGTCTCAACAAGATTTCGGAATACAAGATCTTTGCCACTGCACACCGCACCCTGAACAGTTGCCAAGATGTGACATCGGAGGACGAACTGTTAGAGTTCAGCGTGGACGAGATCCTTGAGAGCTTTTCTGCGCAGGGAGTGACGGCTGTCAGACGAATCTCTCTACGCCGAGATGGAGAGAAAATGCCCACGAAACACCTCGTCCTTACTTTCGGTTCTACTGTTCTGCCCCAGAGCATCAAGGCAGGCTACCTGCACTCCAAGGTGCGGCCATACATTCGGAACCCTCGACAATGTTTCAAGTGCCAACGATACGGTCATGGCTCGGCCACTTGTCGTGGGAAAACAACATGTGCTGAGTGCAGTGCCACAGATCATTTGACTAACAATTGTAAATCGACTACAGCAAGGTGCGTCAATCGCTCGTGTCCCCAACCCTGCTTACTCCCGATCGTGTCCAAATTTCAAAAACAAGAAAACGATCTTGGCTCTGAAAACAAGCGAGAAGTTGACCTACCCTGAGGGACGGAAACAATTTTCTTTCCTCTATGGGGGCACGTATGCCGAGGTGGCTGTCAGGGGGTCAAAGTCGTCACCAAAGGCATCAGTGGGCAATACCTACAGTCTCCGAGACATTGAGTTGTCACCCGGCCCTTCTGACTCTCGTGAGGCCTCTGTGGGTTCACGAACCCCAGTCACCACTCAAAAGCTCTCAAAGGGCTAAAGTATAACATCAATGACTGGCCCCGAAAATTCGGATGGTGCTGGATACCAACCACTCCCAGCACCGAGAGGGAACCCTTCCCTCACCTACACAGGGGAAGCATGATGCCATGTAGGTAACTTTCTCCTCGACAGGACCTTCAACCGTCAAGGGAAGCGTGGATGCTACCTATTTGGGGCCTTGTTGCTCTGAGGAGGGCAGTACTGGTTGCATCGCTGCTTCTAAGAAGCCAGGTCAGGCACCTCCAGGGCCTGTCGGCCTTTCAGGCAGATATTGGGCACAGCCCGTTCGTCTGTCTGACAACCAGAGGAAGCCGGGTCAAGCTGGTGAGGTGGCTTCGTCCAACGACATATATATATACCATATGACGAGGAAATGAACGAGACCAGTCCGTTGTCAGAAGACGGGCCGCTCCTGCTAGGAGCAGAGTCCCCATCTTCTGCTTCTAGGGAGACCAAAGAGCATCAGAAGGATACTGCGAGAAAGAAAAGAAATATTCCCCGATGTTTGCCCCCGAAAGAAAACTACAATGAATATGTACTCGCTCCTGTCACTCTGTTGCATTCTCAGGAAGATTGCCGAAAATATACTCTAACACCCTCATGCACTGTCAGTCCACTACCTTTCATACATTTTAAAAGTTTTTATGGGTCCTCTCTCCTTTATGCTGTGGAGCTGCCGAGGTCTCCTACGCCATACTGATGATATCAATTCTTCCTTAGTGAGCTACGACTACTTGTTCTTGCGTTCCAGGAGACTGATCAAAGTTATATTCAATCATATGTTTTGCGATCTTATCACATTTTTTCGTAAGGACCGCCCATCATTCCATTCATCGTGTGGAGTTGCAGTTGTTGTGCAGAATAGAGTGGCAGAGGGGGGGGTGTAGAGGTGACGTTTGACACGCCACTTGGGGCTGTGACGGTGAGTTTTCTCACCGACCGTCTGATTACTGTTGTCTCATTCTATCTTCCACCACACATCCCTGTGCACATGCATGACCTTCAGAAACTCATTGCCGAACTCCCACAACCTTTTTGTTATTTTCAGGGATTTTAGTGCTATTCACACCATGTGGGGCAGTGAACGAGTTGATTTTCGAGGATGACTCATAGAACGATATTTACTGTGATCAAATTTTTGTATTTTAATTACTAAGTGCCCACTTTTTTTAGTGAAGCACATAACTCATTCACCTGTATAGATTTATCTATATTGCCGCGAGCGCAGCTGACTAAGCAGGCAGAGCGCTCGTGGCCTAACGGTTATCGCGCGTGCCTTCCACGCAGAATGCCCAGGGTTCGATCCCTGGGAGCGCCGCGTCTTTTATTTATTCTTCCAATTTAGATTTCTGGTAATTTCGAGAACCGTGTTGCTCGTTCTAGGTTAGAATGTTCTGCGCGCCGAATGTTCCAGGCCGAATGTTCCAGAAGCCCACGCGTGCACAAAAGGGGCTCCGCGTAACCAGCCGGACTCGGTCTCGCCCAAGCGTTCGACTCTGCTGCTACGCCGACTTCGACTTCCGCGACGCTCTGTTGCTATCTTTCTTTCTCGTTTTATTTTTTGGGCACAAGTTCGCCCCCTTTAAACGTTTCAGTTTCCTCAGTTATTCCTTGTTTGTCACCTCGTCATTCGTGATATTTTGGTGGAGGTGCGGGGTAAGGCATGCCCCTGCCGCGTACCCGTCCGAGGGCCCGCAGTGCAAGTCCCATGCAAAGTCCACGAAGAACCAACGAAGGCACTACCGAGATCCGGTTCAGTCGTCGCACCCAAGGCCTACACCCAGAATTCGGACTTCTGCCGCCCAGGACCAAGCAGCCAACGAGGCCGACGATGGCCAACCAGTCGCCGACCCCCGCCGCTCCTGCCGTCGTCTACCTGCCCGCCGCTCCCCGTACGCCGACTCCCTTCCACGGCGAGATCCACGAGGATGTTGAAGACTGGATCAAGCACTACGAGCATGTGGCGCGCCACAACGGATGGACTGCGGAGCAGTGCCTCCAGAACCTCTACTTTTCGCTGGAGGGTACTGCGAGGTATTGGTTCGAGAATCACGAGGCTTCGCTTACGTCGTGGGACATCTGTGTGGCCGAGTTGCAGCGGACGTTCGCCACCCTACACCGACGGGAGAAGGCAGAAGATCTCCTCCGAATTCGAACGCAGGGCCCCGACGAAAGCGTCACAAGCTTCGTAGAAGATGTCCTCCGCCTGAGCGACCGTGCCGACCCACGAGCCACAGACGACAAGACGCTGCGGGTCCTCATGCGCGGGGTGAGAGACGACATCTTTGGAGGCCTCGTGCGCAACCCGCTGGGCACAGTCGAAGCCTTCGTCACCGAGGCGACAAACATCGAGCGCGCCCTCCAAGCGCGCGCTTCCCACTACCAGCGACATCCAAGTGTCGCTGCAACCGCGCTGCTTGGCGGCGAGAACGCTCCTGGTACGGACATCCGCGAAATTATCCGGGAGGTCGTCCGGGAGGAACTCCGCCAGTTGCTGCCAGCCGCAAGTCGTCCAGCGACACTCTCCATCGCCGAGGCTGTGCGCGAGGAAGTACAACGGGCGGTCCACTCTGAAGTTCCCATCAACACGGTGACACCGGAGGAACCGACGTTAAGCTACGCCGCAATGGTCCGCCGAGCACCACCAGCCCCGCGTCCGTACATGGCGCCTCCCCGACGTGTGCCTCCAGAGCCGCAGCATCCCCGACGCCAGGAAGATCGGGAGCACATTCGTCCAGAACAAGTTGCGCCAAGGAAGCCCGACGTGTGGAGGGCGGCCGACCGACGCCCGTTGTGCTACCACTGCGGGGAAGCCGACCATATTTACCGACGATGCCCTTACCGCCAGCTGGGCCTACGAGGGTTTGCACCCAACGACCCTCGACCACGTCTCGGAGAGCGTCCTCGGGACATCGAGAACTACCTCCGCCGCTCTTCATCTTCTGAGTCGACTCCCCGAGGATTCCGCTCACCATCTCCCCGACGCTCGTCATCGCCCTTCCGTCGATCTCGCCGAGACAGCCTGTCACCTATCGCCTCCCGTCGAGAAAACTAGGCACGGCAATGCCGGGAGGTGGTGTTGCCGAAGAAGAAAGATGCCAAGATCCTCCAAGATCGTCGGAGCACTCCCACTTTAACGCCTCAACGCCCCGAAACGACGTTTCTGCAAGAGTGTCGAATAACCTCAACGTTATCATCGACGGCCACGACGCGACAGCACTCGTCGACACCGGAGCAGACAACTCCGTTTTGAGTGGGAGACTCTCTCGCCGCCTTCGGGAAGTTACGACGTCGTGGGACGGACCGCAGATACGAACCGCCGGCGGACATCTCATCACACCTGTCGGCAGGTGCACTGCGCGCGTTGAGATCCACGGCGAAACCTGCCCTGTGAAGTTCGTCATTCTGCAAGACTGTTCGAGGGACGTCATTCTCGGAATGGACTTCTTGTGTGAATACGGCGCCATCATCGACCTTGCGGAGAACAAGCTGACGCTTCGGAAACCTGTCCCATCGGCAGAAAATCCCAAAGCGACGTTAGCTGCAGTGCGAGTCCTTGCCAGCCATGTAAACCTGCCGCCGCTGTCGAGTGTCTTTGTACCCGTCGGGACCGAAGAAGCCACCTGCGGTGTAGCACTGTTGGAAGGAAGCGTCCAACTTCTCGTTGGACGAGGGATTGGCATTGCAAGAGGCGTAACCGAGATCCAGAACGGGCGTACCGTAGCCCTTGTCACCAACTTCCGGCAAGAGTCGCAGCACCTTACAAAGGGTACAGCTGTGGGCTTCGCCGAGGAAATTCCGGACTCAGCCGCGATCGCCGTGATCTCAGAAGACGCCTCTCCGACGCAGCACAAGAGAACCACGCCGTCAGAGCTCGACATCGACCCGTCCCTCCCAGCCCCACAACGACGACAACTCAGTGACCTTCTCGCCGAGTTCAGTGAGTGCTTCTCCACGTCGTCGAAGGTGCGCCAAACGACGGTTGCGAAACATCGAATAATCACTGATGACGACGCTCTCCCTGTGCATCGGCCACCGTACTGAGTCTCCGTGAAAGAAAGGGACGCTATCCAGAAGCAAGTTAAGGAAATGCTCGATGACGACATTGTCCAGCCCTCAAACAGTCCGTGGGCTTCCCCAGTAGTCCTAGTGAAGAAAAAAGACGGAACCCTGAGGTTCTGCGTGGACTACCGCCGGCTGAATGCAGTAACAAGGAAGGACGTCTATCCGCTGCCCCGCATCGACGACACCCTGGACCGGCTGCGCCACGCCCGATACTTTTCGACAATGGACTTGAAGAGCGGGTACTGGCAGATTGAGGTCGACGAACGAGATCGTGAGAAGACGGCCTTCGTCACACCGGACGGACTGTGTGAATTTAAAGTGATGCCGTTCGGGCTGTGCACAGCGCCGGCAACCTTCCAGCGTGTTATGGACACCGTCCTTTCCGGCTTGAAATGGCAGAGCTGTCTCGTCTACCTCGACGACGTTGTCGTGTTCGCAACCGAATTCGACGAGCACCTCAGACGACTGCGAGCCGTGCTACGGGCCTTCAAATCTGCTGGGCTAACACTCAAGCCTTCGAACTGCCGGTTCGCCTATGGAGAGCTGAAATTCTTGGGCCACGTCGTGAGTGCTCAGGGTGTAAGCCCTGATCCCGCAAAGACGTCCGCTGTCGCCGAATTCCCCAAGCCATCGGACAAGAAGGCCGTCCGAAGATTCCTTGGGCTGTGCGCCTACTACAGACGTTTCGTGCGTGACTTTGCACAGATTTCTTCACCGCTGACGCATCTGACGAAGGACGACGTGCAGTTAAAGTGGGGATAAGAGCAAGAACAAGCGTTCGACGAACTCAAGCGAAGGCTGCAGTCGCCCCCTATCCTCGGACATTTTGATCAGTCGGCGGAGACAGAAATACACACGGACGCCAGCAATACCGGTCTCGGTGCGGTGCTCGTTCAGCGACAAGAAGGGGCAGAGAGAGTAATTGCTTACGCAAGCCGGGCGCTGTCTAAGGCAGAACAAAATTATTCAACGACCAACAAAGAATGTCTTGCTGTCGTCTGGGCAATAACCAAGTTCCGTCCGTACTTGTACGGTATCCCGTTCCGCGTGGTCACAGACCGCCATGCCCTCTGCTGGCTCGCAAACCTCAAGGACCCGTCAGGACGCCTCGCTCGCTGGAGTTTGCGACTGCAAGAATTCGACGTAACCATTGTGCACAAGTCTGGCCACAAGCATAATGACGCCGACTGCTTGTCTAGGGCCCCAGTCGAATCTCCTCCTGACAGCACCAACGACGACGATGACGCTCGTTTTCTCGGAGCAGCTACAGATACCGACATGGGAGCACTTCAACGAGACGACCCGGAGCTTCGCGCCGTGATCGACCACCTCGAAGGTCAAGGAAGTTCCGTTCCGCGAGTCCTGGCCCGAGACTTGTCAAGCTTCGTTCTGCGGCGAGGTGTGCTCTTCAAGAAGAACGTCGGAACCAGCAACCCTGCCTGGCTGGTGGTTGTGCCTGCTAGCCTGCGAGAAGAAATCTTTCAAGCATGCCACGACGACCCGACGGCTGGACACCTTGGCTACAGCAGGACGCTCGCCCGGATTCGTGGCAAGTACTACTGGCCAAGACTCCCGAAAACCGTCCATCTTTACACACGGTCGTGCCATGAGTGCCAACGACGTAAGAAGCCTCCGACAAAGCCAGCAGGACTCTTGCAGCCGATATCTGCCCTGACTATGCCCTTCCAGCAGGTCGGAATGGATTTGCTTGAGCCGTTCCCAACATCGACGCAAGGGAACCGTTGGATTATCGTCGCGACCGATTATCTTACACGATACGCCGAGACGAAAGCCCTTCCATCGGGAACAGCGGTGGAACTCGCCAAGTGTTTCGTTGAGTTCATTCTCTTTCGACACGGCGCACCTGAAGTGCTGATCACATATCGAGGGTCATCTTTCCTGGCACAGCTGACTCAAGAGGTACTTCGGCTCAGTCACACCAGCCATCGACGAACCACCGCTTATCACCCGCAGACCAACGGGCTAACAGAGCGGCTCAATAAGACCATCGCCGACATGACCTCCATGTACGTCGACGTGGAGCACAAGACGTGGGACGAGGTGTTGCCGTACGGTACATTTGTGTACAACACAGCGGTACAAGAAACCACAGGAATGACGCCGTTCCAACTGGTACATGGCCGGACGGGTACCACAATGCTGGACGCCATACTGCCTCACGTGCCAACCGACGATGGCAACGACGACGCTCAACTGATCTCTCAACGCGCGGAGGAAGCTCGTCAACTGGCAAGAATCAAAATTCAAGAGCAACAGCGAGTCCACGCACGCCGGTATAACCTTCGTCATCGGGACGTCCACTTCCAGCCCGGAGATAGGGTGTGGGTATGGACACCGATCCGCCGCCGTGGTCTCAGCGAAAAACTCTTGAAGCGCTACTTTGGACCCTACAAGGTTCTTCGCCGTCTCGGGGACCTAAACTACGAGGTGCTTCCCGACGGAACTAGACCATCAAGACGACGCCAACCACGCCCCGAAGTAGTCCACGTCGTGCGCCTCAAGCCGTATTACGAACGATCGAACTTTGAACTCTCGTCAAACTGTGAACTGTGAACTGAGAACTGTGAACTGTGAACTACGGCTCGCGATTCTGCTGTCCTTTTGTTTCGAATTTGTTTTTGTTTTTTCGTTTTGTGCTGCATCGGGACGATGCACTTTTTAAAGGGGGGAATAATGCCGCGAGCGCAGCTGACTAAGCAGGCAGCGCGCTCGTGGCCTGACGGTTATCGCGCGTTCCTTCCACGCAGAATGCCCAGGGTTCGATCCCTGGGAGCACCGCGTTTTTTATTTATTCTTCCAATTTAGATTTCTGGTAATTTCGAGAACCGTGTTGCTCGTTCTAGGTTAGAATGTTCTGCGCGCCGAATGTTCCAGGCCGAATGTTCCAGAAGCCCACGCTTGCACAAAAGGGGCTCCGCGTAACCAGCCGGACTCAGTCTCGCCCTAGCGTTCGACTCTCCTGCTACGCCGACTTCGACGCCCGCGACGCTCTGTTGTTATCTTTCTTTCTCTTTTTATTTTTTGGGCATAAGTTCGCCCCCATTAAACGTTTCAGTTTCCTCAGTAATTCCTTGTTTGTCACCTCGTCATTCGTGACAATATCATCACCACCCGTCTTTCCGTGTTTTTCTTGGAAGGTTTTAGAGAACCCCTTCGGAAGCATTCACTTCCCTGTTGTCATAGACTGCCGTGTTGATCTCCCTACCCTTTTGGAACGGATGTCTTTGGAACGGATGCCTAGATCGTTAACCCACTACTTCGGTTTGTGCACAAGGAGAGCAGTAGAAGATCAGACCTCTGTTGAAAAGGAACTCAGCCTGAGGATTGCACGCACAAAATACGTGGAAGTATTTTCCCTACAATTATTGAAGTAACTACTCCAAATATGTTCTTGTGAAACAAGTTTCATTTAACTGAAATTGAGACCCTTACTAAAAAAGCCTATCACAATAGCTTATAAGAAAAATACTACCGGGTGAAACAAGGAGACGGCAGGCTCTTTAAATCGACCGGAAAATTCGGTTTCTTAACCTATCGCGCTACGACTTTGTGCAGCGTTGCCCGCAGATGGTGCATTTTTTTTATAAAATTTGCAAAGAACGAACTTACCTGAGGAAAAAGTAAAGAAAGAAAAAGGCTTAGCTCCTATGGAAACGCAGCGACGCCACCGGTCTTCAAACAACACGGCGCCGTTTCGCACGGAAGACAAGAGATGGCGCAAGCGGTCGCGACGCCAACTGCCGCCAACGAACGAGCAGACGCCGAGAGCCGGCATATTTAGCAGACAAGGAACTGCAGCTGCTTGTTCTTACCGCGCCTGTTTTTGTTTCTGCGACTGTCGCCGCCTGCGGAACGCGCGCCGCTTTTGAGTCGAAAAGATTGTCTGCTAAAGACGCTGGCTCTCGGCACCGAATACTCGTTCGTTGGCGTAAAGCACTGAATAATATTTCGATCCAGTGCTTTACGTTGGCGGCGTTCGTTGCGCCATCTTTTGTGTCCCGTGCGAAACGGCGCCGTGCTCTTTGAAGACCGGTGGCGTCGCTGCGTTTCCATAGGAGCTAAGCCTTTTTCTTTCTTTACTTTTTCCTCAGGTAAGTTCGTTCTTTGCAAATTTTATAAAAAAAATGCACCATCTGCGGGCAACGCTGCACAAAGTCGTAGCGCGATAGGTTAAGAAACCGAATTTTCCGGTCGATTTAAAGAGCCTTCCGTCTCCTTGTTTCACCCGGTAGAATACACCCGTCTTCAGATGACGCAAAATTGGCTTAATTACTTGTAGGCATCGCCCTCGTACGTTGGATTTGGGTAATACATGGTACTATCGATGCCCAAAGTTACTAAATGTAGACTATAATTTCTCCCATTTGAAAGTATCAAGTAATTATTATTAAGACCGTAAGTTGGGCTATGTGGTTCTACATTATTGCAGTAAAACGCCTAAAACATGGAGCGAATAAAATGTATGCTAACAGCTAGACAGGGGGTTATTATTGCCGTCTCATCCAACTTGACTAAATACAGTGTTATAGGTGGGGACAAGAAGCAATATGTTGGCTTCTGTGAATATAAATATTTAAATAATGAAAAAAATTGAATTTTTATTTTTCAGTCACAGCGACGTTTTTATCCTCAGAGTTGAAAACTGCGAAGGAACACTAGGAGCATTTTCGAAGAGACGTAAGTAATTTGATTGGCCATGGAATGTTCCCTTTCTTGTGCGTCTGGACTTAAATCTATGCCGATCACTCTTTTTGGCGCCTTGTTATATGCCTAGGCAGGCACAAACAGGTGAAGTAATCAAACGTTTATTGTTCGCTAACAAGAAAATGATATAAGTAAAAAAAATAAAAAAATAAATGACAGTTGTTTGTGCCGTGGATTATATTTATAGCAAAACACGAAGTTGACTGAAGGATACCATTTTTTGGTTAGTGTCACTGCAATTTGACACGGATTTTACTGAGAAGTAAAATTTGTGTCGAGACTGATAATTTTACTGAATTTGGTTTATTTACCTCAAAGGCATCTGATGATTCATTACATGAGGACGGCAGCGAAGGAAGTAATAGTCATACTAGTAACACATACAAAAGTTAAAAAAGAGAAGAAGCGATAAGCTTATGTACAAATTCACAAACGGCAAACTACTAAAGCCCAAACTTCAAAATAGATATGCAGAGATTTTATAGATTAAGCAATACAACGCTGAGCACAGTGCTAAAATAGAAATTCAATAGCCAAGCTCCACGAAGCTTTGCTTACATGACAATGATTCGAGTTGAGTCAATAAGTGTGGAAGGATACTGCTTTAATCTTTTATACACATGATAGCGTAGAGAACATGAACAAGTTCGTACGCGATTTAATTGGTTCAACTTCACATGTATGATCAAGCCTGGGAGATATGAACGGTGCAGGTATACAGAAAATTGTCCCGAAAAGGGATTCGCTGTAATAAAATTGCTGGGAAAAGCATAAACGAGAAGCCTTACATAGATTTTCTAAAAAAGGTTAGTTCCAGGTTTCTCTTCAGCTCTGAGACACTTGTTAGGAGAGCGTACTTGCGGCAGATGAAACCAGCGGCCATGATTTGTAAAGGTTCTAATTTTAGGGTGAAATAATTTTGGTGGGATTTTACATCAGGCTGGCATATTCGAGTTTACAAAGAATAATTGACTTTTAAGCAAGAAGTTTAATTCCCTGGGTAGTGGAAAGAATGTTCCGTTGAAAAAAAGCTAGTTTGCGGGATGCATTAATCACTATACTATCGACATGCGCATTGCAGGACAAATTGTTGGTGAAATTAACTAAGTACTCATATGACGTGACACATTCAATTACTTGGTTTAGAAGGGAGTACTGAAAAGGAGATGTTTGATTAGAATGTTGAATTTAATACAATAGCGCATTTAGTTCATAAGATACTTTGTATCTACAGTTTATGGTGCTTCAATTACTATAATGTATCGAACCCATTTGTAGAGGCAGTGTATCTTTTTTTATAGAATCATATAACGTGATAACCCACATAAAATATATTTGGTGTTGCATCATACGTTTTTTGGGGGATATGACACGTTCGCTGTCGCAACAAAATTCGAAAATACATTATTTACAGTAAATCTCCAAATTCTATTTTAGTCCGCTTACAAAAGGTCGACATTGGAGTATATACACAAAAAATATCGCATCACTATTTTGTAATTTTAGTTGTTGGGTCATATGTGCGCAGTCAATAGGCTTTAATAAACTATTAATGAACAACCAGTTTAAAATGATCAAGCTCAGGGAATTTCAATTTATAGGCACGGACCATTTAAGACACAGCGGATCTTGTTATCACTCTTTTGCCAATACGATTTCGGCATTCAACGAGAAGAATACCGAAGGACGAATCCCGTAACATGAAGCGGGGGCAGATTTGGCCGCATCCTGGCAGTCTTTGGTTCTCGCAGTGATTCTAAATGGTCCCAGCCAAATGCAAGCTTGTTCTCATACTCACTGTGACCTTAAATAAATGCGGGGTTGATGTCGTAGTTGACTGGAGCTGATTGAGGATTCAAGGGAGTATGAATGCAGACAACACCGCGAGGGCGCGTTTTGAACTCTTTGAATTATTTTATCGCCGTGAAGAAACATGAACGGTCTGAGTTTTGGTGTAGAGCTTGCATCTTCTTGGTAATTTAGGCAAAAATGTTGTATAAATGCTAACATCTCCCAGAAAAGACCTCCAAGGGTACCCCTCCCAACATAGGCGTTTTTATCTTCAAGCAGGTTATATAGCTGTTTTCGTTAATTTTGTCGTGGTGCTTTCTAGTTTTATGCATCTGGGCTACTAATAAATGTTTAGTCAATTCTGCAAAGTAATTGATATTTTTAGACTCTATATAAATAAATTATAAAGGTGGGCTAGTTAGATATACATATTGTAAATAAAAAGCTCGAAGGTCAAGTACACTTTGTACTTTACCTTCGCGCTTTCTAAATATATATACGCTTGCCTACACGTACCACGTGCCAGCAAGCGTTGTATCGCGTTCCACGCGGCGGTGTGTGCTTCAAGAGCACCTCTGATTGGATATATTTCGTTTTGGTGCTTTACTAAGGTATAGGAAACGCCAGAAAGACGAGGCGGAGTGTTGTAGGTGTTAGCATACCCAACCCGATATTGGGATACTCAGAGTTCAAAACCCGGCTCCGCCGAAGATTTTGTCTTTCGGCCGCTTCGTAGACCATTTCATTCGTTCAAGTACGGCTCTTTAATTTGTGTATTTTCGACACATTGGTACAATTACACAATTAAAAAACAATAACAAGAGCGGTATGAAAATTTAGAGTTCAAACGTAAAAAAGAAAATTTCAAATCAATGACAAAAATGTTCGGAAGTAAACATCGTAAAGTAGGACACAAAGAAACAGAGATAAAAAACACGGAAAAGCAAATGGTGTGTAAAAATATATGTATGCAATCAATTCAGCCACTTCTAAATGTTGAGATCTGTCACCCTGGGGTTTTGTCAAGTTCTGCTTGTTACAGTTTTTTTATGAGCCAACATCCTTCTTGTAGAAATATAATAAAGCTTTCATGTATCTATTTATTAATTCATTAATACAAGACAAAAAGCTGGAGTATTTATACATTTATTTTTATGTATTTTATTTCTGCTGTGTCTCTACTTAGCTTTTATAACACAAACACACAAACATAAACAAAGTCGCAAATTTTGTCGCAGATGCTTTCTGAGGGCTGGTAAGTTTCTCGACACCACTAACTTTAAAAGTGTAAACTTTGCACAACAAAGATGTTTACATCAACGCAGATGGAGAGAAAGTAGCTGATCTCAAGCTCCTGTACACGAATTTTGACACCTGCGCTATCTTTTTCCATGAAGAACAACAAGGTAAGAAAATCACTGAGGTGTTAGTCTTAGGCGGTTACTTCAATAGAGACTTTGCTCTTCATGCAATTAAGAAATTCAGGGTTAAAAATTCGCATCATATCATGGACCTATGATGCAATTCTTGCACACACCGTGGCATGAAAGATGAGTTCGAGGGTAGCAATGGCGAGACGAAATCGCAGTACTGTGTTCCTTAACAGAGAATTAAATAAGTCACTGCTGTTTAACTGCGTTAAATTTAGTTTTATATTTTTATATAGCTGACGACTTTTAAGTTCTTTTGTTTTATATGGACAACACGCTTTATGTCATGGTAATGTGCTTCTAAACGTTAATATACACTTCACATTCTAGGGTTTTTTCTTCGCATTTGATTTATGCACGGCTGTGATAGCTCGATTTGTGAAGAAATAAAAGCATATAAAGTTTTCTTCAGACGCAAATATTGACTGAGCCAGATAACAGAAATATGGATGGTGGTACTGTGCCTATCCTCCCAACATAGGTTTATCACAACCCCTGACACCTTCAAAATAATATCTCAACTTCCTATATGTTTTTTCAACACAAACCCTTAAATAAACAAATGAGCACTGAGTTGCCGATAAATAAACATGTATCTGCATGCTGGCAGAATATTTTGTTGAAGCATAGTCAAAGAAAATAAAAGAATAAATCGACCTGCTCATACTATTCATGGCAGGGACTGCAGTCTTGACAAACATAAATGAAAAATATTTAGACTTACATATTATGTTCCTCTTTACAAACCCTATGGAAATTGACCAGCCAAACTGGGGCGTGACTTTTGTAAAAATAAAGTAGAGCGATGCGATACAGTAAGCTATACACCTATCATTTTAGAACGCAAGATATAAGGAGAAGATGGAGCATGATTGGACGACTTTTATTAAAAAAGTTCTTGGCAATTGGGTTGCGCGTGAAACGTGTGAGGTCTACGCTCTCGGCGCTCTTGATCAATTAGTTTATAGCGACTGGCTTAACGCGGGGCATGTACCCTCCATATCAATTCCTGAAATGGAGATACCAGCGCTAACCCGGGTTTTAAAAACGCGTGACAGTGTGTCAAGTTGCTATCTGCCGGACAAAAAGCAGACGCCCCGCAAGATTTCCCGCCAAATAGCACGTCAACTCATGGCGATGTGTCGTGACGTGCTGGAAGTAACTCGGCATTAATCTAAATGGTCTGGGTTCGATCTCGGCCAGGTGCAAAAGCCCTTTTGCTGCCATGGACTTTTCCTCCCTCTCGCAACCAATTAATATCGACCCTCGCGGTAACGCTTTTATCCAAGCTCCACGAAATGCCAAACGCCTAGATAAAGGGCGACTCCACTTCATTTGTCTTTTTGAAAAAAAAAACTACGCAGTCCGCCTGAGTATCACCTAGGAAGACCCCACGTCAAGTATTACGACCTAGTTCCGTCTGAAAGTTTCTGAAATGGTCCGGAAAACTTCGCAACTCACCAAGTTGCCGAAATCGGCTGACTCGAGTGGGAAAATTGAAGCGCAATCAGCAGCGCAGTCAAGGCTACGGTGCGGGCGTAGCCAACATTGAGCTAAACGTCATCACGATTGCCCCTTTTTGCTTGTTTTTACTTCTCCTGCGAAAGCGTAACGGGTGATGTCAGCAACATTTCCTCTCGGGGCTCAGCTTTGTCCACGTGATTGGCGTAACACGCCCGCGCAGCGTGCTTCTTGGGAGCCATCCGGCTTAATCCGGCTGTCTCGCCGTGATTCCGCCTTTACCGCTGTCTCCCGCGTCGCATCCACCGTCGTCGTCTCACAGTTTGTGATAATTTTCTCTCGGACTTTCGTTCGCACTACAGACCCTATGTGCGCAGACTTATGCCGCAGTTGTGTAGACGACGTCGAATGTCGTAGACACCAAAACGCAGTGAAGAGTGCGGAGCAGACAACACTTGCGCACCACGTGATGCCATGTTGTTGGCAGCCCGAGGCCAACGTTGCCGGACGGAGCCGAAGTTTCGTTTTCGATTTCTGCTCCTGTTGAAAATTAGATTTAACAATATATATTGCATTTTCGCGAAGAAAATGAAGTAATGTATTTTACTAGTGCTTTTTAATCCGAAATAACGCATTGGCTCCAAATCTTCGGAATTGAGTAGAGTTGCCATTTTTAGAACGTCTCATGTTAAAAAATTATACTTACTATCGGGTTCGAATGAAATGCAAACACTGGAGCCCGTTGCCGTCGACAAATGCTGCGCCCCTTGGCACCTGGAAACTGATAAAACTGCGGGGAGGAGGGGAGAGCGCTGCGAGGGTGTGCGTCCTTCACCGGTATGTTTGATAGAACCTCACCCAGACCAGCCCGAGCTTCTACGGTGCGCCGGTATTGCACCGGAAGTTCCGCCACTTTTAGCATTTCATGCGAGCCCGATAATACCTGTCATCGGCAGACACAAAACGCCATAACCATATCTGAGTACAATAAACGTTTGGGATGTTCCTTTTGTCTTAAAGGGGTTATGAAAAGGCAAAAATTAAATATGAGATTACAATAGTACTAGGACTCATTGTATCTTCCTATAATTCTGCTACATTTGTTTTGAAAATGGCGCGATAGTTTCGTGGATAAATCAATTTATATGCGGGTCCCTCGAACCAGCCCCATTCGAAAAGGCCGCCGTGGCTGGAGGGCTGGTGACGTAGCCAGACTCCCGCGCGGTGTCCCCTTGCACGCACTCACAGACTTGGCTCTCTTGGCGTCTCGAGCTTCAGCCTCCTCGTTTACCTTCCGCGTTTCGAGCATGCAGCTCGTGACGATTACGTCTACGGGCTTCGCTCGCCTTGTCAAAGTATTCAACATTGATCGCAACAGCGATGAGAGTGATGGCTATCAAGAGATGTTGGAAGCTGTTCATTTTGACTGCGACCCGCTGGCGACCAGCTCCAGTGACGGCGAGTTACGGACGAACTCGCCGTGATCACCGTCGTCCGGGAATATCTCACACGCGCATGCAGGGTGCAAGGTAAACGGGGGGGGTGGGGGGGGGGTGGAAGAGCGAGAATAGCGTTCGGGTTACCTATATATAGTCCGTTGCAACCTGAGAGCGAAGGGCGAGGGTAAGACGGGCCGGGAGGAGGAAGCAGACGGAATGCTAAAGAGAGAAGGAGGTTTCCCCCTCTCTTCTCCAGCGTTCCGTCTGCTTCCTCCTCCCCGGCCCGTCTTACCCCCGCCCTTCGTTCTTAGGTTGCAACGGACTATAGTTACCGCACCGCGGCGAGGGGAGCTTGGCCGATCAGGGGGGCACGTTGAATGAAAGAGCGTTCATGATCACGTGGTTTATGGACTCCATGGTGTGACTAACCTGGGCAGTGTTGCCTGGTCGCCAGATGAAAATAATAAAAATTCGTTAATATATTACTGCAATTACCAGAGCTTTAAAAATCGCGTAACCTGGTGTATAAGTAGCCTATGAGCATTCCCTTTCAAGAATAATCTATCCGTGTAATTTTCGTGTCAACCCCTTAGGGGACATGCGCCACAAGAAAACGTGTTTGAATAGTTAAAATTGAATGCAAATTGTACAGTTTATTGTGTCTAATATCATTATAAAAATCTGGCGTTAGTTTTATATAAGGGTAACTTAATATCAAATCGTGCAAGAAAAAAAATAGTCTTGGAATATACTGAAAAACAAATATGTTGGTGAAGAATGTGGGACTACAACATAACTCCAAATTAGAGCTCTGGATTTCTTTTTTTCTTGAGTTTTTGGTTTTGACAGGGCGGAAGTTAGTTCTTGCGTTTTTGCAGGTCTCGCAAGTCACTCATTTTGGAGTGTCGCAGCGTTTAGATTATTTTTTTCACAGCAATTATAACTTGCTTGCTGTTGAAGCTGCATACTGAAAGGATGAACTTCTCTAAAGGTATTTTTTATTATTTTATTTTAGGAAATAAACATTCTCGAATTTCGCACATTTGGCCATAATGGGCAAAGTTGGTATCGAGCTAGCTTTAGGTGTCCAGTTATTTAAGGCATAAGGAACATAAAATCAAAGATTCTAGCTGAGTTTATCTAGAAATTATATTATTTATTTAAATATAGTTTATGTAGAAGAAACAACACTGTAAACTTAGGAACATTAGCAAACAACGCCTAAACAATGTTAAATACAGTTTCAAGTTTTCTAGTTAACTAAATAGGCAAACTGATCATGCGGTAGAAACCCTTGCCATGTTACACTATAAATACTATAAATGTGTACGTTTTACCGAACTGTCTGTGGACTCGAAAGCAATAAAGATTGTGATCATGTTACAAAAATAACTATTATTTAAATAAAAAATCAAGGAATGACAGATGCCTCGTAGAAGGCAAGTAGAAATATTTCTTTTTTTTTTTTTCAAACGAGTGCTTAATATAATGAAACCATATATGTGAGATAATTAAATTTTATTAAATATTTGAGAGCAGAGAAATTTCTTTTCATATAAAAAAATAAAACATATATTTTCAATGACGCAGAATCTTGTAGTTTTAACTTTCTATTCATATTTACAGTGTTGCTTCTTCTATATAAGCTATATCTAACTTAACATTAATGTTTAAATAGGCTTTGAGACAAGATGTGTTTTTATATATTTAATATGCCCTAAGTAATTGTATATCGATTGATAGGTCGACTAAAACTTAACCAAACTTGACCTGTTATTGTAAAAGGTGGAAGATTATAGAATTTTTATTTTTTAAATTAAAAATACACCTACAGAGAAATTAACCATTATATACAAAGTTTTAAAACAGTAATAGCGTTATCATCGTTGTAACAAAAAAAATATATAAGCGTTACAAGACTTCAAAACGTGTCACTCGTGAGAGCTGCATATATCAGAAAATCTCAAAATTGAAAATCACAAAACAATCATTTTCGGAGGCACTACACAATCTTCTTTCAATATTCCTTACTATAAATGTATAAACTATGATCAAAACTTTATAGTTGCATTTTGGACGTCCTTAAGCATATGAATGTCAATTGTGCATCAACTGTGAAGATGCCCCCAAAAAGAAAAAAAAAAAGATCACGCTCGAATAATTTAATAGCTCTATTAAATTATTCAATGCAAACAAGTGTCGCTACACTTCTAAGTGCGGCGACACTTGTTTACGTTGCGCAAATGTTTATTATTTATAATTTTATGAGAAATAAAAACTGACGAAGAATGAAGTAGAGAAAAGACGACAAGTCCTACGTCTCAAAATAAATTCTTTGGTGGGCGACGCAACAATTGGAAGAATCGCACACATGAAAATGACTCAAATGTATGCTTTTTTATCGACGAAGTAATTCATTGGCATATTTGAATAATGTCACATTAACACCCGGTCTGGAGCTTTTCTTTATAACAAAAGATAATGGTTCAGAGACAATTCACACCGTAAGATCACAGATCACATTGAAGAAATGTGACATTTTTGCGTTGTTTAAATGTGATAAAGCTTTTGATTGCATCAGTCTTACAAACAGTATTAACAGAAAGTCCATCTATACCAAATGCACAATAGGATTTATTCGGAATAACATTTATTGTATGAACTTTGCAGCCTGCCAATTATGGGTTATAACGACGCCACGAATGATGATATCCAGAGATGCCTTCATCCTTACCACGAGTTATGTGAAGGACAAAACTCCGAGGTCTACAAATCCACCTGTCTGACATGACCCAGGTAGCACGCCAGAGGAATGCCCAACTTGGGCAAAGGTCTGGCAAATATAAGGGCCCAACTTTGGCGCAGTTAGGTTTTTGCACCATGGCACTCATCAGTGCCAAAGTACGGGGCCTAACTATAGCCTTAGTTGGGCGATCCTAGGGCATGCCAAAGTTTGGCTCTTCTCTGGTACGCCAGAAGAGTGCCAAAGTTGGTGCCATACCTGAGCCATAACTGCCATAGTAAATCCTAATCTGGGAATTCGGGGCATGCCAAGGTTTGGCGTTTCTCTGGTCCGCCAGAGGAGCGCCAAAATTGGTGACATACTTGAGCCATAACTGCCATAGTAAATCGAAATCTGGGAATTCGGCGCATGCCAAGGTTTGGCGTTTCTCTGGTCCGCCAGTGGAGCGCCAAAGTTGGTGCCATACTTCAGCCATAACTGCCAGAGCAACGCCTAATTTCGGTATTTGGGACGTGCCAAAGTTTGGCTTTTCTCTGGTTTTGGCCCAAAGATGCCAGATGAGAGCCGAACTATCCGAAAATAAAGCCTAACTTTGGCACTTGTTTGGCGATTTTGCCCCAAAAATACCATATCTCAGCCGAACTACAAGGAAGTAAGCCTAACTATGGCACATCTGTGGCAATTTTGGCCCAAAGGTGCCAGATGACTGCCTAACTATAGGAAAGTGAAGCCTAACTTTGGCGCTTGTTTGGCGATTTTGGCCCTAAGATGCCAGATGTCAGCCGAACTACAAGCCACTAAGCCTAACTCTGGCACATCTGTGGCTATTTTTGGCCCAAAGGTGCCAGATGACAGCCGAACTATCAAAAAGTGAAGCCTAACTTTGGCACTTGTTTGGCAATTTTGGCCCAAAAATGCCAAGTATCAGCCCAACTACCGGGCAGTAAGCCTAACTCTGGCATTTGTTAGGCGATTTAGGCCCAAATATGCCAGATGACAGCCGGACTTCCAGGCAGTCAAGCCTAAATTTGGCACTTGTTTGGTGAATTAGGGCCAAAATACCCAGACTCTTGCCAAGGAAGGTCAGGTTTGGCTCTACTTTGGATTTTTCGGGCTTTTTAATGCCCTAAGCTCCCAGACAAAAGCCACATTTTGGCCCAGAACTCGGTGCTACCTGGGGAGGTGTTTCGACTAAAAAAAATAACAACGTTCAAATCCTGTTTTTTAGATTGTGTTATTCTAATTATTGGAGAATTAGTTCCTACTATTATAGAAATTGTCGTTATGTATAACACATTGCCCAGAGCGTCAGACCAATTGTAATATCACTCTTTTGGTAATCAATAAACTACATGTTTTACCTTGCCTTAAAGTCGACTATTTTCATTCTACATGATAGCAAAGTTGCGAATAAGTTTCCATTGACTGACAAATGTTGAAATGATGGTATTCTAAATAAAAGTAATATGCCCATAAACTAACTCAAGTGTTGATAACAAAACAGCACGAAATAATGTACTTGAATCCCACGGATAAAATAGTGATTCTTTGAATGTGCAGCCTCTTTTTAGGTGCTTTGAATCAGCTTTTCTGAACATCAGAGTCAAGCTAAATTTGGCAAGAAAACGAAGGCAACTTTATTCTAGAAAGTGCGGGGTGTCACGTTACATTATGTTACGGGGTATTGTAAAAGTGTTACGTGATAAACCATTTCAAGTGTGGACGAGGGCCGAAAATGTCCCTGCCACGCTGTCAGAGGGACGTTCAGTCCCAACACGAACTGGAGAAAAGGTCTGAAACAAGTACAACAAATAATGATCTAAAAGTAATCGTAAAAGAGTTACGGGTAACTTGTGATCCCTTTCGTGTGGA
This sequence comes from Ixodes persulcatus, assembly GCA_013358835.2. Classification (NCBI taxonomy): domain Eukaryota; kingdom Metazoa; phylum Arthropoda; class Arachnida; order Ixodida; family Ixodidae; genus Ixodes; species Ixodes persulcatus. The sequence continues at coordinate 329,708 of JABSTQ010010517.1, forward strand.
TAACTGCGGCGTGGTAGAGAAGGCAGTCGCTAAAATACAAATGTTGCGATTTCCAAAGGAGCAGGTGAGTATCGGGAAAACAACCGTTTAGGAGTATTATAGCGAGAGAGGCAAGGGTGTGTTTGCAGGTGAGTTCATAGATCAAGAATGTATATAGGCCCAGGGTAAAGGTATTCCTATATGTGTCTACGTTTCCCGTTTAAAGTGCATCAAGAATGGCTATCGTCGTCATCACGTTTTCAACCTGGCTTCTCTATGACAATGGCGCAGCACCATGTACGCGCTTTGGTAGAACGATTAGGCAAGTGAGGTGTTTGTTCGCGTTCTTCATCGTCGCCATTTCTTTTTAATTTTATGCATGCCTATAATTCCCTCGCGTATCACACATCCGTTAAAAAGAGGGAAGGTTTTTTTTTTTTTTTTTGTTACGTAAAAACAAGGATTCCTGTACCCGGCTGATAATTTTCACAAACTGTCGGTATAAAACACAACCTTCGACAAGGTATAACAAACCTCATGAGGAGGAGGATGAATAGATATTGCGCTTACACTCTGAAATGTACACATGCGCATATACGTTCCCGTGCTCGAAAAATGAATAGCATTGATCAATGGAAAGTGCCTGGCGAGTTTAAACGAGGGCATTTACAGACCTAGATATGAATTCTACGCTGTAACACTGAGCATATAGCATGTAGGTGAGTAACGGCGTGCTCATTGATGCATCGTGAACATCATTTATAGGTCTATACATGTTTTGAACTTCGTCTTGTACAAAATCCCTTCAAATATTCCAGTGATTCGCTTCCTGTGTTGTTGTTTTTTTGGGAAAGACGCCGCAGTCTATATATTCCAACATAATTACTGCAAAGAAAAGAACCCACTCTATCCACGCATATTTTATTGGCCAGTTTTAGATCAATAATTTGAGACAATAAAGACAACATCCATGATTTTTCTTTGCAGGCGAGTAACACGTGTATATGCGTTCTAGGCTTTAAATTTTCTTACGAAATGCCACGGCGAATTCGTTTTTATATAGAATGAACAACAAAACGCAGCAATAAATTAAAATTATTGCAACATTAAACCGGGTCATCGTAGGGCACCCTCAGCTTCGCAGCACTCAGACACTATATTTAAAAGTGGCATTAAGCTCCACACCGCTCACCACTAATAGCCGATTCACACGACGAACTGATCCGCGGACGAATTTGTCAAGTGACTACAAATCCGCGGACCCTCAAGCTCGCGAGAACATTTACACGGTGGATGAGACAAGCAGACGTCAACCAGGAGAACTCCCCATCCCACAGGCCCGCGAAACGCCAACAGAGCACAGTTGCTCAGAGTAATCTTAAATATGGAGGTTGATCGGAAGCGTCGTTTGGCCGTGATGGACACAGTGTTATGTTCTGATGAAGATGTGTCGTGTGAGCCAAAGCTATTGATGTGGGCTGTGTCAAAAAGAATGCGGTATGCAACACCAGCTTTACGAGGACCTCCTCGACAGCGATCCCGAAGAGTACCGCAGGCTGCTGCGCGTCAGGCGCGACCAAATCCTGCAGCTGCATTTGCACGTGGGATCTAGAATAGAGCGGCAGGGCACCGTGATGCGGCGACCAATTCCACCGGAGGCAAGGCTGCAAGGCATTCTTCGTTTTTTCCGAAGGGTAAGGACGTTTACTTCAACCTTCGTTTGTTGTACAACGCGTAATACATTTCCTGAGGCTACGACCTCGGATCTGTTATCACCCTCACCTGTCTGTCTCTCAGTCCGGCGCGTTCTCGACTGAGCCAACCCGGAACTCTGGCCTGGAAGAATGTAAGGGCTAGCTGTGCAGATAGCTGGACATAGTGCTGCCACATCGAACAGTGTTTGTCGAATGGTGTCAGGATACTTTCGACGTAGCGGGAGCTGGGTGTGTAGCACGGTGCTCGCATCTTTCTCCATCGTGGAACAGAGGGCACAAATGTGTTATAAATAAGAATTGTATTTACATATCTTTGGTATATCAACATGATCACCAAATATTCCACAATATATTATGAAATAGAAAAGGCTCTAACTATTTTAAATGCATGTTTTCTGTCCTTGGTTATGTGATCGATAAAATGATGTAACGTCCTGCGACGTGTTTCTTTATTGGAAATGGCGAGTTGTGTAAAGTGTCTCTTCCTGTTTCCCTTTAAGTGCTATGTAGTATGTCACCTCCCTTTTGTCCAATAAAAATCAGCTGTGTTTCAGACTTCTGTGTTGGTATCATCCTTTATAAAGCCATCTCGGGTAATTTCGCCACGTTTAACCAGCACCTGCTTGCGGCCACCCTCGTGCTGTTTTTTGTTTGATGATCCGATTACTTGTATCTGAAGCGCTGCGCTCCCTCGGATTTGCCTGATGCATCTCGAGGACTTTCTAGATCACGCCATCTTGAGGTAAGCCGAGTAATTTTAACTTCATTTTTCCTTGCGCATTTGACATGACAGAGTCACCATTCACTAAGCCGTCAATTCAGGCTCGGACACTCGAGTGTCAACGACCTTATCCACGAAACCTGAACAGCGCTCTAGAAAAAGCTAAAGGAGGAGTTGTTGAGGACTCCAAAGTTCGAAGAGGAGGGGCAGGACGTGATCCAATGGTTTCGCCCTGAAATGGCAATTTCCAAACTGTACCGGCGCACTCGACGGCAATCATGGTTGGATACGGAAGCCACGAATCTGTGGGTCTGTACACTTTAATCATAAAAAAGACCTACAATATCGTGCTGTTTGCTGTGGTAGATGCGAACTGCAAGTTCATCTATACCAACGTTGGTGGACCAGGATCGCAAGACGACGCCGGCATCTCGCAGACAACACATTTACAACGGGCTCTGGGAAGCAAGAATATCCGTCTGCCAGAGCTGGTAAAGACGAGGAGCTTACCAGACAAGGTTCTGTCCCCGTTTTCGTTGGCTACAATGCTTTTTCGTTTGAAAGATATCTTATAAAACCGTTCGGCGGCACCAATCTCACGGAAGAACGGGATATTAAATTGCAAGGTTTTTTAGCTTTATCTTAGCTTAACTTGAGCTTAACTTTAGCTTAACTTTATCTTAGCTTAACTTTAGCTTAACATTAGCAATATTAAATTACAGGTAAATGTTGGTGGTATATCAGATACAGGTAAATATATGGTTCCAAGTCGAAAGTTAATTACTCAATCAGGACAGTTTTATACATACTTGATGCATAAAAACACTTACTGATGTACATTTTTATAAGTAGGCTTTGGAGTGTACACGTGCAAAACATTTGGGAGAATATCTTCTCACTTTGTTAAAATGTTATGACAGGTGAATGCAAGATTCGAAAGATTCTCACCAGCCAGTCTACCTGTTTCTTCCTGGATACAGCGCGTAATTTAGGAAATATCTTTGCGGTATTTCTGCTAAGGATCAGGAATCCCAAAAGATTTTTGGAACAGTACTGGCTAGCCTGTTTCAAACAACTTCCAGAAAAGAGCACTGGCAGAACCACAAGGACTTGAAATAAAGCTTGCTTGGCTTTCATTCATTTTCAACAAGAAACCTGCAGGTGCCTTTGTAATAAACACTCTCCTTTGGGAGTTCCATTTTGACACCTTGATTGACAATCTTGACACAGAACAAGCACAGCTTGTCTGTTAACTGCTTGTCACCCCTTGTTCGATTTTTCTATACTAGGCCGATATGGAAGATATTAGAATAAGATATTGTGATCATCTGTACTGACGTACCTCTGAGGCCACCGTCCTCCAAATGCAGCGGCTTTACCAATCGCGGACTGGCAGGATGCTTTATTCAAGCCAAAAAGGCACTCCCATGGACGTCTATAGCCTGTGACAGGCTAAAAACTCGGCAGATGCTGCGCCTCGAGCGAGAGCTGTGTGACTTTGATAGTTCTTCGTCGCACACACAGAAGAAAACTGGGTGAAGGCAACGAGCGCATTTTGCAGTCGGAACATCTAGTGGGTTCTTACCCTGTCATCGATCATAGGAAGGAGAGTTTTCGACGAAAATTGTGGATGCTACGTGCCGAAAGGGCCAAAAAGTGGCGTTTTTAAGTTCTCATTTTGCATCTCCGTCGCTGGTAGCCTTTTGGCTTCAGTTAGAATAGGAAAGTCTGCTGACTCTTACCGGTTTTTTAGTCTTGATGACTCACTCGAAACTTGCTTGTTTCTTTACAGTTTGTCCTGAGCTAGACGCGTTGTAAAGAACACGTTCGGCATCTTGGCCAACCGTCTCAGGTGCTTCCTAACAGACATGAATGCAATTCTTGAAAGGGCCACTACCATCGTTAGTGCCTGCATGTCTCGCCTAACTTCCTCAGTAACGACGTGTTTCCCTGCCAAGAATTAAAGGCAGATACAAAAAATGAACGCCGATGTCGCCCAACGCTTTTCAGCTTCCCTGCATCGCGGGCTCGTGCTAGCACATTTGGCGCTGCAGTACGAGAGGATATGTGTAGTTCTTTTTCAATGGCAGGGTTGTTGTATCGTTACAGCGAGAGGCCGCCTGCGTTGGCATATGCGGACACTGCACACGCCGACCGAAAAAAGGAGTGCAGACAAAGAAGTAAGTAAGCAGTTAACTTCAACTTTTATTCATCGAGATATTTTTCTATTACACAGAATTTCAGCCTGGCAGTGGACCAACTTTAGTGTGCTCATTGGTCGCATGAGTCCTGCAACAGCCTTTGCGAAATCTGCTGAAGCATTATCTGCGTCGGACGGCTGTTGAACAACATCTTCTATTTTTTCTAGGGCAGCTGTTTTCGCAGCCCAATCGTTAGCTGAGGGCTGCAAGCTTCGAACTTTTCTGAACATGCTACTACTGCTGGCCGTACTGACGGCCGCAGGGGACGGCTGTGGTGATTCCTCGATGTCGTCGTCCGTGTGAGCATCCTGGTCTGCGCCTTGCTCAGCGTTTTGCTGTAATTAAAAGTTGCATGGAAATTAATTTTGTTAGCGCATAGAGAGAGTTATGCCAGCCTTCATGAACTTCAAGGTCAACCTGCCCCTGTCCTGCAGAGACACAAACTGTAGTAATAACAAAATTATATAATTTACAAGATGGCCAATGACTAACCCCATTTTTGTATTAAAGCAGGTGCTTTGTATTGCCTTCATTCAGTGGAGGATACGGTATCTCAAGACAGTTGGAATGGCCTCCCTGCGTCCAATATACTTGATCAAAGTATTCGGTGTTCCTTCTTGCATCCCTAGGTTCATGTACTCGTTTCTTGTATAAACATGGGCCACTGTTATTCACACTGACAATATTGAAACCAGTCATGTGTGCAAAAAGTGCCTAGAAAACCATAAGTGCTTGTAAACATGAAAATGATGTAATAAAGCTGGCGCTTGTACTGCAATGGCTGTATGTCTCATTTACAGCGGAGATATCGGACACCGCTTGGCGCAGTTCAACTTGCCGCCATCAAACCTTGCACGCAAAACATTACTTAGATCTATGCTGCACATATTGCGTTAATGTTCCAGTTGTCATTATGGTGGTGTAACTATAACAAGTCTATTGTGCAAATGAAGAAAAGCAGGACAAGATTGTCTCCCACCTTTTTCCACTTCAGCTAGTGAACACTGGACATGAGGTGAGTCGCTCCTTGCCTTCTTTCCACCTTTCGCTAAATGTGAAAAAAGTGGGAGGAGCTTTTCCGACTTTTCTTAACGTGCAAAAAGGATATAGTCACTCAAAAGAAGAATCTACACAACAGATAGCAAATGACCTCTGGAATGTCACACATCAGGCAGCTATAACATTTACCGCGTCTGGCTCTGCCACCTCGAAAGCCTTACTGAAGGTCCTCGCCCTTGCCAGCTTGGCATCATCTAACAAGTTCAGGAAGTGGAAGAAATTCCATTTTCTCTTGTACGACTCACTGGAAGCTTGGTCGCTATTCGATGCCTCTAGTTATTTTTTTCTCCGTGCACCATGTCCCCCTCTTGTTATTGAAGAATAGAGTTTCAGGGAACCGTTTGTGCACGTCTGATGCGGTACGAGGGGCCAATCGGTACAAACTGCGCAAATGAGAGTCTTCTGTGGTGGCGCATGCTACGTGTGTACCGGAGGACCCAACGTACCGTATGGGATGTGCAAAAACGGTTTCCTAAAACTCTCTAATGTCTTCAGTGCACCGGTAACACAAAACATATTGTACACTGCAAGGGCTTTGGATAAGGCAGGGCACGATCATTCTGTAAACGATATCTTTTTAGGCACTATATGTCAGAGCGTCTTTCGGGTCAACCAACATTGCAGGGTTCAATATGAGATTGAACACCACTGTATGCAGAAGTACCGACCCACACCGACACACAACTTCAAAACTGGAACCAACAAACGCGCATCCGATTGGAGGAGCGTTACCACTTGGTATGAAAAGTTCAGCCACAAGCCGCCATCTCGGCAATAAGTTTCGTCAGCCAGCTTGCCTTTTTATTCGCAGTCTAGCAGAGAAGACAATCAAAGGTGTGATTCCTTCCAGAATTTCTTCGGGGAGCCGCTATTTTAAGCAACCGAGCCAACTCGAAGCAGAACATCGAGTCTCTCTACGAGCGACCCGCAGGACTGCAGGCATTGTACTGGGAAAAGCGGCAAACAGTTTAAAGAAAGAAGTTTACTGGGTGGCGCGGGTGCTGCCAAAACGTCTTCGTGCATGCTCGGATGGAAAAGGAAATGGAGTACAATATAGTCATAATACGTACCGGGAACATACGGCCCACACTTACTGTAGCGGTTCTCCCTCTCTTCGGCAATTTTTCGCCACAACGCGCCTTACAAATCGTTGTTGGCTTACTCGCTCGTCGTCATGTCCCAAAGCGATGGGAGATTATCCACGAGCGAAATGAAATACAGGATTGCTTCATCGCTTAATTTAGAGCCGTATGAAGGGCCAGGGATGGCAAGACTTGCGTATGGTTCGGCAGCCATGTTTCCCGTGCAAAACAAAAAAAAAGTTTCACTGTTGCCAAACTCAACCACATTTTCCAGGCTAAAGCATTCGAGATCCTCAGCCAAAAATCCTCTAGTGAAGAGGCGCCAGACTTTATAAGTCCGCGCGTTCGCGAACAAGGCGCGAATCGCAAGAATCCGTGAAGTAACGTTCACTCGGTACAGTGTCTGCGGACGAAAATTGCGATTTGGTCCGTCGTGTGAATCGGCTATAAGCTGACAGTACGCGGAAGTTACATGCCGACCGAACCATAAATTTCTTGCATCTCATCGCTTACTTTCCTTCGAGCGAAAGTATACGCGGAAAGTGTGATCCCGTGGCACAAGACCGATGGCTTACTGGACCAACGAGCAAGTTTCTTCCGCTTTATATGTTATCGCTTTATCGGTGTTCCAATTCCAGCGTTTTTTTGTTTTTTTTTATGGTAGCTGATTTGCCTCAAAATTGGCTCAGCACACCGATAGACACGGCTGTACCGATCCCCCAAATATTGTGTAAAAACAAATCGCGGCAAAGTTGTTGAATTTTTTTAAATTTCGTTCTCATCCTGTTTCTCTAACCAAAAATCCCTACTGGCAACACTGAAGTGTAACGACAAAAATGCTTCAATGTGTGCAGTATATCATGTTCCCAACTGATTACAAGACGTTTGACGGAGGGGAAAAGAATGCTTGGAAGCTCATTCTTTGATCAGAAGTTGGAAAAAATGCTCGACATGCACCCTTTACGAATCCCTGCGCGGCCTGAAGGTCTGTACCATTTTTGACGTCACACCATTGTAGTGCGCGCGCAAATTTGAATGTTGTCGTCGGCACCATCTTCATTTACGGTTTTCTCAATAGCTATTTTGAATTTCGAGACAATAAATAGCATACCGTGAAAACTAAAGTCCAGGTATTTAGAAAATGCAGTTTGTTCGGGTAGCCCAAAAACGGCCGGAGTACCCCCTTAAGCGGTGGACGAAGTATACAATAACTGAAAGAAACAAAACGACTTCGAGGACGGTTACGCTTTGCCTTTAAGGCTGGAACGCGATAGTGTTATCGGGCCCCGTTCGCATCGCCATCTCATTCGCTTCATATGCTGCCAGTGAGCATGGACTGCGGCGGACATGGCCTAGTGTGTAGCGTGTGTGGCTCGCAACCGAAGGGTCCCGCCTGAAATTCTTCGCATTTTTTCTTAAAGGAATATTAATTACTTTATAAAGAGTAATCATTTGAGGATTGCGGCGACCTTTAATTCACATTACACATCATGACTCTAAATCAGTTTCGTTCCACGCGTGACGTCACGTTTAACTTGAGCGTTGTGAGTTGTTTGAAATTCCCGCCCGAGGTCATGTAGCTGTCACGTCATGACCCGATCGACCAATCAGGATTTCGCCATCAGAACGACGCCGACATCGGCTTTCTTGCAACACGCGCTCCTTAACACTGCCGCGTTAAAGCTGCTCATTGAGCACTTCAATGCACTGAAAGACGTGTTGTATGCTTTTTTATGTATCAAGTATAATGCGATACCATGTTTGCCTATTCATAGCAAACAACAGTGTGAACAAAACAAAACCAATTAATAAAAAACATCAACGAGGGCCACAGTGCAGTACTCCCAGCATTACAGCACTCATACACTATATTTAAAAGGTGTAAAAAGCTCTACTTTGTATACGGCTAAGCTGACAGTGCAAAGGGGGCTTGGTACTCGCCTGATCATTCAATCGCCTACCTTTTATAGCGTATCCCAACGCTACGCGAGGGAAGGCGCGGAAAGGCACATTTCACAAAACCGACGGCTAACTAAGCACACTAGTCCGAAGCGTCGAGCGGGAAATGATGCACGACAAAGCCCATATCATCCACTGCTAGGTTTTGTCCCCAAATTAGCGTTGTGTTTGGGAGTTTTTGATGGTAAGAACGTGTGAGTGATTCTTGAGTTTTTTTTTAATGGTGCAGAATAGAGTCGTTATACAGATACACACCCCTTAAATATCTCACGTCTGAAATTCACGTTGTTTTTAACATTGATTGTTTTCCTCTATAGGTTTCAGAGACTCGTAACAAAAATATTTCAATAAATCAAAAACTATACGATAAAAAAGCGTCGAGTATAGTTAGGAAATATTTATGAACATATATTGAACATATATATGTTGAACATATATCGGTCGTGTGTTCGCTGAGGATGCAACAGATGACACACCCCGGTCTCCTCTTTAATTCGTAAGCTTGGCGTCGGCCTATGATAGTTATGTCTCGCCATGTTAAGGCAGCACTGCTCTCCAACACCATCTCATGCCCGTCGGCAGCCTTGAATGCTTCTATCGCGACACTCATGCACTAGACAGCTATCAACGTTGTCCCTTGAAACTTGTTTAGGCGTTTCCAAGGTTTACAATGACTGGGCCAAATATATCTGCACATCCCTAGTTTTATTAGTGAGGTTCCCACTCGATTGCATTGGGTCTCTCCAGTGCTGAGTATGGGCCTCTCTTCGCTCAGTTTGCAGTTTCCAGAAGATGAGTCATCGCCCGATGGAAAAGTTTACTGGACAAGAGATTTCTGAAGACCGTGACCAAATCCAAAACAACAATCCCCGATAGCCTGTGAACTGACATATTCCACCTAAACTTTGCAAGATGGCAAAGGTAGAAGAAAAAAATACTTCCAAATTTCCTCAGAGAAATTGCGTTACTACCCCACTCTGTACGAGCACACCACTCTCCTCGCTTCGGAGAAAGCAAGCCGCATTCTACCGCGCTCCTCAATAGCCCAATTTATTTTAAAGAAAAAAATTGTTTTTTGCTTGACTATTTCGGATTCTTAAAGCACGAAAAGCCAATGCATAACCAAACTTGATATTCTTTGTTCGTGGTCTAGGTATTTCGGCCCTCAATTGAAAAAAGGAAGTGACAGAGTTAGGTTTCTGTGCCTAGTTTCTCGGATGTCACCTGTATTTTCGGTTCTCAGTTAACAAGAAAATGCAGAATTGGGCTTTACCTCTGGTAGTTCGGTTTTCACCTGGAAAATTTGACCTAAATCCTCAAGCAAGTGCGCGAATAAACCTTAGTAAACCTGAGTTAGGCCCCTTGGACTGCCGAACTTAGGTCAAGTTAGGCATTTCTCTGGCCTGCTGTCTGTTTATTTTTCAGTTTGGAACCTATAAGGCTAACCACGGCTTTGTTTTAATGCATTTTATGCTTGAATTTTGGCAGGGACATTTTTGCTTTTCTTTCGTGCGCGGGCACTCCTGCACATCTTACGTTGCCCAAAACGTTCGTCACTTTGCTTGTCCTTGGTGACCGAATGTCTTGAATGGGCAGCGATATTTAAAAAGCATAATTGTTCAGCACCTTCGATGAAATAATGTTGTGGCTTTTGCTTTTCAATGGCTGCTTACTTTGCAAATCTCTGCAAAAGACGCAGAAAACGTTTGTGCGTTTAGAGCTGTTCTCCATCCAGCCAATCAAGCTGACTTTAGGGGTATCAATACACTATAAAATTAATATTGATAAAAAATTCAGATGTGTAGGAGTTTTACGACAGAACGCGCACTTATTTTGATACCAACAGTCTATGAAGTGTTTCATCAAAAAAAAAAAAACGTTCATTTTCATCAATGATGTTTATTACCAAGTGTAACCATTTATGGAAATCTTAGCAAGGATTTCGCTACTGCGTAAAGCGCAAGTATGCGTGCTCGTTGGTCTAGTTAGACTAACAAGTGTAAAAACGGTCACCTCCAGCTGGCTTCGATAATCTTCACGTTAAAACGCGAAAAAAAGTATTCCTTATAATACAAGCGAAACGTTAGCTGCTCAATAGTATTGTCTGTTACTTGTACAAATATTTCCGTTGCTGCAGCGGATATCCTTCACGTGAAATACATCTGATTTATGTTTCATTTCCTTTAATTGTCTGTAGAATATAAAGCTATTTTAAACGGGTTCAAATGGACACTTAGTGTTAGAAAACCAAGGGCATACGCCGTTATAACAAAGGATGGCATAGATTGGAATTCATCCCAGTCTGAAGTTGCTTATGAACGGTATATATGCACTAAAGCGCTGCTTGTCTGTTTGGATTCCCGCTAGTCGTTGCTTAAGAAGTTCTCAGGGCAAAATAGGCACTGTTATTATTAAAATTTGCGTTTGGTCTCATCCATACAAAACTTTTAAATACGGCGTCACTAACATTCATTATTCGAATCATTATCTGCACATTTTTCTTCTCCGAAGCCATAGAACGAAACCCCTGCACTGACCCTAAAGGCATTTTAGCATGGGAGGTAAGCAAAAGTATTTTCTTTTTGTAAAGTTACGGCCTTACTTAGTTGAAAAAAGTGGTGAGTGCCTTTTTTAAAAATATCTGGTCTCACTCTGGCTATTTTATTTTCTCTAGATTTTACAGTCCGCAAACACAGGGCACATGAAATATACGGGCTTTAAAGACTCTGAAATTGTATGCATTTACCTATGCAAAATTAGTGAAGACTGGAGCACAATGTCTCTAACTTACAACTTCACGTACCAGTTCAAGAATATCCCTGTTTGGAAGTACGCCTAAAGTTTCTTATTGTTGCACATTTCGCTCTCATTCTATCTTTTATGTTTATTGAAGCCTTCTGAAATTTCCGGCGTTATTGAATTACAGTTCCTTGTTTTAGACGCCTTATGTTGCATCTTTAATATATATCGCATAATATCCTCTGAAAGCATTAAAGCTGTTTGGAAGAGTTTTGAAATGGAAACCTTGGATACCCCAAAGGCTTTCGAGAAGTTACTTATTTCTTATTTCTATTCTTATTTTACACTAGGCGAAATACGCCGATAACTGAACCGTACTTATCAAATGAAATTACTGTTAAAAGAAATCTGGTGGTCCCCGGAATTTAGTCCCGGGTCTCCTGATTAGCGTACCCACCGGTTATGAGGACACCTGAAGTTGGAATCCCAGTGGCGCCATTAATGTTTTAACTCACCTTAAGAGTTATCCTATTCTACCAGTAAGGCTCATTCATCTTAGTATTCCGTTTTTTTTTTTTTTTTCTAGAGATCCCGTAACATAATCAAAACAACCCGTGATATATTCCACATGGCTCTTAAAGGCACGTACACACATTTACGTTTGAACGCATTTGAATATGGGACACTGTCTTTGTGGCAGCAAGCCACTGCTTCCTGTACGTTGCGCGCCGTCGCTCAACGTGATTCAAGAGAGTAGAAGCGGACTTTCCAACGCCGCGTGTTGCGGTAGACCAATCGGAGGCCTAGAAAAAAAAGGGAGGGTCACGTGCTCGCCGACGCCATTCAGCGACGCGAATCCGGTTCCCCGTTCGGAGACGGGACGTTGCTTTTGCGTGTCAGGGAGCTGTGGGAACATTGGACCATCAGGTTCTTCCAAGGTTGCGATGGTTCGAGCTAGACAGAAGTCGCGGAAGCCATCGGGATCGTTTCAAGGTTTTACTTTACGCATTTTACTTCAGTCGACGGCGTTTCAACGCACCTATGTGCACAAGCTTTGCGCAAACGCGCTTCGCAATGTTCTGAAGCTGCCTGCCACAACTGAACGCATCGCGCCCAAACGTAAATGTGTTTATGAATCATTTTATTACTGATCCTATTAACTTTCGCTATTTTTTGTTTCTTTAAATGGGTCTTGTATTTATAAAGAAAATAATAAATACATGTTCATGTCTGTCAGCACGAACTTATCAATATTGACAGTGATTGAACCATCATTTTTAGCCACACAAATATTGCTCCACTGAAGGCTGAAGACTGCGATAACAGAATTGGTGCCAATTTTCAAAATAGTAAGGGCAATAAATATTAAATATCTTTCAAGTTTTCTCATTCCACACTAAAATATCCTAATCACTTCTTTCGTCTTCTTGATTCATGCCCGATCCATGAATAACAATTAAACTGACTGAAGGCTTGTTGTTGCCTAATTAGTGACAATTTCAAATCGAGAAGGAATGGAATTAAATGAAGGTGGTCCCGCTGCATGATGTTATCGCAGAATCGTAAATAAACATTAAAAAATTTAACCACGTTTTTTCATCATTAAAGTATTTAAAACGTACTCTTATTATTTTAAATTTTGTGTTAATAACATTTTCAAGGAATGTATTGGTAGGAAAAAAAAAATGAAAGTTTTGCTTCTACGTAACAAAATAGGCATATAATGAAATAGTTGATACCTACAATTTTCGCTTCATGAAAAAACACAATTTTCAAATGAGTTCAACCGACACAAAGATGTTTAAAAAGTTAAATACGCAGCATATGTACGTAAAATCAATTAAGCGGCGCGTCAGAAGATTTTTTATGTGATTCGTTACTGGTTGCAATGAACGAAAAAAAAAATTTAGGCACACCTAATACAGATTTTACCTTTTTTACTGAACGTTCAGGCGCCCGAAAGTAATAGAAAGAAATAACTTCTGTATGCTCCACATTCAAGTTGTATCGAGTTTTTAATGAAATATAGTAATCAAACATTAGGCTGTTATCATGCGTTTGCAAAAATTATGATGAAAAAGTTTTGAAACATTTGTAACATAACTTCATGAACGAAATGGTTATCTTTAATCTCTGCCGTAGCAAATCTGAAATCTAGTAGAAACACAAACATGCGCACAAAAACAAAACGGGCAATGCCACTATGTATTCTATGCGCTTGACTCAATCCATGGAAAAATAAATACCGAATCAACGTGTTAATTTGGATAAGTTGGTATATAGTAACTAAGAAGGAGCAAACCCTGTGGGTTATCCTGGAGATTCAAAGCGTTTGGCCCAGGTTGCCCCTCCGACAATCGTCAGTGCTCATCTGCACCGCGAGGGGGCCAAGGGCAACCGGCCACGCGAGCGTCGCCCCGCCGCTGATAAAGGGCCGTCGCAGATTATGCGCGGGGGCTTTTGGGATCGCGGCGCGGGAGATAAGGGGGATTAAATGTCTTTGTGTTGTTGAACCGGTGTGCTCTGACATTCCCCGAGGCGAGTTTTCCCACAACACCTAAAAAAGAAGGGAATAAAGAATTGCTGAGGACAAGTGCTGACTGTCTACTAAGCAGCACATATTTTGCTGAGTATCAGCGCTTGCCTGGTTTAATTGCCTATTAATGTGAAAGCATTAACTGTCACATGGAGCCAGCCGAAGTTATCAGCTTTGAAGTCGCACCAAACAGAACCTAAACTCCTTTCTCCAAGTGAAGCCGCGATCTGGTGGCTCCAGCTTTGAAGCCAGGCGAAAATCCTAGGCAAACGGCACCTAGTTTCCCCGCTCCCAAAGAAGAGGAGTGTAGCCGAAATCTGATGAATTTCGGCCTCGGTCCCATTGACTAGCGCGCGCCATTGTTTTAAGGGAACGAGGCTCCCATTGGCCGCTGCGCTTCAGTTTCAACGACCGCTACCCCATGGCGGTGCGTGTCGGCGCCGCCTAATGGTACGTTTACACTTGCGGATCCGCCAGTCAATCCGCCCAGCTTTTGCCGCTGGGGCAAAACGCTGGGCGGAAAACGCGGCGGCAAGCCGTACAGGTCCGGGACCTTTTTCTGCCGCCGAACGAGGCGTTTCGCTGACCGGAAGCGACATCCTTGCGCAGCGCGACGCTGCCTACGTCATGAGTACGCGTTCTTCTGGGAGCAGCAACGTCCGGCAGAGACAGCCGAAGTGGGAACTCTCGCGCCTTCTCGTCATATTTGACGGGATGTTACGAGAACCGCCGCCGCTCGATGGAAATACATGTAAACGCAACTCGCACGTCGCCGCCGCCGCCGGCAGCGGATCCGCTCCTGCGGCAGCGGATTTCTTCTCAGGTGTTAACGTACCATAAGGCCCCTATGCCGCCAGCGCTCCGGAAACACGAAGCGTCCAAGTTCAGAGCTGCGAGGAGAGAGCGCGCGCTCGGCCGTCGACGTAAATACGCCGCAGACGTAAATACGCCGCAGACGAAATAAGGGAGCGGAATAACGACATGTATGCTTTCGCATTCACAACTCATAAGAAGTGCTTAGGTGTTCCTCGAGCCTTTTCCTTCTCTGTTCTCTGCGCGAAAGTTCCCTCCTTTATAGTTAACCACAGAAATACAACAAAGCAGACTTGTAGCTTTTGGTGCAATTTGATTGCGCTTGCTGATTTGATGCGTTATTAGTACTCAGATATTAGCCGTACCGACATATAGAAGCACGAGTGCTTATGGAATTCGTTAGCAACTAAATACAAACGATTGCCGAAGGAATATTTCACCAACACCTCACCAAGTTATAAACAAGAATCTAAATTACTTTGTATTCTGGTTTGTACAAAGTTTACTAAATATATATAAATGAAAATACGCGTGTTCACAGATCCGAACTATATCACGGTGGCTACAGTACGATAGCGAGTTTCTTGAGAGCCTTAGATTTAAATACCAGATTTTCATAACAAAATATCTTATGCCAATACAAGGCCAGACAAAGCAGGAGAGCTCTCGCTTTTATACACAAATTTTGACACCTGCACTATCTATTTCAATGAACATCAGCAAGGTAAGAAAACTACTTTGATGCTGATTGAAGGTGACTATATTAAAACTTTCCCTTTTCATACAGCTGAGCAAGTGAGGACAACATTACCGCAAAATTTAACGAACTTCTTGAAGAATGATCGCTCGCACAATGAATTCCATCATGAGTTCGAGCCTCGCATCGACTACAGAAAATTTATGTTGTCTCACATCGGTAAACAAAAAAGAACCATCTTTAAATGTGGTTGCGAAATTATTTCTAAGTGGAATGACAATTCAAGATATCGTCCATTATATCCGTTATTCGCTTATTTAAAAACAAAGTTCTTTATATTATAGCTAGCAGGTACGTCTTGTCATAAATCGGCGAAGTAACAAATCTACATCTCATTTCCACAGGCGTAATAATCTCAGGGGCGTAGATAACGCAAAGCATGCAAGCTAGAACATTATCGATGCCTCTAACGTGGGTTCATTATGCCTCTGCAAGTTATGGACAGATTTTTCAAGAGCGTTGTTTGTTTCTGGGAAAATTACTAATTTATATAAATATTTTTCTAATCGTCTACACATGTTTCAGAGAACTAGCCGAAGGTTGCTGTGGTTGAGAGAGAAACAAAGTTAAATGAATAACAAGCTGATGAAAGCAAAGGAACTAAGCTTTATTGAGACTTGTTCTTGTGGTAATCAACCTGTCAAACCCAGTAGTGAACCTGGCACCCTTCATAAGAACAATACTACGCTTTCTCTATACTGCATGTGATATTTCAGTTATAGGCGGATGCTTGCAATTAGATGAATTCAATATGAAATTTTTAGAAATCCATGTTATACGGCCTTCATATAAGACCAAAACCAGGGATTGGCAAAATATTGGGGAAAAAAGTATCGAAGTTCTAATACAAAATATTTTGACAACATATATTTAATTACAAACAGAAGTACACTTTTAGAAAAGTAATAAAAGCTACAAATATAATAAGATTATTTTATCATCTTCAAATACTTTTTACAAATAGTATGATATCTTGGACTTAAATTTACCTATCGGTAAAAAAAAGACCGTGCCCAAATAAAGAGCGCAGCCTATAGTAACAAGAATCAGTCGCTTAAAAGGAAGTTGCAGCTCTAAATTTAAAATGTGTTTGTCATAAGATAGGCGGCTCAACATCACAGAACGCAATGTGTTTTGCACAATTTTAATCTGAAAGGCTCAGTTGAAGCAATAAAGCCTTAAAAAAAAGATGTCCTTAATGAGACGTCTAAGAATAAATCAGCCAGCCATAAAGTTAATTAGTGCACCCACCGC
Organism: Ixodes persulcatus; assembly: GCA_013358835.2. NCBI lineage: Eukaryota > Metazoa > Arthropoda > Arachnida > Ixodida > Ixodidae > Ixodes > Ixodes persulcatus. The sequence continues at coordinate 346,523 of JABSTQ010010517.1, forward strand.
GTTCATTCCCACCCTGTTCGCGAAGAGTGCATAATATCACATATGATTGCGAAGAACAGTGTCCAAAGGAGTATTTGTGAAATCTTTGAAAAAAATAGTGTTTGAAATATTCAATTGTAAGCATTTAACTACAATTGATAAATAGATGAGCCAATATGTAATAAATACAAAATACAGAATACTCAAAGTATTTGAAACGATGCAATTACCGATCAAAAGTAAGGAGGAAGTTAGAAACTACTGAACAGTTCGAAATGTTCCTTCATAGATTTATTTATTTATTTATTTATTTGCTTTACCCTCAGGGCCCAAAGGCATTACAGAGGGGATCGATCTACACCGGTCGCACGATGACCGGTGTAGATCGATCCCGCGTCAGCAAAAGTATCAGCGCCTTGAGCGAGGAATCCATCGACGATAGCAGCTGGTCCGAGAGTCCAGGCAGCCAATAGCACCTGGGTCACAAACAATCGTGAGTACATGCTCGGCGCGGTGTGTGCCCCAAATTCGGCCGCCGTTGAAGGTCATTTAAATACGCCCTCTGTCGAGGTCCCTGGTTGCCAGACGAAGGGAGCGGCTTGCTCCAAACGAAGCGGAAATATCCTGGCGTGTGGCGGTACTGTCTTCACACGATGACCGGTGTAGATCGATCCCGCGTCAGCAAAAGAATCAGCGCCTTGAGCGAGGAATCCATCGACGCTAGCAGCTGGTCCGAGAGTCCAGGCAGCCAATAGCACCTGGGTCACAAACAATCGTGAGTACATGCTCGGCGCGGTGTGTGCCCCCTTGAGAGCCTTAGTTTTAAGTACCAGATTTTTATAACAAAATATCTTATGCCAATACAGGGCCAGAAAAGTAGTAGAGCTCTCGGTTTTATACACAAATTTTGACACCTGCACTATCTACTTCAATGAACATCAGCAAGGTAAAAAAACTACTTTGATGCTGATTGAAGGTGGTGATATTAAAACTTTCCCTTTTCATACAGCTGAGCAAGTGAGGATACCATAACCGCCAAAATTAACGAATTTCTTGAAAAATGATCGCACGCACAATGAACTCCATCATGAGTTCGAGCCTCGCATCCGCTACAAAAAATTTATGTTGTCTCACATCGGTAAACAAAAAAAGATCCATCTTTAGGTGTGGTTGAAAAATTATTTCTAAGTAGAATGACGATTCAAGATATCGTCCATTATATCCGTTATTCTCTTATTTAAAAACAAAGTTCTTTGTATTCTAGCTAGCAGGTACCTCTTGTCATAAATCGGCGAAGTAACAAACCTACATCTCATTTCCACAGACGCAATAATCTCAGTGGCGTAGATAACGCAAAGCATGGAAGCTAGAACATTATCGATGCCTCTAACGTGGGTTCATTATGCCTCTGCAAGTCATGGACAGATTTCTCCAGAGCGTTGCTTGTTTCTGGGAAAAATACTAATTTAAATAAATATTTTTCTAATCGTCTACAGATGTTTCAGAGAACTAGCCGAAGGCTGATGTGGTTGGGAAAGAGACAAATTAAAATAAAAAAACAAGCTGATGAAAGCAAAAGAACTAAGCTTTATTGAGACTTGTTATTGTGCTAATCAACCTTTCAAACCCAGTAGTGAACCTGGCATGCTTCATAAGAACAATACTACGCTTTCTGTATACTGCATGTGATATTTCAGTTATAGGCGGATGCCTAAAATTAGATGAATTCAATATGAAATATTTATAAATCTATGTTATATGGACTTCAGATAAGATAAAAAACTAGGGATGGGCAAAATATTGGGGAAAAAGCATCGAAGTTCTAATACAAAATATTTTGACAAAATATATTTAATTACAAACACAATTACAATTTTAGAAAAGTAATAAAAGTTACAAATATAACACGATTTTTTTATCATCTTCAAATACTTTTACAAATAGTCTGATATCTTGGACTTAAATTTACTATCGAGAATCAGGCGCCTAAAAGAAAGTTGCAGCTCTAAATTAAAAATGTGTTTGTCATAAGATAGGCGGCTCAACATCAGAAACGGAATGTGTTTTGCGCAATTTTAATCTTAAAGGCTCAGTTAAAGCAATAAAGCCTTTTAAAAAAATATGTCCTTAATGTGACGTCTAAAAAAAAAATCAGCCAGCCATAAAGTTAATAAGTGCACCCACCGCGTTTATTCCCACCCTGTTCGCGAAGAGTGCATAATATCAAATATGATTGCGAAGAACAGTGTCCAAAGGAGTATTTGTTAAATCTTTGAAATAGAAGTGTTTGAAATATTCAATTATAAGTATTTAAATTCAATTGATAAATAGATCAACCAATATGTAATAAATACAAAATACAGAATACTCAAAGTATTTGAAATGATGCAATTACCGATCAAAAGTAAGGAGGAAGTTAGAAACTACTGAACATTTCGAAATGTTCCTTCATAGATTTACTTATTTATTTATTTATTTATTTGCTTTACCTTCAGGGCCCGAAGGCATTACAGAGGGGGAGAGCAAAGTTGGGATCAAAACACTGTAATGCATGGTTATTCACACTGAATAAAACACGATTGGTAAGAGCAAAACTAAAAAGTACAGTGTCAGTTATGGATACAATTGGTCCGGGAAGGTGGTTTCAGTCGAGGGATGTGCGAGGAAGGAAAGAGGAATGGAATGTAGATGTGATAGCGATCTGTACCTTAAAGGGCAACTCCGGCCAAAACTCAAAATGAAATAAATTACTGGTATCGCTGTAGTGACACAAAATACGACTCCAGCCAAAATATTACGTCCGTGGGACGCCGCATTCTCAACTAATGCCGATAATAAAAATGCGACCCGCCGCGAGCCGCTGCTCCTTAGCGGGCGGCCAGCGGGTTGCCGATCGCTAAAGCAACATTGGGCCGTGACGTCAGTATCGTTCTCTATTTTTTTCCTCCGGTCCGGGCGTTGCGCGGAGTGCGCTTCTTTGAGCCGCTACCACCGATACTTCGGCTTGTGATTGGCGTGTTTAGCCGTTTCTTTTATCTGTAGCCCGTGTAGCTTCGGTATAGCATTTTATATATTTGCTTGTGAGGACTCCAAGACTCGTTTTAGCGAGCAACTCGGTGCGCCCAAGACTACCCAGCTGTTCCTCGAAAGATGCCGAGTGCAACTTGTAGCGCTGTGGGCTGCTCAAACAACCCGCTGCGCAACACGGAGGTGCTTTTTGACAAGTTTCCAACGGACCAGAAAATGGAGAAAGTGTGGGTGAACGCTGTTCGACAAGTGGACTTTGGACTTCGGCTTTTACGCGCCCGAGGAAAAAAGAACGAAAAAACAGACGTGTACAGCCCAGCACACGTGTGTTCGGGCGCCGCGGCCCGCGCCGGAGAGCCTCAAAGCTTCGTGTGTGGGACTGACCCGCAGCGCGAAAGCGAGAGGGCCCCCAGTACTGTACGTAACGGGCAGCGCGGCGTAGAGCAACGCCGCTCCATCCACGGAGCCCCGATGACAATTTAGCCCTAGCGACAAGTACGGAAGACCGCACACACGGCGACAGCCGCCGAGTACGGCACCGAACGAGTTCACTCGTTTTCCAGTCGCTAGCTTTTGGGTACACAAGCGACGAGTCCGGCATAGCGCACGCACCGCGGCGGCCGCCGACTACGGCACCGTACGAGTTCACGAGTTTTCCAGTCGCTAGCTTTTGGGTATACGCACTAACTCTTGCTACATATGCTGGATAACTACCATGTATACAGAAATAAAATAAAATCAGCTTACCTCCTATCTTTAGACGGCTAGCGCAATAGAGGTAGGTGCCGCTCGGCCTGCGTACTCGTTGAACGAGAACGATCCTGACGTCACGTTCACATAGCGGCTGATTTCCAGTGTTGCCGGGGCCTCGGGTGGCTAGTTTCGATTTTGTTGGCCCCGCCCCAAACAAAACTTTGAGGCGTCTATATCTTTAAAACTACGCACAATTACGAGAAAAAAAATTACACCTTGCAATTCAGGGACGCTGACTGCTCTAAAAACAGTCATAATACCGAAATCGAAAGTATAGACCGGAGTTGCCCTTCAACTTTGTGCTGATGATCATGATGAGCAGAAATATAAAAGGGACGAGTGATTAATTTGTCGCGAAGCACAGAGTTATAAAAATAAAGTTTGTGAAATAAAGAGAGGTGTGAAAGCTTACGTCGCAGGAAGAGGGGCGGGAGTGACAAAGTTAAAAAAATAAGAGGTTATACCTCAGAGGTTGGTGAAACCATTGCAGTATTTGTATCAGTCGCTGGAAGGAAGAGTGTTCAGTTTCACTGGCAGACCAGATATCGACTCTAGAGCACTTGCTTGCAGTCAGTACTCATCGACAACTGTTGAGGGGCGTCTCGAGAGCCGGCTCCTTGAAACGCCTGTTTGTTGGTGGTTTTAGAGACTGTGTCCGGAAGATTTACGGGCGCCTTTTCGCTCGTTCCAAACTTATCATTCTGGAATAAACTCCATATGGAGTTTCGTTGAAAGGTTTAAAACAACATTTGTGAACCATCTGTGTTGCTTGCTTAACGCATGCTTAACTTCCTTCCCACAATTGTCTGTAAAACACGCTAAGGGGGCTCCAATAGAAAAGAAAGCTCCATAACAGTCCTTCCATCAAGCTTCAATTAGAAAAAAAAATCTAAGAACGGCAATGAGGAGGCCTTGTTAATTTTTGTTGTTCTGGCACGCTCTTGTACAACGAGCTCACAAACGCCAGCTGATCTAGAGACAGGAACTTTATGGCATCCTTGTTTCCCTTTTGAAGAAAAAAGAACGAGAAGGCCATTGCGCCAGAGGCCCTTCGGAGTGTTTCTTCTGCTCTCTGTCAAGCTTTCCTAAATAAAAAAACGGCTTACATTTTCAAGTTTTCAGGGGCCAGCATGGGGCCCCCTGACAGCCTGGGGCCCAGGGCTGCAGCCCCCTCAGCCCGTACCTTAATCCGGCCCTGAAGGCACTATGTATGTTTTTTTTTTTTTCTTTGTTTTGTGTACAAAATTTCTTCAGTGGCGAGTACAGCATTGTCCTGGCGTGTTTGTTCGTCTTCGTAGTCCGCATTTTCTGAGCGGTCCGGTATGTCGACACAAACGTACGCGCCATCTATAAGCGACAGCGGCAACCAGTCTAGTTGCCGCCATCGTTCATAGATGGCGGCAGCCTTTTCAGCTATCATAGAAGAATGAATAGTTGGGCGAGTTGGTGGGAATTCATCGTAGGAAACAGCGCGAAAAAATGACGAGGACGAAGAAACGCAAGTGATGAGCACAGCGCACGTCACGTGTGTTTCTTCTTCGGCCTCGTCTGTTTTCTACGCTCTTATTAGTTTCGGTTTGGACTCACGATGCGTCGGCAGCGTGCCCTTTCTTCGGGGAAAGAAGATCGGGTGCGGAGGGAGCGGCGACGTACGCAGCAGCGTGAATGAGTCCGCAACCACCACATGCGTCGAGCGCTTCAGATTCCCTTGCAAAAGAAGAGCAGATCGCTCGCCTGGGAAGCCACCGCCGAGAAGAGAAGCTACAGCTCCGCTGCTCTTCCTTCTTCACCAGAGTGGAAAGGCTGGAAGTTTTTCCCCATCATGTATAACGTCAACCGCCTGGCCCAGTTCACCACCTTACTACGAAATTGATACCTCCGGAGGATAATTTCGTTTAGCATATTTGAAGTCTGTGTGTATATGGGAACCAACAATAAATTCCGTAGAACACAAGCAGGTTCGTGAGATATCGATAAATAGAAACTAAGTTGATAATGAAATCAGTAAGATTGTTTCAGTGCTTGCAATAAAGAGCCTGAAATCCCTTAGTGTGCTGTGCTCCTGCGCTTTCTGCTGTGGGGGGTCGGACGTGCCAGTTCAATACAAAGGAGGATACAACTAAATGAGACAAAAATGTCGTACGCCATGAAATAGAAAACGTATTAAAAACGTCTTTTGTGCAAAATAATAAAATAAAGAGGTACAAAAAATAAAAGCCGTTTACAACTCCCTGTAACGCCGGATTAGAGCGCAGCAATTGAGGAGGAGGATGGAAGGCTACTGAGGGATAGGTGACTCCCTGAGGTCACGTGACCTCAGAGGGGTCGTCACGTGACCTCAGGTGGGCGTCACGTGACCTCAGTGGTGACGTGAGGGTAGCTCTCATAACCCTCGTGACCCTCGTGAGAGTAACCCTCGGGACCCTCGTGAGGGTAACCCTTTTGAGGGTAACTAACCCTCAAAACCCTCGTGAGGGTAACGAGGGCTACGAGGGTTACTCTCACGAGGGTTACGAGGGTGACCCTCGCGATTCTCGTGAGAGTATCCCTCGTAACCCTCGTGAGAGTAACCCTCACGAGGGTAACCTTTGTGACACAATTAGGGGAAACATCCCATAATGCAACGCGCGGTTACGCTGACGGCGACGTCGCTCAAGCCGGGAACAGGCGCCTAAGAGCTGCGCTCTAAAACTACTTTGCACATCTGTTTAAATATTGTTTTAACTACTCATTTCATTTTTTTTTATTTTTGTACACCGTACATAAACACCTCTTGATAAATACGTATGTTCGATAAAATATACAATCTTATTTATTGATGGAAACTGTAGTTCCCGGGATTGTTTGTGTTATGGGCTTCATGTTTTCACACATTCTTGCCTGTTGTACTAAACCAAAATATCGTTATCAAATACTTTCACACTCGATAAAGCTTGGCAAACAATCTCGAAATTTCTATATACCCTCGTCATGAATCAAACTACTCCATCCTTATGTGTACACGAGGTAATAACAAAGTATGGGCTAAAAGAAACCCTTAGAAATATTGAGCAGTGATATATTTTCCGGCTCATTTTGTTTTACTGTTCTCCCTTTTTGTGGTATGTTCATATTACGTGACTTGCTATATGTTCAATTTGCAGAGTGCCATGCACTGCCTTCAAGCCGAATGTGGTTTTTCTAGGCCAATTTCTGTATATGTTTCTTTGTAAGCAAGGCATACCCATTGAGTATTTGATAAATTCATTGAATAATTCAACGTAATTTTGCGATTGTGTGTAAACAAATTTGTTTACTTTATATCGTTTTCTGGCTCAAACTCAAGCGAACATATTTCTGCTTACTACAAAGCAATCGCTGAAGTTAAAATAGATATGCTGCTTCGGCAGCGTTCTAATAATCAATTACAACCAGAACAGACACCACTCTTTCCAGGTCGCACTCTAAAAAACAACTAACTTGGCCAAAGTCTTGCAATCTTAATGGCCTTACTGGAACTTAATAGGGTTTTGCTACAGGGCGTTAGTTCGTAAGAAAGTACTATTATTTTGTTTTTCTACGTTTTTTGTGGTTCGCCACATAGTTGCCAAATATGTCAGATTTAAGCAAAAATGCCACAAATCAACCGAACAACCAGCTGTGATACCTAATTTCGGCACTTGTTTGATGATTTTCCCCGAAAGTTACGACATGAAAACCAAACAACAAGTAGTGAACCCTAACTCTGGCACTTGTTTGGCGCGATTTAGGCGAAAACTTGCCAAATGACAGCGACGCTGGTGCCAAAGTTCAGCAGGGTGGGGGAAGAATTAAAACGTAATTTCAGAGAGCGAAAACGAGTAAAAAATGATATTATGCTTTAGAAAAACTTCTCGCTGACACGGAAGTTTGAGCAGCTGAGTGCGTGTACGGAACTAAACACGCTTACATTGGGGAGTTGTAGTAGACCGTTTCCGCAGCCCGCTAAGCACCCGGATAGCGCTCCGTAATCCGCCACAAGACCTTGAACTATACAGACAAGGCTGGCGGCGCGCATGCGCAGCTGCGGCGTTTTCTCACGGATACCGTAGCGGAGGAGGAAAACGGTCTACTACAATTCCCTATTAACAAGAAATGCCTTTAGGTCGATGGTGCGTAAAGGGAAATTTACTTGTGGCTAATTCAAAGTGGGTCTAAAATCCCGATAGCGCAAGGTGACGTATGTAACATACCATTTCCTAGTTGGCAGACTCTTAGCCGTAGTTGCCAGACTGTCGGCATGTTCGAAATATTGCCAAACGTTTTGCAGTAGACCGGATATGAACTTCAGGTGACGTAACCGACGTCCTTAGACGTGGAGACCCTTCTAAATGGGCGGATCCGGAGTTTTCACTATAAAAACAAATTTATTCATTAAACTAACGTGCTGATTAAAACGCAAGCAAGACATATGCACCAACGTCTAGAGGTTTAAAGTTATATATATATATATATATATATTATTTATTTATTTATTTATTTATTTATATGTTTATTTATATGTTTATTTACAGGGCATAATATTTCTGAAAGTGCTTGCAACGAAATACCATACAATATGTTCCAGTGACAGTGGGGCGTGCAAAGTTTACCGATGTTACACTATCTTGGCAGAGAAGACTAAGAGTAGTTTAGTTAGATTTTATTTTTTTCCATTCAAGTATTAAAATATTATCACGTTTTTTTCTTCGCAATGCAATACACAGTTATACCGCTCTCTGTAAGTGGCTTTATTTAATCATGTTTTTTTTTGGTATGCATGTTGTATATCGGTACAAACGCAGCAAGAAAAGACATTAAAAGTTTTCGTGGAGCTTTCCCTAAAAAATGGGGTACGGATATTATAGATGCTTTCAACAGCAGTAATGTTTGGAGATGGGCTAGTCGGTGGTGCGTAGTAAACATATAATTAAAACAGCGCAAAAATCACAAGGACATGTAGGGCACTATTTGCGCTTTTTCAAATATATGTTTATTATGCTTTCAACACCGGTCTTTGCGGTTCTAACAACCGCCGCAGAACCGTGAAGGTTATTTGGTAATTTTCTTTGCGACAGTCGTCTAGGATCAACATTATCATCAGCCAAATTAGTTCATGATGCAGGTAATACTTCCTTGTAGTAAACGCTCTGTAAAATCTGGCGAACAGATTTCTTTTTTACAACACAATTTTAATTAACTGATATTTCTACGTTTAGGACTAGCGACACCAAAATGAGAAACTGAATTTAATAGCTTTTAAATTACAAATCATTGTATAGTAAACATCATTCAGCAAAAAAGGTGGCAACCCGCAGTGCACGAAGCATGGTTGACACGGGAAAAAGGACATATTAATACATTATCATAAAATACACCTCAGATCTCAAAATGCGGAATGAGGCTGCAACGAACATTAACAAAATAACCGAATACACTGAATATATTTTTTTTATGAAATAAAACTAAAAAACAACAATTTTCTGCTTGCTAGACATGATTGGTATTCAGCTGTTTATCCGAAGAGTTGAATTTTACAGAAAGCAGTTTATTTGATGGCCTTCAGAGGACCTACATGCGAGTCCAAGGTTGGTGAGACTGACGTCATTCAGAAACGCTTTGAAAAATAGGACATTTGTGAAGGATATCAACAACAGGCAGAAACCACCTGGCACAACACGTCAATTTTAGAGCGTGGTTGTGAGGTTACAAGAAAAAAGAAAGAAAATAACAAAAACGTGCGTCGGCGATTTTGTTTTACTTTTCGTTTGTTGCACTTCGACAAAAGTGCGCAGTATTCGTTCGCAACTGCGGATGAATAACCTAGAGCGGGGCATGCAAAAAAAAAAAAAAATAGTCGGTACAATACTTGATAAAACTAGATAGTGCTGAGTGCCGATTGTTGAGCGAGTTGGGGATGACTTTTACAATTCATGCGCACACTGGCGCCCATTTCTCCTTTTGTGCTTGTCTACGAGCCTTACATTGTATTTATTGATTACACCATGAAGTATCTCTGGAAATAAAAAGGTCCTAGACCCTTGAAATTCTACGATATCCAATAACCTTCGTAATCCAGAGAAATCGACAGCAGTGATATTAACGTTGCGAAGGTCTGCAAAACTTCTTAATAAGAATGAATAACAACTACATTTCATTTCTTCAATTACTAACTGCACTAGGTGAATCATACATTGCTCTATTAAAAGGAAGAAGATTATAGAGCACATCATTTCCATTCTTCATATCATTAATAAATAAATAATTTTAATAATATAATAATTTAAATAATACTGAATTAAACAGGAGGTTAGGAAGTGATAATTCAATGTAAAGTTTTTAAAATTGGTATTTGCTATTAACAAGAATATAAATATATTTACACATTGTTTTACTCGCAACTTCAGCATCCCAACCAGAAGCAGAAACCGGTGCAATGCGAAGCTGTTTTCCATTTAATGTGACAAGTTTCAAAGTTAACGTATGTTTTATTTTTTAACGTTGTTTTTCAATTGCGTACTTTTAGGTTCTAAAACAGCGCAAAATGTATTGTTTATCCTGAGGCTAGCTACAGGGTTTCGCACAAAAGTAAATCGTACCACTAGTGTGTTGTTTGAAAAAAATGACAAAAAATCTTTCCACCAAAAGAACAGTGTGCGTCATATCCTGTTTCTGCGTCGTGGATTCCCGGCTTGTAATCTAACTTGAAACATCTCACAGGGCAGATTGTTTCAGTTTATACAATTTTCATGGGATTGTTTCCGCGTGTGTATTCATTGAGAGAGGTTTATATTCCAGATTGTGATATTCTTCCACTTAAACCCCGCGGTTTCAAAAGAATTCATATTGCCATGAAGTGGTTTCCTTCAACTTTCGCAATGACAACTTGTACAATACCACTGACATGTCTGGCCATATGCTACAGTGCCAAGCAATGCTCTCCACCTCCTAAATATGATACTTCTAAAGTTAGTTCAAAATCCTAATCTTGTGACCTTAATATTTTATCATGCTAGTCATATTTTATTTGTATTGGGATTATAAAATGGTTTGTTTGTTCCTTTCCAGTTTTTGGACAGCTTTACGAACGTATATAACAAGTACGCAACTTATCTGGACAGGAATATCTGTATCTCAGTAAGACGAAGAATGTTTACATTACAGACATTCTTATTCACTGAATATTGAACATAAAGGGGACCTCTTTTCGCTAATATTGTTTAGATATACTTCCTTGAGAAATATGCTTGGTAATAAAAAACCATCCATTCACGACATAGTGTAGAAGTCTGGCAGGAATTGATTAAGGGTTGGATATTTGGCGCTTCGCCTCATTCTGCATAAAAATATGCCGCAAAGCTAGCGGTAGTTCTTTACTATTTCATTGCCTCTACCATTTCCTCATGAGTTGAGCCTCGAACAGTTCGCTTTTTTTTTTTTTTCAGTTGAGACGACCATGTGTGGAGAAGACAACGTCTCGAGACGTTGTGTCTTCCTATCACTTTGCCTTTCTTTTCAACGTTTTGATGCTTCATAGTTGTCTCGTCCCAATTTCGGGTAATTTAAATAAATGGTAATTGGCTACACCACCTCGCCTGCGCTCTCATTGTTATTTCACATTTACTCACTGATTTTTTCCACAAACAAATTTCGTTATACAGCACTGCTAAATAATATTTTCAATTGTCTTTCTTTTTTTTTTTTCAGGATGCCAGTTGTATTTCATATCTAACGCTACAAGAGGAGATATTCAAAACTGCCAGTGAAACGTTTCCTACTAAATGCGTGATGAATATTTTGGATACGTTCAACACCGCACTTTGCGGCTCCAACCGCCCAATGCAAACCTTTTAAAATAAAAAAATTCCCGAAACAACATTTGCAATACCTCCTTGTTTTAAAAATGATTCATTAGCTTTTACAAGCACCTTGCCAAATTAATCGATTAGCCGACAGTTATGTTGATGGAGGAGATAGATATATCTCAAAATAAACAACTTTCAAAACAGGCCTCCGGTTTCTTCTCTACAATGCATATTTATTTTTATCAACTGCTCTTTTTCAGTTTAGAACTGGAGCGATCACGACTTAGGAAAATTAATTTATTAATTTAAGTTCCAAATCAATGTCTATACTTCGTTTCAGCTTCCGTCCGAGCGCAGCCGAAGGCTGAGGGACGGTTCGCAACTTCGAGAAGAGCATTCCTACGCACCACAATGTAGTCCGCAAAAGTATTTTTTTTAATAACTGTTTTGTGCGTAAACATTGCACAATATTGCAGATATGTACTGCTGAGAATTATTTGCAACTAAAGGAATTACATATCTGAAGTTTATGGCTTAATTAATATATGTAAATGCATGTGGTTAGGTGAAAGCACGTACATCCGCTGGCAACACGGCTGCAGCGCTCAGTTTTTCTGTGTGATTTCGTTTCCGTAATAACCGAATAATGTGCTTCACTGCTTTCCTCACCGAGTCGCTTCAAAACGTCCTTTCGCAAAGTCACGTTTGGGCGTCAGGCGCGGGAGGTCGTGATGAATGTCTGCTTTCAAATTCGGCAGGAGACTCCGGCCGCGTCGTACCGCGAATCCGTTGTAAACAAGAAACGCGTCCGGGCCACTACAATTTACTGATACGCGGCGAACTCAGGGCACCCCTTTACCTGCCAATCACATTGAACGCCGAGAAGCTGGTGAAAAAGACTGCGCCTCGAGCCCTGGTATATACAGACAATACAAGGAAACACCAACGGCCGGGTCATCGGGCACCTTGCAACCTGTACTTGCATCTCGAAACTATGTCGAACAGGTGGAAAGCTCGGACACAGACGGCAGCCGCCAGCATACGTACTGACATCCCCTGTGACTAAATTTCAGAACGTGAAGGGGCATTTTTTAAACCTGTAGCAGACGATACCGTTGATACACCCGTAGCAGACGAAATACTCGGCGAGCGCGGGCGGCGCGGACGACCAGCGGCGCAGCGGAATGATACAAAGGTGCAGGCGAGATCGCGTGACCTATTGCCGGCGTCTGATTGGCTCCGGCCACACGTAGCTTTGGCTGCGCTCGGACGGAAGCTGGAACGAATTACAGGAAACACACCACAGAAAGAGGTGGCTACCCTCAGTGCAAAAAGCAGGATTGCTTTGAGAAAATAAATAATAATAGAGCCTAAAATAATACATGTGAGATTTTGCAACGCGAAAACTCTAAATCTCTACAAATGCCAGAAATACCAAGAAAGAATAAACAAATGAGACCGAGCGCACAACATTATGTTTGATAAATGTAGTTGGTTTCTCCTGGTTACTCAAAGAGTTAAATTTCTCAGAATGCCGCTGGGATCAAAACTTTCAGAAGACCTACAGGGAAGATCAGGTATATTAATTGAGGGCCCTTATAATAACTTTGAAAACCAGCGCACGTGCCAAGGATAATATTATCAGGCGGAAACCGCATTCCAAACAACGAATATCATTCGTACAGAAAGGCGGAATATTTAAAAATAGACAGTATTTAAATAGAACCAATCAGAAAATTACAAAGGATTATTTTTTATGGCTAGAGATAATTATGAATTGTAAACTTGCTAAATTTGCTTGAAGACTTATCACATAGAAAATTACCTTGATAGTTTTCCCCATCTGTACTTCCTCTAAGATCGCACTGAACTTATATAAAGTGACGTCGTTGCAGCATAAATATTATAATAGTCTTCACTAGTAAGAAAAACGTATGACCTTAGTAATCGCATCTATTTTAAATTACTCCCAGTCGAAATAAATTTTTCTTAATTTTACATATATTTATTAGAAAAAAAATAACTGCAAAAGTTTTAATTACACACAATGTGTATGTTCAAAGATGAACTTTCTTGTGACAAAAATTTGAGATGTAGCTATATATTTTCTTATTCATAATGACAACAGATTATTTTAGTAAACCGACTTTCTTCCATTTTATATTGGCATATATAGCTCATCTCAGACAGAATGGAAATTCATTGTTTTTTGTTTTGTGTGTTAAATTAATTTTTTATTCATGAGCTTCATCAATCACTGGTTGTTATATTGCTTGTTTCCAAAGGCAATTAAGTTATGCATAGTTTTCTTTTTAGTTAAGAAACTTCTTTTTGCGGATTAGTTATTTTTTGCAAGCAAGCGGAGAGCAAGTCGTCTGGTTCTTACTCCGGAGTTGCGGTGACGTCATAACGACGCTGAGCTCTGATTGAAGATTGTGGTAACTGTGTCGCGCTTTTTAAATATTTGCCCACGTAAACGTGTTTTAAATGATTCCGCAGTAAAAATACTTTTAATGCGAAATAATTCATGTAATACGTGTTTTAAATCTAATAAACTTTGATAAGATGATAGCATTAGAAATTCGTTTAAATGCGAGAGCATTTATTAATGCATATTTTTATATTCATCACACTTTTCATATGATAATCTGGCTATTAATTTTGTTATACCTAAGAAAATATAAAGAATATATGAAAAAATTAAAGAGGTTTACAACTCTCTGTAACGCCGAATCGGAATGCAGCTCCTGAGGAGGAGGAGGGGAGGGTACGGAGAGGAAGGAATGCCGCTCCTCTCCTTCCGTACACTCACCTCTTCCTCTCCTGTTAGCAAAAAATTTTCGTTAAATTTCTCGCTAAATTTAACAAAAATTTCTCCGCTAAACTTAACGGGGAAATTTTTCTCCTAACTTAGGGGGATTTTTTTCGCCTAAATTAGCTGGAAAATTTCCCGCTAAATGCAGTGGTAACACTTCGCCTTTAAAATAAACCGGGAAATTTTTCTGCTAAATTTAGTGGGAAAATTTCCTGCTAAATTGACGCTTGACGTATCGTTTGACGTCACACGTCAATTTCATGTATGATGTCACGTATGACGTCACGTAACATGTGACGTGAAAATTCACGTGTGACGTTACGTGACGTCACACGCGACTCACGTGTGACGTCATTATAGAAAACGTCCCCGCTAAATTCAGCGAAAAAATTTCCCACCAAATTTAGCGAACACTTTTCCAGCTAAATTTAGCAGCAAACGTTTACCCTCGTGACGCCACACGTGACGTCCCACGTGAATTTTCACGTCACACGTCACGTGATGTGACATGTGACGTCAGACGTGAAATTGACGTGTGACGTCACACGTGACGCCATACGTCAATTTAGCGGGAAAATTTCCACGTGCCGTAATAATGGGAAACGTCCCATAATGCAACGCGCGTTTACGCCGACGCCGACGCCGCTCAACATGAATAGGGGCACATTAGAACTGCGCTCTACAAATATTTAAATTTGGTTTTATAAAAACATTAGTTTAAATTTATTTTTGTCAAGTTTTTACTCTCGTCTATGGTCGCATTGATGCTGCAATGAGATCAATACTAACTATAGGGATTTCAACCTAAAGTTACGATATCAGGTTAAACCTAAAAGGTACGCAATTAAATTGTTACCTGGTGCTTATAGTTAGCTATTAATGACACATCAGGAAATATTTTAATCGGGAGTTTCGCATCCAAGCCTGTGGCATCATCTAAGGTGGTAAGTTATTTTCAGTTTTAGTTATGGAGGTAGGAAGCTTTTGGAGGCGACATGACGCCACCAGATGTGAAGCCAGAAATGTAGAGGTACACTCCCCCAACAATGACCAAAATCAGGAGGCGCTATTAGATGAAAAAAAAAAAAACTGACTTAACAGCTGTTTTGGTCACTTTCGGGGCCCCGTTCCTCTGTTCTGATCATCGATGGGGACGTGTCCCTCCACATTTCTGGCTTCACCTCTGGTGGCCTCAAGACGCCTCCAGAAGCTTGCTACCTTCATGGTTTAATGGACACGTCTGTACGTTGCCATGCGAGTTTATTTTTTTTTCGTGATGCTTTTGAGTTCGGTATATTTCTGAGTCCTATGACTCCGCCAAAACGTGTTCTGCATTACAAAGCCACTACACAGTTTCCTGTCAGGAAAAAACAAACGCCTACGGGATGTTTGAACAGATGGCAAAACTAGGTTAGAAACTGTCTACATCAAAACAGCCACGTGCGTGATACCTCCATCTGTATCCTGTGCGCTTAGGTCCCCCATAATCTCTCTTTAAATCTTTCTACGGTGTGGATATTTGTTTCTTTATTATTCCCACTTGTGTATTACAGTAAGAAGATTGATTTTGCAGATTACAATATTCGTTTACCTGAGACACTCCGATTCGAGAAGGATTCATCTCGCTATGACGTGGTATTTTCAAATTATGCCAATGGCAATTTGTACAATGGTGATTGCGTGTCTGGATTCAAGCTGCGGAACTGAGGGGTGCTCTCCGCCTCCCGATTACAATATTCCCAAGGTTCGTTGCCATTTTTTGTCATAAATCTATTCTTAATTTTTTAGGCTAATGGTGTTTTAATCATATTTGAAATTATGAATTGCATTTCTTTTTCAGTTTTTGAACAGCTTTACCAATATATATAACAAATATGCCACTCATCCTGAACAGTTTTGCATATCAAAGGTCCAGATACCTGGAAGCGTTTCCGGAGGCCGCGCTTCTTATATGACAACCTATAGGACACCTAATGACACGAAGTGGTGAGTAGCAACTATGACATTTATCGAGTCTTGCCCACGAATTGTAATAGCCCCGTAGTTTTGAGCACGAATAGTATTTATATCCGAGTGTCGAACCGGAACCGAACCGACCACAAAACCGGAACCGAAAAGTTATTTTTAGTCGAACCGGAACTGCACCGAACCGAAATCTTTCCCGCCATCTTGGAACCGAACCCGAACTGAGCCGGAAAAAAATACAGCGGTAACCGGTTCAAAACGGTTCATGGTATTTTTTTTAATCACAAAATGAATTTTTCAGAATAAAAAAAAATGGCGGCTGTGTTCTTGATCAAATCGTCATATACAAAATGGCAATGTATCAGAAATTGTGGGTTCTCGTGGCGCATTTGTATTGGCACTATGATTAATTACGTATCACGTGGTCACGTGACGTCATGATGTCGACATCCTCTAAAGTAATGCCACGTCACGTGGACCTCACTGAGCCAAGTGAGCAGAGTCACGTGACTCACTGTGTGAAGTTGATATAAATTGAGAGCGTGATCTTTAGATTAATTTGCGTTGTTGATAGCGTGACGTCACATCACATCACGACTTTGCACCGGGAGTAACGTGACACCGTGACGTACTCGATTGGCATGAGCCCGAGTCCAGTGCTAGGGTTCAAGACAATCAGCATCGCAATACATTCGGATAATGGCTCGTGTTCAATCAAAGATCAGAACAGCCGAACTCTAACAATGCATGAAGCTCAGTCGATGCTCTATGCTTTGCGAACCACAGCGCATGACTAGGAACACTGACGGTATATAATTAGCGTCAGATCACGTGGCCGCTTGTTCCAAATGATAGTTGAATAGGGGAAAGTTGTTTCTTTCCTTTGTTTTTTCTGCGCCTGCCATTGCGCGGAAAGGAAAACTAATAGGTGTTTTTGCAAGTTATCAACGTCAGGGATTAGTTCTTAGCAGTATCTTGTGAAGCACGTAATTGTTGCACGACCCATTTTACATGTACATCTGTACATATAAAATGGGCCGTACAACAATTTTCGTTGAGGTGCCCAAACATGTTTTCGTTGTTGCTGCACTGCCTCAGAAAGTTGTCTGGAAAATAGAAGCAATGAAGGGACAACATGTGACTTATCAATCCGACGTTACATAGAACTACAAGTGTGCATGGGTGGGATACCTGAATAGAAATATCCTATTAACCTAAAAGGGGACAGCCGAACGTTGGCAGCCGCTCTAAGCCTCACACGAGTGTCGTTGCAGCACACGGAAACCTGTATTCAATTTCCTTCTTTTGAATGGAGTAAATTAACTTACGACAAGGACTGCTTGTGTTGAAAGATAGCTGTTGGTACTTAATTTGTATCTCCAAAATCGACTATAAGAGTTATATTTAATCTTAGAGCGAGAAACTTGTTAAAGACCAAGTTATATCTCTAGGAACTGGCACAAAAGGAACCAGCTCGGACAGCGTTTGGATTAGATCTGCTGTGTTTTATTCCTCGCGCTGCAGAAGCTCTGCTTCGTTGTCATGTCTCTTGTCGTGGCCTGAGGAGGACGTGAGTGTTTCTACAAGGATCGCCTCTGTAGAGCCGGAGATCCTAGGAGAGTACATGTAACACGCTTTGATGTAGATGCGCGCATGCAAGGTTCTCACGAGGCAGCAGAAGTTGGAGTTGGAACGGATTGACGAGGGCCTGTTGCCACAACGTCATAACGGCCGTTGATCTGCAGTGTGAATGTCTTGGCCTGGCACTCAAGTACTACTCTAAATGGCCCATCATAGGCAGGTACTAGTTGTTGACGGATTTAGTCGCGTCGCAAGAAAACATGCAAGCACGTCTCGATGTCTCGGCTAACGAAGGCGTGTCGTTGACTCCGCTGAGGTGCAAAAACTCGCCGGAGGAGACGAAAGGTTTGTCGAAGGTCGTCGACATAGCCACTGGGGTCTTCTTTTGAATAGGCGGATGGCGTGGAGGAGAATTCGCCAATTAGGCGCAGTGCTGCGTCGTAGACTAACTTGGCTGCAGAACAGCCAAGATCTGCCTTGAGCGCCGAGCTAAGGTCTAGGACAACGATGGGTAGGTGGTCGGCCCAGAGCTCCCGCGGCTTTTAGGTGGTGCAAGCTGCCTTCAACTGGTGGCTCAACCATTCCAGAATGCCGGTAGCCCACGTTGACGAAGGTGGCAAACCGGATGGTTTGAAATTGCCGTCCTTTGTCGGTGGTGACCACGGCAGGGCATCCGAAACGGGATACCCAGCCTTCAATGAAGGCTGCGGCGACTGCCTCTGCTGTCATGCCAGGGACGGGGAATGACTCGGGTCATCTCATGCACCGGTCCACACACATCAGCAAATATCGGGCTCCCCGTGACAACGGAAGGGGTCCCAGTAAGTCTACGTGGAAAGCTGCTAACCTGGAGTTTGGTGAACAAAAATGTTAAATGAGGGTAAATGTGTGTCGCGTGATCTTGACGCGTTGGCATTGAATGCACGTTCGCGCCCTGTGACTTAAATCCACGTTCATGCTCGACCGGAAGAAACGGGCAGGTATTATTTTTCTTTGGAGCGCAAATTCCGGGGTGACTCTTGTTGTGCACAAGGTCGAGAAGAGCCCGACGAAACGCTTGTGGTTCGAATGGGCGGGAATCACCAGTCGACATTTCGCAGGTAACCGTAACGGCGGAGAAACGAGTCAGGGAACGTCGTCGAACTTCAGCGATCCAGGAGACATTCGCAAGCGTTGGAGCTCATGATCGTCGCCTGGAGCGGTTGCGAGCTGTTCCCAGTCCACTGTGTGTTGAAGAAATAGCACCAATGCGAGAAAATGCGTCCGTAGCAGTGCTTTTATAGCCGCTGACATGGCGGAGATCCATGATATACTCCAATATGAAGCAAAAGTGCCGCATCTCATGTGCTGTGTGGTCGCTGTAGTTCCGTTGTAATGAAAACATCATTGCTTGTGATCTGCAAGAACATAGAAATTCCGACATTCGAAAAAGTGCGCAAGTGTTTGATGAAAAGTTACACTGCCAGACGTTCGCATGCAAAAGTACTGCACTGTTTTGCATTCTTCAGGTTGTACGAGAGAAATTCGAGAGGCTACCAGTCATTGACCATCTGCTTAAGAACCGCCCCCACAACTACGTCTGACGCTTTAGTGACGAGTCCTCGTTCTGCGCCCGGAACGAAGTGGATGAGCATTGCAACGTCAGCACGTGCCTTTTTCGTAGGCGCTGCATTTTAGTTCCACTGAAGAGGCTCAGAGGGTTTTTTCTTAGATGTGAGCAGATCGGTCAATGGCTTGATCAGTTGTGCACAACTCGGTAAGAAACAGCGATGAGAATTTT
Source organism: Ixodes persulcatus (assembly GCA_013358835.2). Classification (NCBI taxonomy): domain Eukaryota; kingdom Metazoa; phylum Arthropoda; class Arachnida; order Ixodida; family Ixodidae; genus Ixodes; species Ixodes persulcatus. The sequence goes on from JABSTQ010010517.1 coordinate 366,225, forward strand.
GAAGAAATGGGAATTCACGCAGTTTCTTTAGAGCTGATCGCTGCGGGAAGTCTCGGATGACCGTAACTTTTGCATAAAGGCCTAGATGCCTTATGATGTTACGATGTCCCAGGAAATCGATAGTCGTCTTGCCGAAGGTTCATTCGTTTGGGTTGATGTCCAACAAACAGTCGTCAAGCCGGATGAAAAAAGTGCATAGGTGTCCTTCGTGCTCGGTATTCGACGTGCTGGTAACAGAGAAATCGTCGAGGTCTAGACCTCTAGCAACCTCGTTGATAGTGCGTTGAAATATCTGGGTGGGATTTTGCAAACCGAACGGCATCCTCACTTACTCAAAGAGTCAATATGGTATGGTGATGGCGGTCTTACAACCATCGGCAGGCCCTACTGGAATCTGGTGGTATGCATTCACCAAGTCGATCTTAGAGAATATCTGGGAACCAGTCAGGTTCGGGGTGAAGTCCTGTATGTGAGGGAGTGGTCAGCAGTCAGGCTCGGTGTTAGTGTTGAGGGCACGGTAATCGCCACAGGATCTCCAGTCGCCGGAGTCTTTCTTGGGGACCATATGCAGTGGGGAGACCCAGTTGCTCGATAATAGACGAATGATACCAAATTCGAACATATGCTCAATCTCGCGACGAGCAATTGCCAGGCATTCTCCAGACAGGCGGCGTGGACGAGCGAAAACAGGGGGGCCAGATGTGACAATGTGGTGAGCGATGGTATGCTGCACCGGAAACTTTCTGGTGTGTTACCCAGTGATGTTGAAACATTCGTTAGAATTCGCTCATAATTCGATGATGGTGAAAACGCTCGAAGTCCTGTCACCATAGTAGTGGAGATTGTGGGGGCCGCTGACCGTAGGTTGCGGTGGGTGAATAGTTGATCGCCTGGAGCGGTAATGTCTTTTACTTGCCTTGTTGGTTCAAAAAAGAGCCCGGTAGAACATTGGTTTCGGCTCCTGTGTTGACGAGGAAGCTATCGCAAGCTACTTTGTCAACAACATAGAAGAGGCGGCTTCCCTGTCGACCGGTATCACTTCCCGCCGGCAGTTCCCGATCTTCTAGATTCCCGCCCACGGAAAGATCGTTGCATTGACGGGCAGTGTTGCGGAAAGTGCGGTGGTGCCAACACATGCCCGAGCCAGAGTCAATCCGATCGGTGCTGGAGGCGGAGTGCTCTGCCGCATGTGAGTGGCAGCGCGTGTGCCGGCGGGAGTGAGACCATTGTTGGCAACGCCGTGACAAGGTTGCGAGGTTGGCAAGCTGTCGTCTAGGGGCCCCTATGTGGTCTTGAAGGCGAGACAGTTTGAAGTCTTCAGATGTTGTCGACGTTCAGTTAGCGACAGTGTTGATGCCAGGGGTCCGCGAGTAATCGGCGACACGGTCGACAAGCTCAGCGAGCTTGTCAAACTGGGAGAATGGTTGATGTAAGGCATTGCAAAAACAACCGCCACAGGAGGTAGTTGTTTGGGTCCTGGTTCTGGGCTCCCAGTAGCTGAAGCATCCGGTAGAAAATCTGGGACATGCGACTGTCACCGAGCTCCTCGGTGTTAAGGGGCTGCTTGAGCCTGCTGAGCTCCGAATCGGTCTTGAGGTTTAGGTTAGCGGTCTTCAGTTGGTCCAATGGGCTGACGGGATCCGGAGTGGCAAGAATGTTGGCAAGCTCCTCGGTGACATCACCTGGTAAAGGAGGACACGGTATGTGAATATCGCGTCTCCTGGCTAATGATATGCTTAAAACAGAAACGGGCCTTTACTTGCATAAGCCGTACAGTCGGGTTTTTCGGCCAAATCGGTGACATCCAAATATTCCGGACAGCTGCCAAGAACAACTGGAGGGTGTCGCCATCAGGAGCATTGGACTGGCCAGAATTATCTATCGGAGCAGCAGGCTTTGAAGGAGCGAGTCCGATTCCCGGTCGACGAATATTTAGGAACTGGGACAAAAGGAACCAGCTCTGTTCTTTTTGTCCCAGTTCTGCGTTTGATTCTGGCGTTAGTTAGTTCTGCGTTTTATACCTAACGCGGCAGAGTCATCTCTAAATCATTGTCTTCACTCTTGCCGTGGCCTGAGCATGCCCCGAGTGTCGGTACATACGCTACCGTAGCAACGTCTTTACAATACATTATTGTTATAATTTGAATTGGCTCCAAAAAAGCAATATCCTTGAAGCAAATAAAGAACATAAACTATATATTTAGAAATATCATCAGAACATATTCCGAGACATCAGTTTCTTTGCATCCTCGAAATATAGCAGTATTATTTCGCGAAGACTTTGCCTGCTCAAAATGGTAGTTCATAATTCTATTTGGTTTAATTATATTCTGTTTATGTTTCATTTTTTTATTAGTGGAACCCTTCAAGAAAGGTATGAGTTCGAATCATGTTCAACCAAGGGGAAGCTTTTCGACGAAACTGGTGAGTTCGGATTAGGAGCTTCTTTGGAGAATTTTTATAGCACTTATTTATGTGGAAACAATTTTATAGAACTTTTTGAGTTCACAATTATTGTCTGTCAGGTGAAATACCTAAAAGACTTCGATATTTTTTGCGAATTTTTAAGGAATCTCTAAATCTTTGGTATCTATCCGACAGCTATCTGAAAAATAATTATATTTTTTGCATATCGTTTTTAAAGAAGTTGGTTGTTCGCAAACAAATTTAGCTTAAATTGAAGTTGTAATTCTCTTACAACTTTATTTACAATCCCACTAAATGTTTTGAATAAAAAATAATTAGCACATTTGAACGACTCGCATGAAACGGACACTAACAGCAAAGAGTGGGAGTATATAAAGGAATTTTCATTTGTTCAAACTGAGACAAAAGTTTTTTTGTACTTTCCACCTTTTCTTAACGACTACGTGTCTGTTCAATACATTCTGTGATCGTTTTTTTTAATATTTCTTGTTTATAAACACTTATTTCTCTTAATTGAGACAACGAACCATCCAGGTCTGATATGTGTGCTAAATGTATGTCCCACCTCATATACATGCTGTGCTATGTGATTTTGTAAAATCAAACAGCACGAAATATTGAACCTGAAAAGGTTCAATATTCTTATTTACTGACAACATGCAAGAACAGAAAGGGTTTCTTGAGCCATGAATCAGCACTATTAAGAAACCTAAATACTTAAATACACACCTGCAAATGAAAACTCTAAAATTAACACCACAAACGTCAACGACCAGCGTAAATACAACATTTTATGCATTATAAGACTTTGAAGTTAAAGATGGCCCGCAATGTTTCTCTAGCAGCAAAACCCACTGCGTTTTTAATGCTTCCATTTGTCGTGACACCGTAGTTTGTGTGTGTGAAAAGAGATATTCGAAGCGTATTAGTAAGTCACATTTAAAAAGGTGAAATTAGATTCTCAATGACTGCTATTTTATTTATGATTTTATGGAGTTCCTAGGTGGAGGCAGGTTTTACTGTTGTGATCAAAAACATTGTATACGCAAAGCCATAGTCTGTCCACCTGAAAATCAACAATGTTCTAGTAGTGTTGTTTTAATGTAGTTCCTGTGTTTAGTTTTGACATTGCATTACATCACTGGATTGAGGTTTTTTGTTGCATAATATGCAAATTAGTTTGATATATTCTAATGTGGTCTTCATCGTCGCCATCGCGCATCCTCATTACCATCCCCAATGCCTCGACTTGCCTGACCGGGCAGCGCGGGCCAGTTCGAATAAAAACATCGTTGAGTCTGGTCGCAGAGCCTCTGACTTCCTCACAATACGTTCTCATTGAGCAAAATTCTCGACAGTTCAATATTAAAATTGTGTCAAAATGCTTCCAGAATCTACTCTGAAACTTGACTGTTCTTACAGTCGTGCTCAAATAGTGCAACAAAAAACAACTCTTCGGGATTTTGCAATAAATAAATATGAAACTTAAAATTAAAACGCTCAAAAAGAATTATCCCAGTTTAGAAAGCTAGTGGTCCTTGCAGCGCAATGTTGCACTGCTTATTTGAAGGTTGAAATATGTTACATGATAAATGTATCATGGCTTCTTACAGATGGAGAGACACTTCTTTTGAACCTCACTTTGGTCTACACCAACTACAAAACGTGTTTTATCTTTACGATTGGAAACGCAGGATCTCGTAAGCATATTTTGGGTTAAGATCTGACGTATTCTAAATTAGTCGAGACAGAACGTATGTGAAATCTTTCTTCTACTACTGCTGTTTGCAATACCCATTTCAGATAAAACTGTGCAATCATAAAATATCGGTGAAGATAGGTCGTTTATGAACGGATCGCCACTTTTTTAAAGGACCGATATTGTGCGCGTTGCCAAACTCCACTGAGCATCATGTCACAAAGCAAAATTCCTGGTTTAGTGGTCTGCGTTAAGTATGGTGCTCAACAGGGTTATAAAGCACCTAGCTACAAGTGACTACAAATTGGTAACTAGGTACGTTTTTTGTACCTAAGGTACACACCTGGGTACTTCTAATTCTCTCTATTTGTACCTGTATCTTAGGTACATTTTCCAGTAACTTGTAACTTAGTGAAGTTACTTTTTGCAGATAATTTTTGTTCGCTTTAGTCAAAATATAGAAAGTATGAATTGGTAAGTATTGGTGCACTAAGGGGGAGCCGAAGGGCACATTCAGTCAGAAGTAACAAATATTGAGATAAATTCAGGTGGTCTCCTTTGCTTGCCATTCGCCCAGAATGAGCAAGTAAAATCAATATGACCTGTTGGGCTAGTTGGTTTTGCATATTTACAATGTAGCGCAAAGACAACACAGGAAGGAGGCAGGGATAGGAAAGAGCGTTCTTTTCTATCTCTGTCTCCTTACTGTGTTGTCTTGGCGCTACATTGTAAATATGAACAAGTTAATGTTTACAGCATGAGACGGCATGTGATTGTCGATTCCGCACTACGTTGTAGGAGCCACCGAAACGAAATAACTAAATTACGTTCCTTGTTACTTGCAAATAAAATTGACGTGTTACCGCCCCTACGTAACCTCAAAATGAAAGTCACACGTTACAGATAACAATAAAACGCACTGCCCTTTACTTTTGCATTACTTTATCAGTATTATAATATACCACCACCTCAATAACACGTTCAAGACAATTTAGTTTCTTTTTTTCTTTTTGTCTCTTCTGCGGGCACATATTTTTTTATTAAGGGAGGGCGTGAAGGTCAGAATGGTGTTGTTAACTTTCAGTAGGAGTCAAGGTGTTACGGCACTTAGACGACAAACTTCCTGACGCCAAGCAGCGTGGAAGAGATTGGTGCACACAACGCTGCCTCAAACTTGTAGCGCGATGCTTCCTTCGTTGCACCGTACACAAAGAACTTTTACCAGCGATTTCTGATTCCCAGCGCCTAAAAAAGTCTGTAAGATGAGGTTAATGGTTCAAGGATTGGTTCAGAAATAGTTATTACATGGTGTCTTCAAGCACCTGAAACGTGAAATGTAAATGTTCCACTCGCGCAAGTTCTGACAACAAAAATATGAGTAACACAAATCCTATACGTTACGTGAAAATAGGCTCGCAAGTACGTTTATCGTTTCTGCTTTTAAAATGCGACGCGCTCGTTACTAACTTTCAGAAATAGGTATTATGTTACCGGTAAGAACATATAGCAGACAAACACTTCAAGGAGGTGGTTCTAAAATCGATAGAGCAGCCACACGAGAAAAGATAACGTGCTGCCAAAGGCCCATGAGATACTGTGGATTGTTTCTTTATTTCTGCAGCTGACGCACTAACAAAGCAGTTGTTTATTACCTGTGCTTGAGTATCCTCTTAATAAAAAACAAACTGCCCTTATTCCGAATATATTTTTTTTGTAATTTGGGAAGGTATACATATGGATATGGAAACGGTATCTTTTTTGATTTTCAGCAGTGAAGGTATTTTCTGTGACTTTTAACAATTTGTTCTTAAATGGGCTCTAAATATCCGATAGTTCTAAAACATCCGCTTGAACCCCGGAGATAAACCACTTAGGATCAGATTCCAGTCAATCTAAATTTCAAAAGATTTAATGTTATGATTGAGAATATACGTTTACTCTAATAACAGTGTAATATATATAGATATATAGAAATCTACAGATGTTCGAATCTGTATGAAACATTTAATAAACTGACTTAAACTTCCAATATTTCAAAACACCTTTTATGGGGCCGGTAAGAAAGGAAGCATTATTTTCATTTTTAAGTAGGGGTGCAGTTAAAAAAAATGAAACCCGTTTACAACTCCCTGTAACACCGAATTAGAGCGCAGCTCTTGAGGAGGAGGAGCGAAGGGTACTGAGGGGAGCGTATACCCCTCCTCCCTCCTCCTCACCTCCTCATCCTGCCTGCGACTCCTCCCTCCGAGCGGCGTCGGCGTTGCCGTCCCCGACGGCGTAACCGTGAGGTCACGTGACCCTCGTGACCTCACGGGAATCACGTGACCTCACGGGGGTCACGTGAAATTACGGGGGTCACGTGACGTCACCGGGGTCACGTGACGTCACCGTGGACACGTGACCTCACGGGGCCGGGTCACGTGATTTTACGTGGGTCACGTGACGTCCTCGGGGTCACGTGACCTCACGGGGGTCCCGTGACGTCACCGGGATCACGTGGCCTCACGGGGTTCACGTATCCTCACGGGGGTCACGTGAAATCACCGGGGTCACGTGAACTCACGGTTACGCCGATGGCGACGCCGCTCAAGCCGGAAACGGGCGCCTAAGACCTGCGCTCTAAAACAAGTTCAACATACAGTAACCACTCGGTTCATGGACCGAGGCACAATGCTTAGACAATCAAGATTATTCTTACTATAAAAGATTCAGATGCTGCTGATATGAGCATCGAGTTACATATTTTAAAACTCGCAATAATCAAAAGTAGCTTTGTTTAATTTTAGTAATCTGCATTTTGAGCCAACAACTTCCATCAAGCGAGTCATGCCACTATGTTCACTCATAAAATGAAAACGGCAGAGCGTCATTTTTAGGTGCATGGCCTCCAGCACGCGCTCGCTCCCTACCGCCGTACTATGGCTTCGCGTACAAGTTCGAGCATAGCCTCCTCTATACTCACAAAGGCTGGCAGTTCGACGACGGAGGCATAGAATGCCCGGTCGCAGATTTGGAGCGCGAGGATCTGGTAGCGCAGAGCTTCAAAGAGTCATTTCTCGGGGAACCTGGACGTCAGCGCGAAGCTTTTGCAGCGACGAGGACCCCAAAACACACTTGTTCGCTTGGGAGAAGTGTGTTTCGGCGTCTCGCCGCAGCGGGGCGCCAGTCGCGTGGCTCTCCTCTCATCCGTTGTCTGCCGCTCCACCTTTTCCATTTCGACGGCCCCTTCTCGTGGCGATCTGCCAGGCTTTGTCAGTATATAGAAGGCTATGCTCGAAGAAAGAAAGCTCGCTCTAGATGTGAGACAACTGCGAGGCCTCTCCGCCGTTCTCATGCTGTCATTGACTATAAGAAAGCTGAACCAGTTGTTCTCCTTGTGGGCACAGGCTCACCGCTATGCGTTGGCCCGTTCCTCTCACTCCTGGGTTCTATCTCGTGCTCCGTCGTCTCGATCCTTTACAGGCCAACGCAGAAACATTGTTTTCATCAGGGAAGATAATTCTCTTAGCCTCCCCTCCCCTCAAAGAGCGAGGCGAGTCATGCTGGGGAAAGATAAATACTGGGGAGGATATACGAAAGAAAGAAGCGGGATTATGTGGAAAGCATGACGTGTATGTCGGCCTTTGTACGGGAGACGATTGCGACAAAGGGAGTAAAGTTGAGAGTACGTTCTGCTCAAAACGCGAAATGGAGTTGTGGGCGAGGCAGCAGATTGGAACAAGCAAGTCAAGGTGCTAAGGAAGTCAAGTCTTCAAGGGCCTCCTAGAGAGATGAGAGGTTCCCCACCTTGCCGCTGGGGATCTGGCAGATACATCCGCGGGTGACTCAACCAACGTTTCCATACATGGTGACGTTGCTAAATGGAGGAATTCTCAGGCGCGTCATCAAACCAATTTGTTTAATGAATATAACGTTTTGCTTTAAAAAGGAGACATAGTAACATGCAATGGCTTCTAGCGGCATAGTTGTCCGGAATGTCACTTTGCTACAGGATAGAAACGTTATAAATAATCTTTAAAAAAAAATATGGGCTAATGGGTTATATAAACACCAGAAAAACACGCAGCGTAAAAGCTTAGTGTTGTGACACCTCTATGTTAAAGGAGGCGAGTTCAGTCTAGTTTATTTATTATGGTTTTCATATTTAAATATTCAAAAATACTTCGCAAAAATATGTGCCGAAATAAAATAAAAAAAATTGAACGGCATTCACAAATAGCTTTCTTCGTTATTTTTTTTTTTTTTCAGAATGCTCGCTGTATGTCTCTTCAAACGCTACAAGTGAAGCGATTCAAAACTGCCGTGAAATGTACCCTGCTGAATGCGGCACGGATATTGTGGATACGTTCAATACCGCGCTCTGCGGTTCTGACCAACCGATGCGGAGCTGTGACAACTAGTTCATCAATTTTAACGATAAATATTCGAAATCGTTTGCATTATCAGACCGATATGTTGGATGGGTTGGCAGATATTGTAATAAATAAACGTTCTTCAGAAGCTTTCAATAAAGGTGCTTCTTTTCGACGTCAATTTTTAATGACAAACTTGCGATCCTAACCTAAGGTATTAACTTCAGAGTTTCAAATCAATCTATAGGTAACACTCGTCAACAAAAAGACAGACCAGACCTTAGGCATAAAAAGAAAGATTTCCATGAAAAACGAGAATTTTAATTTTTAAAGGAACCAGTGTTGCTTATGACACAGTCATGCATAAAGTTTAGCTACACGCGACCATGCGTTCCTTTACCTCTCTGGTGCCCACCTATCGGCGTACCTTCAAGTAGCCCATACGTAGGCATGTACACGTTACCCCGAAAAAGTTACTAAATACCGTTACTTGTTACTTGCTCAGAAAGTATCTAAGTACGTTACTCGTTACCGATTCTCAAAAGGAACGCGTGAGTGACCTCAAAAGTAACGAGTTACTTTCCATGTTACTTTGACGACCAAATACACGACTGTTTTTGTTTCATGGTGTTTTTTTTTGTTTTGTTTTAGTAGTCGCTGCATTTAAGCCGTAGCTGCTTCTCGTACTTTTCATCAGTTATGTTTCCCTGCTTTCTTGAAAATACATCTCCAGCTACGCTGAAGAGTCCTTCTAACTACGCGCTCGAAGGAACGGCAGTGTTGTGCTTCAGCAAGTGCTGGTGGATATGAGATTTCCCTCTCTCTTGTGTTCTATCTACTTCTAAAGTTCGAAGTTGACAATTTATTATGTGCCTTCCCGCGTTGGCAACCTACGGGTTTACATTCGGTCCGTACTCGGTTCTAGAAGGTTCAACCAACGAACCTTATTGTGTTCGCTAGGTGAAGGACATTCCCAGCTGTAGAGTTCAGTACAGCAACGTTTATCGCTCGACACGTCAGCCGAACTGTTCGACTGACCTGTTCACCGAAATACGTTGCTGTACTGTCATACTGTACAGTTGTTGTTTCGGGTTGCCCTCCTACCGTTCTCACAATAGGCGCATACCCAGATTAGAATAAAAACAAGGCAGTTTAAACGGTGTTGTACACGTTACTCCTCAAAATTGTAACGAGATACCGTTACTCCTTACTTGGCTCTAAAAATAACTAAGCGCGTTACTCATTCCTTTTCTAAAAAAGTAACTAAATACGTTACCCGTTACCCAAAATAGTAACTAGGTGGAAGTAACTCGTTACGTACATGTCTGCTCATACGTTACGATTTGGTGTTTTCGTTGGTAGAAAATTAAACCAAATATGTAGAGACCGCATTAAAAAAGCAAAGAGGTGAGCAACCGATTTGCGCAATAAATCGGGAAAGCACAGCTCCTTTTAAAATGTGTACTGCGTTTGTTCACTTCCTGTTGGTCAGATATTTCCGCTTTACATGCAGAAGACGACAGGTCATCGGTGCCTTAACGGGCACTGTAATTGCAAAGGGTAACTTAAAACAACACCTACGTGGTTAACCTTCTATTTGCTGAGACGCTGAGACAACCTGAGACGGTCTCAGCTGAGTTTGTGGAATAAAAGTCACTTGGCACCAAAAGCCTCCAAAAAACTTCAGAGGACACATATGCACTTCTTATGAGATCTGAATGATAAAGCATTCACACCGCCGAGAGGAGCAGAAGCGGCTGCAGCGCCGGCAGGGAGTGCGGCGGTGCGCCGCGCTGACCACCCTGGCTCGCTGGTGAGTGCTGCACCGCTGGGTGAGGCAGCGGCGGGAGTGCGAAGCTCGGCGCGGCGCGTGCTGAAATGATGTGTCCTCTCATCATCCTCGTCGCCCTAGATGCGGGTACCGGTTGTCGACGTTAAGCGCCGTTCACACTCTTGCGACCGAGTAAGACCGAGAGAGACCAGACTGGTTTTTAAGCCTTTTGCGACTTATTAGGACCGGATGCGCTGCAGCGGAGCTGGTCCTAAAGATCGCAAGAGGCTTAAAAACCGGTCTGGTCTCTATCGGTCTCACTCGGTTGCAAGACTGTGAACGGGCCTTTAGACCTCAAAGCGTAACGTTAGACCTACTGATAGGCCTAACGTCAAGCCAGCGCATACCCGCACCCCCCCCCCCCCCCTCCCTCCCCCGCTGCGTTGCCAGCAGTTCGTCTGGCTCCTTAGCAACGATGACACCGTTGCTATGGATACACATTTCGCTTTCGCTGCTACAGACAACGCCGACGTGTTTCCATGGGATAGTTAAAGGGATACTACAACAACATTTCGGTGCTTATTTCTTGGTCTATTCGTTTTGAAGGGAGCAGCATCACATCAGACACACTTCTTGTTAAGAAAAAGACACGAAAGGGAATTTTAAAACGAATTAAACGATTAGCAAAGAGCACCTGGTGTGTGTTGTTACGTTTCCGGGCAGCCCACCGAAACGGAGACTGAAGTTAATCTGATTGCGTTCATTTCATCTCGGCAGCAGGACGAAGGAAAGCCTCGAGCTGCTAGGCGCAGCCGCTTTTATCGGTTCAATCATCGCTGTGCGTGCCGCTGACGCAGCAGGTTGACAGCGACGCCCTCGCTAGCGTCGATAAGCGAGACAAACAAAACTACAACATAACAACTCCTCCCCCTTCTCGAAAACCAAAAGTTGTCACCATCCTGGCATCGGCACTTCACCGAAGCAAAGACAATATGGAACAGACCAGTCTTGGTACATTCACCAAAGTTCGGACCCGGACACCACACTTGTGTAACGAAGACAATTCGGCTTGATCCTTAGTTTCGCCTGAACAAGTCGGCGACGGCAAGTCGGACACCACGTGTTTGTTGTTGCCGTCGAATCAGCATTCTTGACGATGCTCCGCCTGGACAGCACCGCCTCAAATCGAAGGCGACGCTGAGGGTCTTCCGCCAGTCACCGCTGGGCGAGGCATGGCAGAGACACTTGTTCGACCGGCCTTCGGGGAAGTTAGTCAGGTGCACAGGCGAGTCGAGGGTCACCGAGACATTTGTCAGAGAGGCCGTCAGGGAGGTGCGTCAACTGTACAGGCGAGCCCAAGGTGTCTGGAAAACAGGGAGGCCGACAACAACAAGATGACCACGGAACTTCAGCGGTGCCCGAAACATTATTCTCATTCTCCAAGAGCTCTGTTCTTCATAACATTGCTGAATATATATGCCCCTTACGCAACCAGGCCTTTTTTCCGGGAACATTAGAATAAAAGGATAAACATATTTCAAGCATTTAAAAAATGAAAGTATTTACAAGTGTGCAGAAGAGATAGGAAAGAAAATCGAACAGGGTAATTAGGAATGCGCTCTACTCAATAAATCCGCGTTTGCGTGCAATGTTTCTTTTTTATGCCTGATCAAAAGACAATATTCCTGGAGCGTCAAGCTGCATCGCAACAAGCGATTGTTCTTCTGGAACAGCTGTTGCAGCCATGTGAGCGGTCTGTGATCAGTAATCAAAATGAATTCACAACCAAACAGGTAACAGCGAAGCTTCTCTACCGCCCACACAAGGCAAGCACATTCCTTTTCAATCGAGCTGTACGCTTGGTCCCTAAAAGTCAGCTCCCTGCTGACAAACACAACTGGATACTCTTTCCCTAGGTCATTTTCTTGGCTAAGTACAACCTCAAGTCCTTTATCGCTCGCGTCACATTGCACCAAGAAGGGTCTTGTGTAATTTGGGCTGGCCAGCACGGGTCGAGTTACTAACGCATATTTTAGAGCCTCGAATGCCTTTCGCTTCCGCTCAGCCCGTTTGATCCGTCAGCGGGGTCGCCTTTTCCGAGTACTGGGGAATGTACTGGTGGTAATATTTCATTAACACAAGAAAATATATTAACTCCTTTTTTTTTTTTGCGGCAAAGGGAACTCTTCAATGGCCTGCTCTTTAAGCTTCTGAGGGCGTCTTTGTTTCTTGCCAACTATATGCCCCAAGTACACAACTTCGCTTTGCCCGAACTTGCATTCTTGGCTTTGACCGTTAGGCCCGCGTCTTGCAGGCGAGAAAATCCTGGTGCAAATGCTGAATGTGGTCCTCTCACGTATCAGAAAAAATCGCTACGTCCTCGAGGTACGGCGGATCGAAGGACTGCTCCCGCCAGAGCCCGGTTCATCAATCTCGAAAATACATAGGGAGCATTTTTCAACCCAAAGCTCAAGACGAGCGGCCTGAAAACACCGAATGGTGTCATGAACGCTGGGAGGCTGCTGGCACGTTCGGTAAGCGCTACTTGCCAGTAACCTCTCATAGGGGTTGAAATGAACTTCGCCTTGCTCACTTTTTTGATACGCGTTTCAATGTTGGGATTCGGGTAAACCTTTGTTACGGTCACTACATTTAGCTTCCTCTAGTCCACGTAAGGCCGAGGATCTTTGACAGGGCTCTCGAAAAATGTTATAGGAGAAACAAAATCGCTCCCGCACCGCTCCATTAACTGCAGCTCCAGCATTTGGTCCACCGATTCTTTTGACAGTTTTTTCCTGACGTGGCGAAAAACGATAGGCCTTGCACTGAATCGCTGCCTGACTTCTGAGTTTGATGTAATTTTCGACCAAGTTTGCCCTACCGTGGGAAGGTGTAAAACAGATTATGGTACTTGTCAAGCAAGGCAGTAAATTCCGAAAGCTGGCCTTGACTCAGCTGTTTCTTATCCGATTGTAGACTCTACAATCTCAGTGACAGTCAAACTCCCGTCAATTTTCTCCAGCTCAAGAATATGAACTTGCACTTCCTCCGGCTGGTTCCGTGCGATGCTGACAAGTTGCACTCTTTCTATGTACGGCTTCATCAGGTTACAGTGGAATATGCTAACCTCTTTTCTGCGAGCTGGTAGTTTAACGACATAGTTTGTCTCGGAAAGTGTCTGCTGGGCTGTTGCTGGCCCCTCCCATTGGACTTCTAGCTTTTTTGCTTTGGCCGACCGCAAAAGAAGTACCTTATCACCTTCCTTGAAGGTGCGAAGGCGGCTGTTCTTGTCGTAATACAATTTTTCACGCGCTTGAGCTCTCCCCATTTTTGCCTCAACCAGCTCTCGCGTCGTGTGTAGGCGATTCAGCAATGAAAGAACGTACTCCACCACCGTTGGGTTCTCCGCTTTGCCCTCCCAGCTTTTTGCAGCAATCGCCATGGCGAGCGCAAATTTCGTCCATAGACTAACTCTTCTGGCGTGAAACCAGTTGACTCATGAGCGACAGTCCGCAGCGCGAAACGCAGCTCAGGCAAAGCCAAGTCCCAGTCTTTTCTGTGCTCGTGGCAGGACCCTGAGAATACGTTTCATTACCGACTGTGCCCTTTCCACGCTGTTACTTTGATGGTGGCTTACTGAGCCGTGGACAAGCTTTATGCCACATCTCACAAAAAAAGCTGATCGTTAAAGTGCTTGTAAAAACGCTACCGAGATCACACTGGACCTCACTCGGGAACCCGATTCGGGAAATCATAGTCAGCAAGTTGTCCGCCACCTCTACCGAGGTCTGCTCCTTCAGAGGAACGGCTTCTGGAAACTTGCTAGCTGGACATAGCATAGTCAGAATGTACTTTAAGCCTGTTTTCGTTGTAGGTAATGGCCCTACGACCTCTATCAGGAACCTCTTGAATGGCTCCAGGATTATCGTCTCTAGGGTGAGGAGCGCCTTCCTTCGCTCATTTGGCCTTCCCATTTTTTGGCAGGCGTCACACGAGCGAACAAACTCTTCGACGTCTCTAAAGCACCCCGGCTAATAATACACGGCTAAAATCCTACACTCGGTCTTTGGGATGCCTAGTTATCCATATTATCCTTCTTTATGAGCAAGCACATGAAGGTCGCCTCTATACTTAGAAGGAACCACGAGTTGTTCTACGTCTTTGCCGGATTTGTCCTTGAAGCTACGGTACAGGATACCTCAGCGTTCGTAGGAAGATACGTACGGTGACAGTTCTTTACCCACGCTATCTCGTAACTTGGCCAGCGACCCATTTGTTTTCTCTTCTGCTATAAGAGCCATCTTATCGACACTCGTTAAAGCTCAATAATTTTGGATGTCTGGCGAAACCAGTGTAGTCATTTCCGATCCCGATAGTTGCACGCTAACTTCTTTGTTGTAAACATTAAAAAAAAAAGAAATGAAATACTCTACAAAGTTCTAGCTTCATAAATTATCTCTATGATACGTTAAAAAATTTCCACAAAATGCTTAAATCTAAAGAGCTGCGAAAGAGGCCAAGTTTGCCATTTTATTTTACTTAAAATATAAATATATATAAAATGAATTTAACTAATTTAAGCAAACTAGTTTTTGTGATTTATACGTGTAAATATTTACGTTGTAAAAAGTTGTATACTTCCTTATTTATGTGGCCCTCAAACTAACATGTGGCCCTCAAAAAAAGACCCCCTCTTAGAGGCGATGTTTTTATGGAAACAAGAAAGTACTTTTGCAAAAGTATGCGTTTTTGTTGTGTGTGCATGTTTTGCTATCTGATAAAAATGTCAATGAAAACAAAAAAAAGATAGGCATGACACCCCTATGACCATCCTTATCTGAACATACCCTAAAAGTGGATTATAGTGGTGATATTGAAAAACTAAATGTACTTTCTCTGAGCACAAAAAAATACTTCTCCTCTACGAAAGTATAAGGGTTCACACCAGTGTTGTACACGTTCCTCAAAAAAAAAAAAGAAACAAAAAATCGTGTTTTTTTTTTTGGGAACGCGTGCCCGTTAAAAGTTTAGAATGTGAAAAAGAAACTCGTTCCCGTTACAATTAAAAAACTGGAGCGTATCGTTACATATATGCGCTACACTTTTTTTATTTTGCTAATTACTATATTTAGTTATATCGGGGAAAGATTTTTTTGTTTTTTTCATCTATCCCATCAAATGAAAACACACGAATTTGAATGCCGTGATGGAAGGGCACCAGGAGAACAAAACAAGCGGAAGGCGGGTTTCATTTTTTTTATATATTCACCTTTAAAACTCTCCGCTTTTAACCATATTCGTGTTTTTGGCGGGTGATCCAGACGAGCCAAATGTACTGTTACTCCACATTGCATGATAGTTTTACAACCTCACACGTTTCAATTTAACAAAATCCCTTGTTTGAACTTAACAACAGTTGCTTCTCGATGTTGCTCTCCGCAAGACGAGCAAGTGAAGACGAGGGTAGGGATTTTGGAAGGTCACTCTTGGAAACCACATGTTTTCTTTGTGACGGCTGGATTCGTTGTTCAGTTTGAAGGTGGACTACAAGGGGAGAAGGAATAAAGTTTAATTTTGTGTGTCTTTTAAATGACCAATATTCAGGATACAAGAGTTTGTTTGATGTCTGGTAACCTGTTCTTTTGTTGTAAATGTAGGTCTTTTTTGTGGAAGTTCCGTGATGGCTGTAGTCGGTCTTAGATTTCTGGGTGCATGAGCATTCGTGGAAGCAAAGAAAGTAGCTGAGTTTGAAACGTCCCTCTTTCTGTGTATTTTCCTTAGACTAAAAGTTTTGCTCTTTGTACCGCAGTCTTTGGCACCGAAAAAAGAATCGATGTCCACTAGCTCTCCCGCACCCGACTGTTACCAAGCGAGGACCACACAAAATAAACACTAAGATAAGTAACCAAAAAGTTAACGAGATCCTGCTCTTCGTAAAGATATTGTTTTTATACTTTTAGGACTTCCCTTTATTTAGCGGAAATTTAGCGGAAAACTTTCCCCGCTAAATTTAGCGGACCCCCCCCCCCTCCCCCCTAAATTTAGCGGAAAAATTTCCCCGCTAATGTCCCTGGTAAATTTAGCGGAAAATTTAGCAGGAAAAACTCTCCGCTAAATTTAGCCTAATTTTTTCCCCGCTAAATATAGCGGCAAAAGTTTCCCTTAAATGGGAGGCGAGCAGGAGAAGAGGAGTGGAGCGTACGAATGAGGAGGAGGGGCATACCCTCCTATCCGTTTCCTTCTCCTCCCCCTCCTCCTCAAGAGCTCTACTCTCATTCGGCGTTACAGGGGACTGTAATTATTTATTTGTAACAATAAACCGCTGCAGGTGCATCCCCACGTGAGCTCTGCTAAATAGGAAGTCAGCGTTAACTTTTTTTGTTCGTTCTTTGTTTTGTTGCTCTTCTTTCATTTTAGCAAAAAATAGACTCAATCGTTGAAGTTCTGTTCTGCAGTCAGTTGGGCGTAGCCAGTCGGTATTTCCGGATTCCCCTTCACAAAGGTTGGAGCAAATTTTAGAAAGGAGGTTCATGCTCGCGTTCTGGTTGAGACGCACTTGAATTTCGGCTTTGTGATGAGGGCTTGGTATTTGGATCAGAGCGGTCACACGCTAACAACCCGGGACTTGTATGAATCACTGAACATCAGGGCGTACAGCGTAAGTTCAGCATAATCCTATTTTGCATTTGAACCACTTCAACCTAGTTACGTATTGCAAAGTAATGGTTTTATTCTTGAGAGGGGAATTTCTGACATGGGATATGAAGTTGTTTCTTTCTGACCAAAGTGCCGTCGGTTTTCATAATATACACAAATAATTTATAGGGTGTCCATTTATGTCAGATTATGTAAGCATATACAGATACGTGTTATAATTATATGTTAATATAGCCTTCTACGATAAAACATAACATGTATACGTAAAATTTATAAAAGGTTTAAACTCGCCATTTAAGTAGAAATGCGAAATTCTTCGAACGTCTGGCAACACTCGGTGCGCTTCTATCTTTGTTGCGGCGAGATTTCTTTGCTGTTTCTCAATTTCGTAGCGTTGTCGGTAACAATTGAGTCCTACTGCTCGCCGTCATCGATCCTCACCCACACCTTCGAGCTAAGTTAGTTTTGTTTTACGCTGCTTTTACGAACTACGTGCTCGTCGTCCAGGAGGTTGCTGGTCTCTCGCCGAAACAAACATGGCGGACACAGACATCAGCTAAAAATTTGTCTTTGAGTGCCGTCAAAGGCACGGGCGCGGGCGCCTGGATTTCTAAAGCGCTTTCTCTACGCGAGTGTTTGTGCGACCAAAAGATTCTTCAGAACTAAGCTTTCCCGCCCTCGCCTTTGCTAGCGCCGAAGCCAACTGATGAGACGGATAACGTCCTTCAGCGCCCCACTAGATGGTGTTGTGCATTTTGCATGATATAGTGTGTAATGTTTAGTTTTTCATTCATCCTTTATTTCTTGTATTTCCTATGATTTGGTTTTCCCTTGTCATATTACGTTCCAAGTATGAAGTTGCCGCTGCCGCCTTTTGGTTGTGTTATTTCTTAAATCCTTACAAATATATATATATATATAAATATATATATATATATTAAGAAAAAAACATGCCCCAAATACAACCGGTAAGTAGTTAATATTTATATAGCTGTGTAATTATAAGCCGTTTTCATGCAACTCGAGGATTGTATGACCCTTCTCACCTGTGCTGTTCCCTATGCAGCAAACCCCATCCCTTAAAAAAAACTTTATCCATGTAAAAACGAGCCCCGAAAGCTGCATATATATTAGTGTCATTTTCCTTGTACCAGAACAATAGGTAATGCTTACATGCCCTAAACGTTTTCTTGCAAAGGCCTCTGGAATAGAAGATGGAGAGAGGGAGCTCAATGCACTAATGAAAGAGATAGGCTGGCGTACTACACTGGAATATGTGAAGGACCCTAATGGAAGCAAAGAGGGAAAACCGGTAAGAAGGAGTACTTTAATTTCTTTTATACCTGCATGTAACTTAAAGAACATAACAAGGTGCAGGAGAGAGAAGCCCACAATTAAACGTTTTGACATCCCTGATATTAAGAGGTTGGGACGTGAAGGTATCTGACATAAAAATATTGCAACCACAGGATCTTCAGTACACTATAACTCTCGGATTTGAAGGACACATCATCACCGGCACTCCTGTGCGACTTCTATTCAGTATAAGCTAACCGAACGTTATGTCGACAATAACAACTCATTTTTATCAACACCTCCATTTTGTTTATCCTAATATAAATTTAGTTAAACCTAACTGATATAAGTCTAATTTATCCTTTATAGTCGCAGTCCAAGAAACGTGGGGCGAGGCGAGTTCAAAGAATCTAACTAACCCTCTACAGCCACTGAGATTGCAGCATGTTGAGCAAGCTGAAGAACAAATCAAAGCAAGAGGCATGCACATCATAAGTCAAGGCTTGCAGTTTTTAAGCATTCATTAAATACAAATGACTACTAAAGCTTCACCTCGATAATGTTCTTGAAGTCTATGCTGTAACCAAGATTAGGCTACTCTTGGGATCTCTTCATTTAATTTATAAGTTCCGAACTTGTCTTGCATGGAATTCATGGAATTCGGACAGCTGTACGTTTCCAACAAAATGCTTCACAAATTCTTCTCGAATAACGAACATTATCTTTCCTTTTCGAATAAAGCTGGAGGCTTTAGGACACGAACATAAACATGCCTATCAGGAGGTGCATTACATCAAGCAGGGCAGCTGTACATTTGACGTGCGGGACTCCCAAGACAAGTGGATTCGCATGGAAATGGTGCCTGGAGACCACTTCGTCCTGCCTTCGAACCGATATCACAGATTTAGTCCTTCTTCGATAAAGGTAAAGCAATACGAAAATTTACTTCGTGAGTTTAATTAAGTTTTCCGTCTATTTCAGGAGGTGACCATCATCCTTCATATTGTTCCTGAAGGCTACACTAATATTACTCAATTCAGAGAAGCCTAAGCGGACACCCAAGAGCAAGCTGCGTGTGCATCAATACAGGAAAATATTAGTAAGGTTAAGATAAAATACGGTGCCTCCAAATACACGCAATAAACATCCAGAGCGGCTTTATTTTATTTATTTCTGATGAGTACTGCTTTCACCACTATCATTTACACATCAAAAACACGATTCACGTGATTGCATAACATGGTCCTTCCTTGTGCGTTGATTAAAATTACCTAACTTGATGTAGCACTTTTAAACCTGTGCTGCAGGGAGCTTAGAATTGGTAGGTATAATAGCTACACTTAATAATAATGATTTAATGACATGAGCAAGTCAGATACCTTTCATCCTGTGAGTGGCATCCGAGTTCTCGTGATCCTGTTCAGGAACATTCATATCAAAGTATAAATATAAAGAACATGACAAGTTCTCCGTCTACATATCAGCGAATTGCTGATTTTATCATAGATTATTAGGGTAACAGAGTACAGTTACACGTCCTAACCTTTATGAATGCATAATATGTTTATCAAAATCGTTTCACGTGACATACTATGTTTACAATCATTCCCACAGTAACTCTCTCGGCGCACAAAAATGATGAAAAGCTGCTTTTGCTTGATAGCATGAACAATATCTTCAGCCGTTTCTTTCACCTAACCGCAAAATCAATATAGGGGTGACTCAACTGTCCGGTCGTAATGCCTGCGACACACGTGCGTTCGTAGTGCTTCGGCGCGCGAGGCCGAGACACTCCGGCTGTGGGCGCACCAGTCATCTTTTGGTCGAGGGGTGAACTGATGTGGTTACACGAGAACTAGTGCACAGAGCGCGGATACACCCACCATTTTTCTACTGAAAGGGTGAACTAGAGTTTTGGAACTAGCAGAACGCCGCCGCAAATGTGGCTGAGAAGTCTATGATAGCCATACCCCTAGAAATGCACAGTATATAGAAGCGGCCAGACGCATTCTACAAGATATACGTGGTAGGATTGAAATAAATTACGAACTATGCAAAGGCCGCATATTAAGATTTATTTTTGTATTCAACCCTCGTTTAAATGTGCCACGTATTCAAAAACATGTCAATCCCTATTCAAAACACCAATAAAATACGATCGATCAAGTTCTTGCTCAAGCTCAATGCAACAGTGGTACATTACTGTTTTCGCAAAAACGCTTTGAGCTTTCATTTAGTCAGGTTGAGAATTCAAACTTATCTCTGAACGAGTCTAGTCAAAAGGCTTGACAACATCGGCTAATTCAAGTATTTTAGAAGCTTCAAGATGCCAGTTGTAGAAGTACATTGTAGGTAACCCAACTCCCTCTATCGGAGGTAACGTTTCAAGGGGTTAGTACACGCAAGAAATAAAATACAAGATGACTCTACTGTTAAGACCCATTGTATGTTCCTATAGTTCTGCGAAATTTGTTTTGAAAATGGCGCTATTGTTTCGCGGATAACTCAATATATATGCGGGACCCTCAGATTTGCCCCATTCGAAAAGGCTGCCGTGGTTGTTTGGTTGCCGACGTCGCCTGCCCACTTCGCGGCGTCTCGTTGCACGCACTTAGAGTCTTGACTCTCTCGGCGTTTAGAGCATCAGGTTGCTCATGTACCTTCCACTTTCCGAGCCTGCGGTTCGTGACGATTTTGTCTACGGCATCGCTCGCTTTTTCAAAGTCTTCGAGACTAACCGTAGCAGAGATGAGCGTGATTGTCATCGAGAGATGTTGGAAGCTGGTCATTTTTGACTGCGACCCACTGGCGATCAGCCTAGCGACGAAGAGTCGCGGACAAGCTCGCCGTGGTCGCCGTCGTCTGTGACAATCTCGCTGGTGCATGCAGAGTAAAAGGTCAAAGATCCGGGGGCGAGAGCAAGAATAGTCTCGGAGTTGCCAATTTGCGTGAGCGGTCCTGATCGTGCCATGGCGTGGCGAGCTTGGGCGTTCACGACCACATGGTCTATAGGCGCCATGCTGTAACTAACTTCGACAGTGTTGCCTCGTCGCCAGAAGGAAATTATCAAATTTATAAATTGATTATTGCAGTTACTAGAGCTCTAAATATCGCCAAATTTGGTGAATCTCATAGTACCCTATGGTCATTTATTTAAAAAAAAAATATTATACCCGCATAACGTTCGTGTCCTAACCCCGTTGAGTCAGCCACAAAGCATAAGTAGCAGGGTGATTTCAGATGAGATCGCGACCAAAGGGTGAC
This sequence comes from Ixodes persulcatus, assembly GCA_013358835.2. Taxonomy (NCBI): domain Eukaryota; kingdom Metazoa; phylum Arthropoda; class Arachnida; order Ixodida; family Ixodidae; genus Ixodes; species Ixodes persulcatus. The sequence continues at coordinate 387,691 of JABSTQ010010517.1, forward strand.
TGGTCGACATTTTTAAATCAACTGATGTTTTTATATGCCATTGTCTGGTAGAAATGAATCCACACTTAGTTTTGTCCATAAAAAACATTTGGGGACAGGAAAAATCGTAAAGCCTGAAGAGGTGGACAGTTGCATTAACGCGCACTGATGGAGGGGGCACGTTTGAAAGTGAATAACTAAAAGAATAATGTTAGAATAATTTTAATACTTTTTAAAAACAAACTATGAGTACAGCTTGCTTGTAATATAAAGTTATAATTTTTATATAATCTTTATTTAATTTTCTAAAAATTGCCAAACACGCCTGCTCGAACGACAAATGGCACAATTTGGAGGCTTGTATCTCATGAAATAATTTAATAATTATCATAATATTTGCAGGTGGTATTTCACTTATATATGTCTATTATTTAAAAAATAAATCAGGTAGTTGAGTGATACGATAGTCGCGATATATCTAGGCAAACATGTGAAAAAAATCAAACAACGAAAAATTCCGATGCAAATAAAAAAAAAACACCACATTCGATTTTTTTTTTAAATTTGGGTACTCTGTCATACTCTATTTCGGCATTCATTTCTATTAAAAACATGTCGCATCATTTTATTCAGAAAGAAGACACAGCTCCCCAAACTAGGGTCCTTTTTCAAAGCCTCGTAGCAGTGCCCTATACGAGAAGTGACTCTGAGTTCTAGTTTCAGGAAACTAACACACATCTTTCATATATTTTTATTCATATGAGGTCACTGACAACTAGAGCAGTCGGTCACATACTAAAAGTGAGGAGAAACTATAGACAGCATTTTATATACAGCGTACAAAGAGGTATCATATTGGAGACTAGTGATTCAAGAAAAGATGATGCAGTGTGAAGTTTTACTTTCCGGTATAATTTATATTAAAAAAGGAAACAACTTTACCTCCAGACACAAAAATAAAGATAGAATGCTAAAATTTCGTAGGTTAGTTATGTATTTCCGGGAACGAACCATTTCAGGTGAGGTGTGCCACCGCGCCGGACTGTAAGAGCTTCGATACTCTCGGTGTACGAAAGAATCGCGGCAAGCCGAGATATTTTATCCTGCGCGAGGATAACGTTTCGCGATTCTCATATGGTGATCAGATAAAGATTCAATAAGCTATCACCAAGTAAAGCAGTAGGTTAAATACCCCGCGAAGAAAACTGATAAATAGGATAACCCGGCATTCGAAATGAGCAGCCCTTGGTGCATCAAACTCGGCATTTTAGACTGAGCCTTTCCTCGATGTACCCATTTAACAAAGTTTCTTCTAACCAGATCCGACTGTCCGTTCTACATATATGTCACAGGTTCCTTCTGTTGATGACTTGCACAGCCGCCACGCGTACCAAGAATAAATGCCAGGAAAGTCGCGCACCGTCAGCCACTCTTCTTTTTTTTTTCTGTTGACGATACCGAACAAGCTCATTTTCGTCCAGATACGCAGGATGTACCCAGTTTCTCAAATAGAACGCTCACCATTGTCCTGGCCGTCTGAATTGCGTTTATTGAACGTTCTCTCAGGTTGTTCAGCGTGGCCCGGTGCTTCACGAGTCCGCCAACTCCGTCGCATGCATTTTCCCATGTACAGATGCAGAAAATGAGCATTGGGCTTGTGGGCAATCATTCTGTGCAAACTGGTGAAGCTGGTAGCAATTCTTAAAATGACTGGCGACCCCGTCACTTACGTACGTCACGTGCGAGTATACCGCAACTTTGTTTTCAACCCACTCTTTCACGTTTTCTAGAGCCAAGCACGTGAGATGAACGTCGTCACGCAGGTCCTCACTGATAATAGCAACGCTGTTTGTAGATTTTCTTGTCGTCACTACACATGTAAATATCGTAACTTTTTTTCTTCAGTGGTATGCTTTAACTTTGTCAGGAAGCACGATGGTCCAGTTTTCAGCAAAGTCAAAATGAAAGATAATGCTTTCGCGTTGCATGCAGCTGCTTTTATCGTTGATCGCTTTATCTTGCGTTTGCCTTAAATTGTTATGGATATAAAGTTCTTCGAGTGTAAGAGACTCGCCTTTTGGGCAATGATCATAGTCTCCTTAAAGACACAGTCTTGTTAGTGGGTAGCACAGAAATGCTGAGTTCATTTGACCAGTGTTGAATGTTGAGCATTTAACGTTCTCTACAGCGGCAATACAAATGTAATAATTGGCGCAACGCACACAAATGCACACTTCCTGGTGTGGAATACATTTGACACATCCATGGCACAAGGAATAAAGTTTCGTTACCCAAATGCCGGAATCAGGATGCTTGTCTCTGTATACACGAAAGGCCTGTCGGATTGAGCGTGTCAGGAAGCGCTTTGGCACGAACGTTGATCTCCACGCCGAGCATGACAGATATCACGTCCTTCTGCTTGGGACCTTGGCGCGAACATTGTAGCTCGTCTTTCGTGAAGCACTCTAGGGCAGCAGACAGGTTCTCAGGGCTCACCTTGCACCTCGTGTGAGGACCCGCGGCTCATACCACACGCCATGCTTTTCCTTACCTAAAACGTAAACACTGTCGCCATGTTAACCTTTCCTAGGTTAACATGGCGACAGTGTTTACGCTCTATTGTATTTAGGCGGGGCTCGAGTATTTGGGGGCTCTGCTCTCTGCCGGTGTGCCTCTTCGTGCCTGATATCGCCCGCGAAGCCAGCGAGTGGGATGGTGACAGGCACAGCTGCTCGGTAAACAGGCATCGTGGGTCATATTTTGCTGGTTGAAGCGAGCTCCCTTATCCTTGACAGCGAGTGGGGAAATGCGAAAAAATATTGTATCGCCCGTTTTGCCAGAACTAGCGACGAGTGTCGCCTTCTACTTCCGTCAACTGTTGCGCCATAATTGTGATCTTCGCAAGGAAATAATTGTTGCTAGCCACAGAACACTATCACGCAGAAAGGAAATGCTTGAATATGTTTCTATTCTAGATATACATCAGGGATATATATAAGAGAGAGAGAGATGGAGATAGAGGGTAAGCGAGAGGAGCATATAGTGCCGTAGGAAACTAAAGTAAACAAAGCTTCCAGTGACCGATGACCTGCAGGATGTTTTCTCGGATCACTAGTTCGTAATATGATAGCTCTTTGTACACAGTAGTTTCTCCTCAATTTTAGTGTGTTACCGATTGCTCTAGTTGTCGGTGACCTCATATGAATAAAAATATATGAAAGATGTGTGTTAGTTTTCTGAAACTGGAGCTCAGAGTCACTTCTCGTATAAGGCACTGCTACGTGTAGGCTGTGGAAAAGGACCCTATTTTGGGTCCTTTTCCTTTTTTTTCTTCTTTCTCAATAAAATGATGCAACATGTTTTTCATAGAAATGAATGCCAAAATAGAATATGACAGGGTACCCAAAGTTTAAAAAAATCAAAGATTGTGTTTTTTTTTATTTGCATCAGAATTTTTCGTTGTTTGCTTTTTTCCCCATGTTTGCCTAAATATATCCCGACTATCGTATCACTCAAATACCTTATTTATTCTTTAAATAATAGACATATATAAGTAAAATACTACCTGCCAATCATATGATAGTGATTAAATCATTTCATGACATAAAGGCCTCCAAATTTTGCCATTAGTCGTTCGAGCAGGCATGTTTGGCAATTTGTAGAAAATTAAATAAAATTTACATAAATAATATTACTTTATATTACAAGCAAGCTGTACCCATAGTTTGTTTTTAAAAAGTATTAGAATTCTTCTACCATTATCCTTTTAGTTATTCACTTTCAAACGTGCCCCCTCCATCAGTGCGCGTTAATGCAACTGTCCACCTTTTCATGCTTTACGTTTTTTCCTGTCGCCAAATTTTTTTTTTCTGGACAAAACTAAGTGTGGATTCATTTCTACCAGACACTAGACAATGGCATATAAAAACATCAGTTGATCTAAAAATGTCGACCAGGTGCACCTTTTGGTCGATTTTTCTCTGAAATCCCCCAGCAATCAACAGGCTTAAGTTATTTTCTTTTTGAACCAGCATAAAATAGCTATTTAGTGAAGCCCTTACCTTAATTAAATGGAAAATGCCATCGTCTTGTTACTTGAGACCTGCTTTAGGATTCAAAAAATTGGTAAACGTTCCTAATTTAATTTGTCGAGTTTAGTTTAGCATAACATCCTGGAATACTCACACAGTTCAAGAGCGCAACGGGCTGTCTTTTTGATTGCCTTGAGCCGACCTGCGTCTACAGCTCACTTGAAGGTAATTGACGTCATTATGAACGGCTTTGCAAAAATAACGGGCATCATAAGCATACCATTAGCAGTCGTAAACTAGTTGCTAAAATGCGTGCTTTCGTTCTAACTGGTGAAAACTAGTTGATACATAACAGTGTAATGAAGTTAGTGTTCGTATATTAAATAAAAACGCATAGTTATTGGAAAGTCACAAATGTAAGCATATATGCTTACATTTGTGTAAACCTCTAAACTATAGTTTAGGGGTTTAGGTGTAACTCCTTATATCTGTATCGCTCATATTTTGTGCTATATAGGCTTCATATGAGTCACGACTGAGGGCTGTTTATCTACTGCGAAATATCAAGGTCTCAATTAAGATTTGTGCAACTGATTTAATTAGCAGAACAAAGGTGTACCCAACCTGAAAATTTGACGTGCTAATTATATTTATAAAGATTAACCGTATTATTTAAACGAGAGCTCCGAGATTTTTGTAACTACCTAATTCAAAGCACCATACGAATGCGGATTGTTTCCTGATTTTGGAATTTTATCCCGTACCCCCAGACTCGCCCAAGTTAATTAAAATGGTGTTTGTTTGTTGCCAAAAGCAAAACATTGTTCCCTCCACTTTTTCCCCCGTTTTCTCCGCCATCCAAACGCGACGGTCACCGGCGAGCACCAAGGCGAGCGGCCGCCAGTCGGGTACGCTCGCACCAGCCTTTCTCGCGTCTAACAGCGTGAAAACAGGGGCGTTCGTTCTATCTGAAGTTAATAATAATCTGTAGCTGCACAAAGTATAACTTTGGCCTAGCTGCTGAACTATGAGAAAGTAGGAAAACTGAAGCAATTGGGATTCCGAGAAAAACTTCTTGCAGCTCTGTACGCTCAAGCCGCGCCTCGATAGTTTTGTGAATTCGCCAGAAAATTCATTCTCCTTCTATCAGAAGCTGGAAATTACGCTGGCGAAGAATGGTTTAAGATTCACGCAATCCATGTTTGTCAAATTACCTAAGAACCACGGAGAATGCTCGGAATATGGGTAGAGGTGCCCCACACGCTCGTCTTACCTGAAGAAACGTGTCATTTGTTTTAGATTTTCTTTAGAAAAAAATAGAATGAATGAAGACGTTTTCACTACCCCTTCTGCGAGAGAATGGCACACCAAACATTTGACAAATCAGGAAAAGTCTATATCTCATATTAATGAAGCTCAACACCGGACCCCAAAACCTCAGTAATACCAGACACAAATAGCAATCTGACGAGAGTCAGATTGCTATTGTTTGTTTCTCTAAAACGCATCGTGGATCATTTCTTCGTCACAATATATATATGTGATTTTTCATACGAAATAAAAAACTGCATTGTTTGACTCTTTTTTGAACATTTGGTGCAGCTAAAAAACACCCTGAATATATATATATATATATATATATATATATATATATATATATATATATATATATATATATATATATATATATATATATATACAGGGTGTTTTTTTAAGCTTAACAGATTTGTTTAAAAAAAGCCGTGAAAGTTACACTTATGCCGCTTTTGGAGGTGAGTTATACGGCCAGGGGGACACATTATAGGGGGATAATCGTAACGATCAGTCGGCTAATTACTTAAAATTCGTTAATTAACTTTTTTAATTAATGAAAATAGAGATATGGTTCCAATGAGAAATTTCCTCAGCGTCGTCGGAAACCCCTAAATCAGTCATTTTCAGAAAGACTTTGAGCGCGTGAGAAGCGTAGTAGTGAACTGAAGTTACCGCTCGTGGAGCAGGTACAAAGCTAGAGGTTGCGATAAGGCGCCCGCGCGATTTTTCCGTCTCTTATCTAGCCCCAGCCTTGTACCTGCTCCAAGTATGGTAACTTTAGTGCACTACTACGCTTCTCACGCGCTCAAAGTCTTTCTGAAAATGACTGATTTAGGGGTTTTCGATGACGCTGAGCAAGTTTCTAATTGGAACCATATGTCTATTTTCATTAATTAAAAAGTTAATTAACGTATTTTAATTAATTAGCCGACTGATCATTACGATTAGCCTCCTATAATATGTCCCCCTGGCCGTATAACTCACCTCCAAAAGCTGCATAAGTGTAACTTTCACAGCTTTTTTTTAACAAATCTGTTAAACTTAAAAAAAACACCCTATATATATATATATATATATATATATATTAACCTACAAAAACTGGTTTAAAATGTATAATCCTTTATTTATTTATTTATTTATTTATTTTACCCTCAGGGCGTGAGCATTACAGAGGGAGAAGTGGTTGCATGAGATATTGAAAAGACACAGATACACAGGAAATACAATCAGTGTAAATTAGAAAAAAATACATTCCAAGGCTTTTTTAAAAAGGTCGTGATCTACGATCAAGACTACGGGTGCAGCCAGGTAGTTCCAGTCAAAGGATGTAGACGGTATGAAGGAATCGTGAGAGACGTTGGTGCGAGCATATGGGATGCCAACTTTGTGTTGATGGTCAAGTCTGGGTGAAACGTAAAGAGGAGGTATAATTATATTATTACGCAGCGTCTCATTAGTGAATTCATTTGAATGAGATGTACTAGTTATCTTGCTTAAATCTGATTAGAAACAAATTCCGGTGCAGTCATCTACTGCCTACCGGCAAGCCGATATGTGAAGAAAGGCGATTTGCATGCCCAAAAGGAGGCTGACCAAAAAAGAAAGCATACCATATGAACTGCCATACACAAAAGTCGACTCTCTTGTGATGGCAAGTTTCAATATAGTTTTGCTTAGATTCACATTTGTCACTTTTTGTACCATCCGAATCTTTTTTTCATGAAGTACGCACTACGTGCCGTACTGGTTCGGAAATATCATCACGTACGATAGGGACGGAACGTCATTGGAGGGCATCGTTCCAAAGGAGTTGGCACTCCATACCCGCGAGTGCGGCGTGATATTTCAGTTCGTCCCATCGGCACTAATATATTTACACATTACTGTATGCCATCCGTGCCAATTGAATATTCCATCGCAATATGCCATCCGTGCCGATAGAGTAGCAAACATGATCGGAATGCCAAATTCCTTGCTTCGTAGGGCGAGGGTACATCGTTGTCGCTGCCCGACAAAACGACGGCGAGTTGAAAAAACTATAGAACCTTGTCACAACGAGACACGACGCAGAACTACTAGAGCACTTAACGACGCAGCAGTTTATGCTGCCCACCCAGCGTAACCGCACCGCTCCGGCTTCAATGCGTACCAGTGTGCGCGGCATAGTTTCGTTTCGCTGGGGTTCTCACTGCCTACTTTAGGGAACGGCCGCGGGGCGGCGCGCTGGTCGCGTCGCACGAAGTGTATAGGACACTGTCAACCTTTACGAGTGCGTTTGAAGTTGGTGTCCGTCAAAGTACAAATGACACATATGAGAACACCACCTTAATTAAATTTTTGTAATTGTTGAATTTTTAGATAATCTGGATCGTTCTTCGTCACTGTTTTTAATTTTTTGCACTTTATTACACCCGTGAATTTATAATGTCACATTTGTTTTGGATAAGCACAGCAATTCTATATATGTTTAAATAGTTTTACCGCTCTCACTGGTTACCTTAAGAAATATACGACACTATAACGGACGGTGAAGACTAGAAACCCTGTCCTACAATACCTTGGTTAGTTTCTTAAACTCCGTCCTTTTGAACTCCCCTAGCATGTTACTTTGTCGTTCAACATTGTGCACCCCATGCAGACAATTCTGCAGTGTACTACATGTGTATGGAGGCACCACGTAATATATCCGCTTTTCGTGGGCTTACGTCTTTTTTTTTTCTGAATTTATGAGAGGACTACGAGCCCGCAGCCTCTGCGCGCATGTCGACTTTTCAGATTGTTTTTGTATTTTTTAAATATTTAATGTGCAACCTGCCATGAACCCGTCGGCGCTTTCGCAATGTCTGTTTTATATTTATTTCTTGTCCCGCAGTTTTTTTTTTTTTTTATTATTATAGACGCTGGATCACTCTTTACAGATCCGTTTTGAAGCCAGTCAGGCGTTGCGGCCCGCTTTTATCAGACTTCCATTAAAAAGTTTGCAGCAACGTTTTGAAAATAGATTTGGTGCATACGTTCGGGATTTGAAAGACTTGGATTCCTCGAGGTTGTAAGATGAGGGCTTGGTACTTGGATGAGAGCTCAAACATGCTGACGAGCCAGGACTTGGACGAATTATTCAACGTAAAGACGTACAACGTAAGTTAAATTTACGAACATACTACCCTTTAACCATTTAGACAATGATGCGTAATGGTTGTTTCTTGTTTTACCATTAATCAGCGTGTTATCGTTTTGACGAATGGAAAGCAAAGCTATACAAACATTTCATTTTTTTTAATTTGATTTAAGTTGTTTTAATTTTATAAAACTGCTAAGAACTTATCATTTCGGCAATTTGTATCAAACAATCAGAGGCGATCTGCCTCACTTCCCCAACGAGGAATTTAGTTAGTCTCAAAGTGATATATGTCAGGTTTTTAGCATTTCCAGGACCATCGGACTGTTTATTATAAAACGTTAGTTGTATATGTTGTAAAATGTGCAGGTTTAAAAAAATCCTTATACAGGTAAAGGCCGGTTCACACTGTTGCAACCCGCTACAACCAAGTTCAAAAAACGGCGTTTTATGCCGCTTAAGACCGCCATTGCAGCTGCGTGTCGATCGCAGTCGTAAGAGGCTTAAAAACCGGTTCAGTCGGACTCGGTCGTAGTAGGTTACAACGGTGTGAAAAAAACACGATGTTTTGTTATCTCAATTTCCACCTCTTCTTTCTGAAGGCTTCCAGCAGAGAAGACGGGGAAAGACAGCTCGAATTACTAATGCAACAACTGGGCTGGCACAAAAAATGGGACCAGATAATGGACCCAAATATCAGCATCGATCAGAAGACGGCAAGTGATGCGACTTTTTTTTTTTAAATGCATTGAGTTAATTATAATTTGGTGAAAGACAACGTAACCCGAGAAAATCACGTTAATCCCGCAATAATTACCAACATTAAAAAAACCGTGCTTAAGCGCCTGTCATATCGCTGTCAAATATATGGTGTTCATTTTTTCTATTTGTTCGTGTTGTCCCGTTTTTTGGATGTTGGTAAGGCGCTTCTATGATATTTCGAACTATACCGTTATCTAAAAGTGTGGTACGGTCGGCATATAGTTGAGCCCATTGCCAGTCCGAACACAGAGTCGCTTGAAAAGTGCTGTGCTACGAAGGCTAGATATGGAACATCATACGTGTAAATGACACCGAGAGGTTCTAGTCAGCTGAAGGTGCGTAAATAAATAGGCAGCTCTTTTTTTAATGTGTTAGTATTAGTAACCACATGACAGGGAAACGCTGACGGCGTCCACATGTGGACGAAACAGTGGAAAGGGAAGCTCGTTGCGTAGAGAGGAGAAGAGTAGTGAAGGACAAGGGCGAGAGGGAGGCGACGTCATGGGGAGGAAGCCCATCCGCGCGCGTATGCTGTGGCGAGTCTGAACTTGATGGTGTGCGGAGCCTCTAGGCTTCGGTTTATGCTTGAAAATAAAGTGCGAACCAAATGCCAGCGATGGTCCAATTACGCGGCAAAAAAATTAAAGGGAGATCCACCTGTGGATCCTTAGGGAATTCGGTAGCCTGCCCCTTGCGAAACGCCCGACACGTCCCTCTTAGGGAAACGCTAACACTGACCCCGTAAAGAAACCAACACGATGCAGCAAAGAATAGAGGAGGCGAAAGAGAGAGCCCAAACAGAAAGCCAAAATAGAGAATTGAAGGGGTCAGGGTTAACGCTTCCCAAAGTGGGACGTGTGTGGCGTTCCCTAAGGGTCATCCTACGCGTTCCCTAAGGATCCACCAATGGATCTTCCTTTCATTTATTAATCTGTGCACACCTAAAGAACCACCAAGGTGAGACAAAATAGAACAGAAGTTTAAAGTTGAAGATTTATTATAGTGCTAAAACCGGCAAAAAAGATGTTTAACGCGGCACTAAAAATGAAAGCCGTCTACAACTCCCTGTAACGCCGAATTAGCGCGCAGCTATTTAGGAGGAGGAGGGAAGGGTACTGAGGGGAGGGTATGCCCCTCCTCCCTCCTCATTGCCTGCTACTCCATCCTCCCCTCCTCCCTCCTCTTTCTCCTTCTCCTCCTCGTCCTCCTCCTTCATCTCCCTCTTCCTCCTCCCTCCTACTCCCCTCCTCCTCGCCGCTCAAGCCCTCCTCCTCGTCGCTCGCCGCTCCTCCTTCTCCATCCTCCTCCCTCCTCCCCCTCCTTCTCCTCCCTCCTCCTCTATCCCTCTCCTCTCTCCTCTCTCCTCTCTCCTCCCCCCTCCCCCTCCTTCCTCCCGACGCCGACGGCGACGCCGACGCGTCACGCCGACGTGTTACGCTGTGGCGTTATGATTACGGCGACGCCAACACGTCACGCCGAGGCGTTACGCAAACACGTTACGGTTACGGCGACGCCGACGCGTCCCGCCGACGCGTTACGGTTACGCCGACGGCAACGCCGACGACGACGCCGACGACGCTCAAGCCGGAAACGGGCGCCTAAGAGCTGCGCTCTAAAAATATTCATCACATAAATGTAATTAATATGCGGGCGAGCTGTTAGAGTAAAAAAATAGTGATATTACCGAAGATTGGGGCATAAAGTTTACAATCGGTAGAAATTAATGGGGAAAGGCAGCGCCTCGAGTTCAGCTAATGCAATTATTATATACAAAGAATCGCAGCGCCACCAAACCACTGTTCATCCTGCTTTCAAGGACACGAGCAGAAACCCACACTCACAGTACACAAGAAAACACAAACAGCATCTGTAAACATTTTTTTATCTTTTTCGGCCCGTCTCGGGTTCATATCACTATGGCAAATGTATTCCACGTTATGACCAACAGATAGCGTGGCGTTCTTTGTAATTAGTTTCTAACATATTTTTGTTATTTAAAAAGCAGCTTCAAGCTATGGGTGGGGAGCACAGGCATCCGGATATGGAAGTCCGCTACATCAAACAGGGTGCTTGCTACTTCGACGTTCGTGATTCTCAAGACAGGTGGGTTCGGATTGAAGTGAGTGCTGGAGACCACATTGTCTTGCCCCCGAAGATATATCACCGCTTTAATCCGTCAATGATAAAGGTATGCAAGAATTTGTGTCCAACAGTGCAGCTTTTACCTGTGCTTTCTGTACTTTCAGGAGGTAACAGTCATGTGCCTCATTGTTCCTGAAGGATTCACCTACACCGCGGATTTCAGAGAAACTTGATCCTGGAGTGTGAGGACGTGGTGGTATTTTATAAAAAAGATGAAAGTGAAGATTCAGTCTAATTTAAAATAGCACGCGTGTTTTGTAGAAGTGCTCAATAAAAATTTATATCTTACTTATATAGGCATGCCCAATGTACAATTGTGACTTTAAATGAATTAAATTTGAGACATTCGCAACAACCTGAGATCTTGAGTTATGTATTTTTAATTCACCGTTTTTAAATGTGAGTGAATGACTGGTGTTTAGTTTATAATTGATAGGGTTTGACCTGTCTTTTGCTGCATCAAATTTTGCTTTAATATTGGAGGTTCTGCGCTAGCTGATTGGGGATTTAATGCATTAGAATATACGGTATCTTCCCGATTTTAAAAAGTTCAAGAATAGTATAGTGGTCAAGATTGACGTGTAGTTTGTTTAGTTCAGTGCTGCTTTTTTATGTCAAGTGTAGCCCTAAAAAAGGCCCCTAAAGCTGTTTGGCAAACACAATAAAGCCATTTCATTAATTATTTAATTAATTAATTAATTACAAATAAGTAATTAAATAATTGAATGTTTGACTGATTGATTGATTGATTGATTGATTGAACAAATAAGTAATTAAATAATTGAATGTTTGACTGATTGATTGATTGATTGATTGATTGATTGATTGATTGATTGATTGATTGATTGATTGATTGATTGATTGATTGATCATAGTCTTCACCCGGTGTTTGGAGCCAATTTCATCTGAAAGAAAAAAAGATTTTCCTTAGATAGTCCCCTCCCAGAGTATAGCCAGCACGCGGTGCATAGTCCGCACTTCGTTCCTAATCTGAACGTAAAAATTATTCACAGCACTTCTTGACAAATGCCTGCTGTATTAGCTCACAAAGGAGTTTGTATCATATATTAATCACCATTAATATACTCTGTTATTCATGAAATTCTTCAAGCCTTGTCAAAGTGAACGATCTAGGAAAATACAGAAGCCTATAGTCCACGCGTGTTGATTGACCGCACCGGATACAATTTAAACATGTATAGGCCGAGGACTATGCACATAAATTACGGGAGTAAATTCTAAACAACGAAAGCTCTTAGCCTAACGGAATTGGGTCTAAAACACACGCGGATGACACTTATTGATACTACGGTGCTATTTTATTTCAAGTTGGATCCACGCAACTACAGTGCCGCTTAGCTTGAGTTCAAGCAAGTACTTTCTTCTCTTCAAAGAAGTTATTTTCAAATTGAATGAGACCCACGAGGTCGGCTCAAGTTAGAATGTAGATATACTTGTTTATATAATCGATATATTAATTTGTGTCACCACATTATCTTTGGAACAAATATGAAACACGTCCGTTTTTTTTTTTTCTAGAACGGAAAATAAATTGGTTCATGAATGACAGCTTAAATCAAGAAAGGTTATATTATTACTCTGTGCGAGAAATTATGAATGCATTCCAGGTGCGATACACATAACACACTGCACTTTTGAAAGCCGCTTTATCAAAGGGTGCTTCAGACGGAGACGCGCTAAGCCCCAACATGGAACCGCTCGGAAGCGGTACATCTACTCAAAAACGTAATAATAAACGCCATAGAAACGTATGTGCCCGCTATGCTTTGATTTTCCCATATCACAAAAACTAAGTAGACGCGCAAAGGGCTTTTTTTCAAATAAAACAATACGACAAAAATTTCCCACCTCATCTGCCACATCATCACAAGTGCTATATTGTAGCAAGATACACTGCCCTTGTTGAACAAAAGTCGCTGAGTGCCACCTGTTTTGTCATCTGCAGGAGTAGATACCTTAAAATTCGGGTCACGAAAATTTCCTTCACGTCTGTTTAAAACTCGGCTGTTAATTGTTGCGAAAAGGAATTTTTATGAGGTGTCAGCGTGAGGACTTGTTGCCTATAAGAACTTCGCTACACCTTAACGGCTGGAGACTTGAACCACACCCATAAATTGAAAGCATACAACCTAAATTGCTATGAAGCTCTCGCTTTGGAATGCACAATGATATATGCCGTCTAAGTTTGCTACGCTTACCTCAGAACACCCCCAGAGGTCTTGTAACACTCGTTTAGAAATACGCCTTACGCACGCATGGTTTCCCGACTTTAAATGAACTTCAAATTGGCGCATACTAAACTGCTTTTATACAACGTGGTGATTTCGATCACAAAGTGTTGCAGCACAAAGCAAAATAAGTTAAAACCATCCAAAAATAAGCTAACAACACGCGCACAAATATCATAACGTCGTAGAAAATGCACAAGATGAAAGCAGCAATGAGAAGGCGGCGGGCGCATATTGTCAGCGCGTCCATTTATATACTCCACAGCCCGGAAAAATGGTCATTGCATTCCCTCAAATGAATATGTAATTCAACAAATACGGCGTCAGAGTTGAAACTTTTGCGTAACAGCAAATGTGTATTTTATTATTTGGTGGTAGTTCCAAAGCATTTTGTATTTACTGCAAAAACGTTTTTGTGGAGGGTCTACTAGTCAGTATGTGTGATTAAAGCTGGTGCAATCGAAATTTAAATTCGCCAAACCACTGCAGCTGTATCTACACAGTCTTGGTGTGGCCTAACGAGGATTGAAGGAAATAAAAAGAAGAAGGGCATTCAGGACTGCAACCGCAGTACATCCATGCGCACAACGCGGTAGAGGAGGCGCCTCTGTTGTCCAATGCAGTATCCCCCCCACGATCGATCACATCGCCGCAACTTCTCGGTGATGCCAGCAGAGCGGCAGCCAGTGATCCGGAGGTGTACATGTAAACTTTAATATTTGTGTTCTCGAAAGGAATTTTATATTTTTTTAAGATGTATCGTTCACATACTCAATGGTGAATATTTAGTGCACGGTGAAAGTTTCATAAAAATTGATGACCATCAGTATTTTGGGGTACTCGGGCGAATTTGTGAGATGCCTTAAAGGGAAACTGAAGTGGTTTTGTATTTGAGAAAAAAAACACCTAATAACCTTCATTGGGTTTCCAGGATCACAAATATTTTGATTGTTTTTCAATTTGTTAGACGGAGACTGCAGAAAATATTTGTTTAAAGTAGCGTTCAAGCCCCTCCTTTTTGGTGCGTGACGTCATATCCAGAGTTTTTGTAATCTCCGCTCTCGGGCATCTTCAGCGCCTACCAAAGCTATGTAGGCGCACTCTCGCTATATTCAAAGAGGTCGGAAAAAGACGTCCCGATAGGTGTCAGTGCCAGGATATATATCAGGCAAACTTGCAGTTGCACGCGCTGTCCACTCGAGTGACACTCTCATGGCGGCCGAAATATCTGCGTAATATCTCCGGAGGGCGGGCTACCCGGTGGACCTTTTAGATAACATCAGCAAGAAACTCATCCTGCTGTCGAGGAGCCGCCCAAAGGAGGCTCCCTCCGGGACCCGGTCTGCGCGCCCCGCGTGCATCCAACACGGCACACCGACTCCGCGCGCTTGCACATCGATTCGGCACCAGAGTTCTTTTCACGTGCAAATTTAAATTGGGAGGCATGTGCAAGCGAGTAACCAACCCAGAACCCCCACCCACATGCACAACAAAAACACGCGCAGTGCTTCCGGCCCTGCACAAGGGAAAAGGTGTATAGTATTCCTGTTGTGTGCGGGGCCGAGCACATTGGTCAGACGGCGCGCTGCGTGAATGACCGTCTCCGGGAGCACGCCAAGGAGATCTCGTCTCCCTCTCCGGACTCCTTCCATCCCTTTCTCTTTCCGATCGAGAGATTCGCTTCCTGCGGGGCGAGAGGGTTCCTCCAAAGACATAAAAAGTCTAAATTCCGTATTTTCTTCTCCTTCTGGTCTCAGCGCTCCCCTCCCCCCTCTTCCCTTCCTTCCCCAAGAGAGCATCGTCGGCACATCTTCTCCTCCTCCCCTTCTCCGCGCCTTTGCCCCCCGTCCTCCCTTCTCTCCCCAAGAAAGCACCGCCCGCACTTGGGGCTGCGCTTAACGGCGACGTGTCAATTGACACACACCAGACCCCCCCTTCCGCCATGCACGCTTAGCTGCGAGCTGGCTCGCGCTTCTCTCACCCGCCATCCTCCCTCTCCACCTCCCGGACGCCCCCCGTCGAGCTTCAAGAGGCGAAGTCGAGCCAGTAAACGTTTTGCTGAAAGTCGAAAGCCTGTCTTGTCTGTTTGTCTTAAATTGTCCCTCTTTCCTTATCGTAAACGTAACAACCGGTCGACCTAATTTACTAGGAACCTAATTTGTGCCTAGTAGGCCTTTGCTCCAGAGCGTCAGCTAGTTAATGCCAAAGTACTTTTCTTTGGCTTTTGTTTTTATTCGCCACATGATTGACAAAGTGGCAGACATGTGACAAAAATGCCACTTATCCACAAAACAACTCGCAGAGCAGCCTCATTCTGGCACTTCTTTTGGGGATTCAACCCGAAGCTTTCCAGGTAAACACCGAATAAACAGAAACCTAATTCTGTCATTTCGCCGGGAACTCATGAAAAAAAAAATCAGGTGACATTTGAGGAACCAGTGAAGTTCCACTTGATTGGAAATGTTGGTTCAAAATAGTCCACTCCTTGGCACAGGTCTGAAGTTAGGTTATACCGGCGATTTTTGGGGGGCCCTAAATAGCCGGACAAAAACAAATTTTTGGCCAAAGAGCTGTGCTAACTTAGAAAATACTCTGTAGTCGTGCGTTTCTGGAGCTATTATCTCAAAAGACAGACGTACAAATTCCCTGAACGCAATGATGATGGAATCATAATTAGAGTCATTCTTGTGCTCAAAGAAGAAGCGCCTCTTTCGGTGAGCTCGCATTTTTTTCACTATAATGTGCTTTGAGAGTTTGCCAAGCTTTCGTTTCCCTGAAATATATCTCTATTCCTTCAATTCCCCAAAGCAATAGCAGGCTAGAGATTCAGTGGGTCTTATTTCATAAAAAAATTAGAGTCGCATTATACGCACAACGATGAAGTCCCACGGTTAGTGGGAGCAGAGAGCCCAATTCAGTATGATACCTTTGGGAATCTATACCCTTAGATCAGTTGTCATTGACAAAAACAGATGGGCAATAGGTCTTTCTTTCACGCGGAACTTTCAACTAAAGAGGCTCCTCAAAATGACATATTCTTTATTTCAAGAATATTATATTCCATCCCTGGGACGCTTCTCCTTTGGTTAATGACACCTGAAAACACTTAGCATGTGAACTGTTTTTATCACAGCTGATTGCTAGAAATAAACTTATCGACGTTTTTAGCATGACGAAACGTGTTTAACAGTAAATAATTTTAGGAAACGAGAAATTTATTAAAAAGTCTCAGCCACGGTTTAACTGACGAGAAACGTTCAGTATATCAATGGCTTGAATTCACTGTTATATTAGATTTACAAGTTATTTATACTTATGAAAGATTGGATGTATCAAACAGTGCGCCACAGGGGAAAACAAGGTTAACATTTTGAGTAATTGTAATATGACGTTAGCGCAACAACTAATTTGTTTCTAGAATACCTGATCAAAGAGTGATTAAGATTCCAAGAAGCTGTCCGCAAACATACAGTACTACGAGTTCTGCTCACATTACTGAGTAAAAGAGTGATCTACCCATGACGGAGACCTTGTTCATATTTGGACAGTGTACAATTTGTGCTTTCACCACCTCTCCCCTCCCCCGTCCCAAGCAGTTGAAACAGCTGGCTACCAGGTTAGAATTCGGGACAAACCATCTGCACAATCACTGAACAATATACGCCACTGTTCAATTAATTGAGTTTCAAAGGAGAATGTTCGTTTTATTTACTGTGCCAATATTATCAGCATATATAAAGAATGTCTAGATGGAGTGTTGTGCATCAGGTAAACATGACCCAGGCACTAGGTATAAATACAGCTAAATAAATAATATTTTATAAATAAATTATCAAAAATATTGTAGCTATTGAAACATTTCACTTAACCAAACAAATGTCAACATGTAAAAAATCCAAGAACAATCTATGAACAAAATGTAAGGGCGCAAAATGTAAGGCCACATAGAACAATCTATGTGGCCTAATCATCGATAGATCGCACATTAGAGCATATTGAGTTTGAGAAAATTTTTCGAGTACAACAACACAAACAGATGTGTCACGAAAAAGCTACTCGCTAAAACCTGACCAACAACTGTGGATAGTATGGAAGGCTTGAAGGTCAATTAAGACATATCAACAATTTAAATCGTTTTAAACTTTGCAGTATTGCAATTACTTTTAATTTTATATTAGAAACCATGTGTCCTTAAATTGCGATAACCTCGTGGGAAACATATTCAGCTACCATATGAATGACAAAAACAATGTTCTACTGTCAAGAGTTTACTTTCAGTGAAGAAAGACATTATGATTACAGAATCTACATTTATCTCTATAAATTTTTATTAGGACAAAATATTTAAAAATAATACATTCATTTAAATAAAGTACATGAGGTTTTATCAAAACCTCCGAATCTTAGTTACAAAATCGAAGTAGACTTGATAATAAAAGTTCCACAATACTCCACAAAAGGGGCAAGGACACGCCTCAATTTCATCTTGGTTTGCACCTTGATTCACGAACATTGAGCAAGCTGCAAAAACAAAAAGAAACGTAATCGCTCGGAAATTTGCAAAACAAAAAAACAACATTCTTTTGTGTTTGCTATAACACTATCACAATAGGCATATTACACACCATTATTGGCAACTGCAGCATCGAAATTTTTTTTTTTTTTCAAAAAAGATGTCCTTTAAAATTCACAATATTTAATGTAGCACTATACTCACTGATGGCTTAATACCCCTGTCAGACGGGCGCGTTAAAAGACATAAGCAAAACGACATTATAGCTCGGCCGATCCCCGTGCTTAATACGCCACGCTGAGCGTGCACGCGCCACGTGCAGAACCAGGATCACTAGTTGATTCGCCGAGCGGTGAATGGCATTCGATCAAAATGACATTTACTTTCCCGTCTGACAGGGGTATAAGAAGCGCTCGGAGTGTGACTTATGGTGAATTCCGCTCGCAGATCTCGAGCGCTCCAAAACCGCTCCATTTGGAGCGCGCATATTCCGCTCGCAGATCTGGCTCGACTTGGTCATCTTCCGCTCGTAGATCTCTGGCAGCTACCGCCCCGTGGAGCGCCTCCAACTCCGCCGAACTTGATCTGCGGGATTTGAGAGATCTACACGGAAGTTGACAGAGCGCCACAGAGCGGGCTACGTCATTTCCCCTCCCTCGACGGCAGACTTGGACGTAGTTCAACTACTCTACTCAACTACTGTAGTTTAACTACTTTTTCGAGTAACTTGGTAACTTTCAATTAGAACTTTATTTGGGTAATTAGTAGCTTACTTTAACTACTTTTTTTAGGTAATTTCTACTCAAACTACTAACTACTTAAAAAATCTAGTACTAATTTTGCTCATCACGACAGTTTGAGTACAGAAATAAATAAGACGCCGGCAGATGAAGTGGCATTCCCGAACAAGGGGCCCCCTCACGTTCCGTTCCCACGCACTATTTCTCGGCAGCCGTAAAAACTGCATCACAGGCGTCTTTAGGCCAAGGTGGTGACTAGAGCCACTAAATGAGCTGCGCTTAGAGTATCGGCACTCCGTTCTTCGACATTGTTGTGGGCGCCGCCATATTGGGGCTTGTGCAGGGCAGACGCAACTGCAGATCGTCATGATTCAAAAGTGCGACTTCCTCAGCATTCGATTCGGTGTTAGGAAGCTCATGTAATATTGCTTTTCTTTGTCGCGGACTGTTTAAACGTTTGTGGAGGACGGAAAAAAGCGTTTCCTGTGATTTCAGATAAAGCTTCAGATGACTGGCAACCATGATTTTAAGCCACAATATGGCCAAGTGTCGTTACTCTGAAGCGTAGCTTATTTAGTGGCACTAGTGGTGACGAGCACCTAAAACATAACACCGGCGCGCACGAACGCAGAAGCAGGAGGTGATGCTTAACAAGCCTTGGTCGGGTATTAACCTAATCCCGTAATGCAAGCAGACGCCGCGCCTCCAGCTGCAACCGTGAAAGAAGGGGACACTCCGAGGGTTGTTGGTTTGTTTTAATGTTGTCTGCCTTTAGTGAGTTCTGACTGAAGCGGTTTGGAGGTTCCTGGGGAGGCGCCACTGAAATGACCTCGCAGCTGGGCGCCTGTTCCCATGGTCGCCTCGTCGTCAGCGCATACACTTTTTCAAACCGGACTCCCCCGCGGACAAATGCAGACACGGATAAGCCGTTCATGGGCGCACGTTCCCGCTTCCAGCTACAATTGTTCAAGCGTCGATGCTTTTTCACTTAATCCTTCGCGTCCTTCCGACCTTCCACGCCACGGAGACCTCCTCTTTGTTTAAAACGATTTGCTTGTCAGGCGTGTCAGGCTCGTCAGGATAGCGTAGTCGCCGGCGAGGATTGCGAGTCACACTTGGGAGGGCAGCATGCCCCCTGTTGGACCCGGCGTCAGCGGCGAAGTATACTTCGTTTCATCTTCTGTTAAACCAAAACAATCTTTTTTTCAGTAGCGTGCACTAGCATTGCTACGAGACGCGCAGTCGTCCGGATGATCTCATCGTCGTGGCGCGAGACTTGAGCCCTTGACGGTCAGGTGCACTCGCCCAGCGTACTCCCCGAACGTCGTGGGAATAAAGAGGGCCAGTCATAACAATCTCAACTTGCCGAAGAAAAAAGAAAAAGGAGGAGAGTTTGTTACAAAAGACCCTCTAGCTGAGGCAAACCTCACATGCTTACCCGACCCTGCACTGCCTGTTTCTGAAATTCAACGCTGCCGTTCCATCCAGCGCGTCGGTGGAACGTCTTTTTAGCTTGGCTGGGGACGTCTTTAGGAGGAAAGGGGAAAACTCTTCTATCAAGAACTTTGAAAGTCAATTGCTTCTGCGAGCGGATAAACAATTTTGGTGAAAACGCAAGCCATAAATAAACTGCATTTATTTTAGGCTCGCAGAATTGTGCACGGATTAAAACTGCTGTTTATTTTGCTACCACAAAAATATAAAAAAAGTAACTTCGAAAGTAACTTCAAAGTAACTCGCTACTTTTTACAGTAGTTAGTAGTTTACTCAATTACTATTACAAATGCGTAATTTCTACTCTACTCCAATTACTTTTGGCGTCGATACTCAGTAACTTAACTTAACTACCTTTTTTGAGTAATTTGTACATGTCTGCTCGACGGTGGCACATGCGCGACGAGGCGTTGCCGGCGACCGGCCGCGCTGGCCGCGCCGTCGTCGAAGTGACGGAGTCGAGTCGGTCGAGCAGGGTTTTCTCGGGTGCGTCGGTTGTTTACGCGGGATTGTGACGGCTCGAACGCTTCTACCTCGTGTTGAAAGCCGGACAGGCGCGTGACAAATCGGAAGCGCTGACATCTGTGATCGTGAGAGGAAGAACGAGAAAAAGAACGGCAGAAAATCGGAAGGAGGCAGACGCAAGGTTAGGCCTGTTCATTTTACCGCCACTGATTGTTTAGTTTTTTGTACGCTGCATGCCGCCGGCGTTTTCTCGTGCAATAAAGCAAGAACAGATTAGGCAACGACCGTGGCAGTGGTGGTTTGTTACCTCTGTGTTTAATAAAGCCGTACCAGCAATTTTAACTCCACCGCTGGCAATCGCTGTGCGTGCCCCGCCGCTTGGAGGCGGCCGAAAGGTATGTGACGGTGCCGAATGCGGACGTCTTCCTCGTTATTTGTGACATGGGCTCCGTGCTGTGGATATTTTCGCCCGTCCTGTGTCGTGTGTTACTTCTGCAGCTAAGCAATGACAGTTGTCACTGGTCGTCGGAAAGATCAGTCGGCTAAGCATTCGGGGCTCGTCAAGTTCGAGCAGCGGCCATTTGGACAACCGAGAGGGGAAGCGGGGAAGGGGGGAAGGGGTCGCTCCAAAAAGGCGAGTTCATCTTCCGCTCGTCGATTCGGAGCGTGTCCCATGGAGCGGAATTTTGCCTCCCTCGCGGATTTTGGAAAGCGCTCCGGATCTACGAGTGGAATTCACCATTAGTACGTCCACGCCCGTTGCCTCGTGATTGTTTAATCGACGTTCTCATCGGCGAATGCCATAATCTCACTGGCTGAGAAGCGATCATTTGATGCGGAAGACTCGCCACGCCCAGCGTTCATTAGGAAGCAAGTGACTATAGTGAGAGTATCGTTTCGATAAACTTGCTTTAAAAATGCATTTACCTCAAATGCAGGCTACAAGGAAACATGGGTCATTACAAAAAAAGAGAATACCAGTTGTTGTTTTTTTTTTTGTAAATTATAAGTCCCGCACCAAGCAACATAGCGGTTAGTTTTACTCGACATATTTCAATTATTATTAGATGCCTATCACGTAAAATGACAAATTCGGAAGAACTATATTTCAAATTTTCAATAATGTAAACATTTGGTTCGTGGAAACAATTTCACTGGCCTGTCCTAAAGTTAAGTTCATCTGCTCAGTGTCGAGTCGCTGGTCCACTTTTGATGCTTTGATATTGCGGCGGCAAAGTGCGAGTGCAGTGTGCACTCTCAATATCTTTGCAGTGTTGGCATCAATTAATTTTTGGGTCTGTATTGTCGTCAAAGTCATCTCGCCGCCTCTAGGCTATTCTTTGTTTTGTCATCGGCTGCCTTTATCTGCAGACGAATCTTGCGGTCCTGGCTCACCCCACCCTCGCCCGTCTTCGAAGAGTTTATTCAGATATTGCTAGCAAAAAGGCGCTAGGCATGCAATATAAATACTTATTTATGACCGGCTACACTAGGATTTATAAACGTTCACGTAGCAGAAATATAGTAACGTTCAGACATTTAGGGTGTAGCAGTTGTTCTGAGCTTTATTCTTTATTTCGGACACTAAACTGCGCTGCATATCTTTAAGGACAGCTTGTGCCATTTTACGTACGTCTTCCTCAGCGAATTGTTTCGCTATATATTGCGGACAAAAGGTTTTCAATTAGGGTTTACATCCACTATCTCGAGCGTATTCCAATGGCGTGCTTGTACGACTCTTGATATTTATGTTAGTTTCCCACTTCAACTATTGCGCCGACTGCCTGTTGTTTTTTCGCATTCTTGACTATTGTGGTATAAAAGAGAGAAACACAGGGCTGATCCTGCGTATGATATTTTATGGGAAAAAACCCTTTTGTAAAATGTGATTTTCTTGAAGGACGATTTGAATGGTTAAGCTTGGTGGTGACTAAATTACCCCGAGAACAAGACTCCAGGAACCAGATATACTTAAATGGGGAAAAGCAAGAAGCCGAGCCGCGCTGCGGCTTTGTCGTGAACGGTTCTATCCAAAAAGTGCTCTGAAGCGGAGACAAAAAGAAAGCAAGAAGGAGTGCGCGTTCGGCAGAAATGTTGAAAGCCGGAGCTCGCTCGTTTAGCGTGTACTAGGAGTAAGAGCTCGGCCTAGCGTACTTTCAGTCACGTGATGCGATTCAAGAGAGTGACGCTGATCTACTTGGTCAAGACCAGGGTGTAAGATAGACAGGTGGGGAAACGGCCCATAGAAGCCTACCGCAGCGGAGTGACCGGATTGTGTACTCGTCTGCTTGCGGGTACCCCCGATTTGCGACAGATGGCGCTGCGGCGAGCAGAAAAAAAATCGGAATCGGATTTGCATGGAACTCTATGGGAGAGTGCGCAAAATAAACTGAGAGCACGACAGTCCTTCATTGAAAATCCACGAGAAACCATCTCCGTCAGTTTAGCCGGTCGCCATCGGTCGCCCACCCGGAGTGAGTGTTCGCGGTGCTCCACATAGATGGCGCCACAGAAAAAGAGAAAACCGAGGGGGACACAATTCGGTCGCTCATTTGGCTCTCGTTTCCCCACCTGTCTATATTACACCCTGGTCAAGACGTTCGTCTGGCACTCGTGTCCAATCAGTGAAACGACGAGCACTGCGTCAGCCTTCGGCTGCCACTCGCCTTGTCTGCTTCCGTAACCGAGAGCGAAACCGAAACGGTTAAGTGCCAGTCATATGTAACATGTTCTGTTTTAAACAATGAAAATGTAATACTTACCGTTAGTTGTGTCATGGTGCTGCAAAATAGTGCAAGTCGCGTAGTCGCTGTACGCGAAAGTTACGTTATAAATGGGTTCACCACCTGCAAGACGAAAAGTTTTTAGTGTTTAAGCTTTCACTGTTCATTAATTGTTAACGCATGATGTGTAAATGAAAGAAAGTTCTATCCAAATAGAATATCCGAAGCACCTGACTATCTCTTTTACAGATCCTTTTTATGTGGCCTGAATGAATGAAGGGCATGGCACTCCTGTACGCGCAACAGAGGTTTTATAAACCAAAAGGGCACGACGAAAGCGAGGAAAGTAACTTAATCGGAAACAAAATATGCTTGAGCATGACCAACTTCCTTCGCTTGCTTTCAATGTATACCCTTTTCATTTACGCTTCAGTTGCGAGTACAGCAGTGTCCTTTCGTGATTCTGTCATACTTCGTGTAGGTTTATTCGGTTGTTTGTCTTCGTCACGTATAGGATTTACCAACTGACCCAATTTTTTGTCTTACAACGATATATGAGGTGTTTTTCGTTATCTCACTTTTTCCGAGCGGGCGAGTTCTGATGGATGGTGGGGACAAAGTTAGCAAGCAGGCGAGCTAGCTTAGGTGACACATAATTTGAACCAGAAATGACGGACAAAGTAAAAGGAGACAACATACAGTACGTCTCAACAGAGACGCATAACGTGTTGTCCCATTTTCTGTCCGACGTCCCCGGTTTTAATTAGGACACGGATCACGCATGCAGCACGTGCCCAAGATACTCGACGAGGCATCATAGTGTGTCGGGCATCTTCTACTAACACGTGACTCATAGATAACGCAATGACGTCAGATCGGCATCGCGATAAAGCAGAGGACAGATAAGCGGCGAAACTGAGGCCAGATTCACGAAGAGCTTCTTAGTTTACGACAACTTAGCTAAGAAGTTCGTAAGTTAAGAACATCGTAAGAAGAGGAGAAATCGGTATTCACGAACGCGTTCTTAAGTGAGAGGAGGAAAGCGGCGTTCTCGTACGGAGAAACTAGAACTACCGGTGCTGTTGCTATGGCGACGCGTCTTCGGCAGCACGAACAACCAATCGGAGAGCTCGGCCATGGTTCGGAGCCGTCGGTAGCAGTGGATTTTTTAATAACAAACACAGGCGGCCTTCCGCCCTTCCTGCCACCGCTTGTCTGGGGTTCGTGTCCGTGCAGTGATATGTCGACGCTAACACGATTTAAACGCGCCCGAATGCCGAGGCCGGGATGCGTAACCGCCTCGTTGACTGCGACGAACTCGATCGCTACGAAGTCAACACAGCTGTCATCGTTGGTAAAAGACGCCCGTGTCAGTCGTTGCAAAGCGACGTAGATGGAAACAAATTGCCGCGGCGTTTTTTCGCGGCCTCGGAGATGCAGGAGCGAGCCGACGTTAAAAAAGATACGTTTGAACTACGAGAGTGTCAGCAAGAGCCACGTAATACCTGTTCACACTCGGAGCGAACGCGCGCGTTTGATCGAAGTGCTGGATTCGCGCTGCTTGGACCGCGAAATGGAATACTAATAACAAAGTGCACATACCGTGTGGCGAAGGTAATCCATACGTCGTTTATTTGAGCTCTATATCACAAAAACAAAGAGATAGAATCGATGAGAGTCCCTTTTCGACGACAGCGTTCGTCACCGCTGCCTCGGAAAACTAGGAGATGACAAGAGGAAGAGATTGACCTCTTAATCTAAAATGAGGTCAGCGATACGGGAAGGGTTCACAAGGGTCGCGCGGGCATATTCCATTCAGCACGCCAGCCGGTCGTGGGCAGACGGTCTTGGCCAAAAACCGTCAGAGCACCGCTGCGCCGAGAGTGCCTGCTAGGCCTATCTGCCGAGCTCACTGGTCAGCTTTCACGGGTGTTGTGGATCCAGCGTTCTTGTTCGTCGTGGTCTGTTTCAAGTAATTTTACTTTTTTCTTGCTGCTTGAAGTCGGGACGCGTGAGAAGCGCACGTAGAAAATAAACGTCCGTTGGTCGTCGCGACCGCGACCAGCCGCGACGCTGTCGGCCATGCTGATTTGATCGTAAGAAGTGCGTAAGACAGCTTCGGAGCCTGTCGTAGGATTTCGTCGTAACCTGCGCAAAACTTACGAAAATTTCGTTTCGTGAATACGAATTTGTTCTTAAGTTTTGTCTTACGCATATTTTTTGCGTAAGATCGTTTCGTGAATCTGGCCTCTGGGTTCCGTGCAACGTTCGGTGCTCGCCGCTGGGCTCACCACAGGCGCACCGCGCAGCATTATCTGTATCGACCAGATCCGAGCGACGAGCCACCGCGAGGATGTGAATTAGGGACGCCACTTCAGGTTGCTATGAATATTGTCACGCGGTACCCGTTATAATCGCTCCTGTGTCTCCTGCTAACTTGGATTCCTGCGCCCGCAGCGGAGGACGACGTCGTTTTGGGGTGCGAAGTCCGCCGCTTTCCTTTTTTTGCCTCTAGTCTCTGTAGCTCACCATCATCGCGACTTACATTCATCACATTTGTCAAGTAACAGCTAGGAAAAAAAATATTTGTGTGAATACCAAATATAGGTGTGGAATATTACACGAAGGGACAGGCGAGGAAACAATGAATAACTGGAGGAAACTGAAACGTTTAATGGGGCGAACTTGTGCCCAAAACGAAAACGGAAAAAGAAGATAACAGCAGACCGTCGCGGGCGTCAAAATCGGCGTAGCAGCAGAGTCGAACGCTGGGGCGAGACAGACTCCGCTCGCCAAGCGGAGTTCCTTACGTACCCTCGTGGGTTTCTGGAACATTCGAGTAGAACTTTCGGTGCGTAGAACTTTCGGTGCGTAGAACATTCGGTGCGTAGAACATTCGGAACTCGATCAGACAAGATGGTTCTCGAACTTGCGAGAAAGCTAAGTTGAAATAATAAATAAAAGGACAGTCCGCTGACGGGAATCGAACATACAACTTCTGCTCGACACTCCAGCGCGGTATACACTCGGCCACGCAAGTGCTCGATCGCCGACGCGCGTGGCAATATTTTGAAAATGAACAACAGATTAATATGCATGGTGATCGAATGTTTAAACACGAAATTAGTAAGATATAAATTAGTTTTTTCATTGTTCCCAGTTTATGCGCTCGTAATCTGATGCCCTTCTGTGGTCGAAAAAATTAACCTCAATAAATAATTATTTTTAGTTGAAGTGCGCATAGATACAGAAATGTTTATAGATGCTTAAACATCCCGTATACTTTTGCTCCGTTAAGATGCCGGGTCTAACGCTCCAGAAATGACAGTTACCGGCAAAAATAGTTATTGACAAGATGAAAACGGCCGGGCGTCTTCTTTAATCCGCGGTCTCCAGCCGGCAATCGTTGCCACCCCCCTTGCTTTAGTTACGTGTGCGCGCTCGAGGCCCAAAATGTTAGGAATGAAAGCAGGCTCATTGCAATTAAAAAACTCAAGTCAAAGAAAACAAAGAGGGCAAACATTTCACTGAATGCTTCTCAGTGTAGTGTGTGTGCATGCTGCGGGAATGTGTACCGTTCAAATAAAAGATGACGAAGAACAAAACGGGTGTGAATGTAAATGACAGCTGTACGCTGTGCTGTTTAGGAGACGGTGGTGTGTACCATACCGCCAACTACGTGCGGGGCTCGGGGGCTAGAGCCTTTCTCCCTCCCCTTCCCCTCCGCTTGGAACTTTCCCTGACGGGGCAAAAAAAAAACCGCCTAATAAATCTACTTTGTTGAGCCCAATAGCACTAAAGCTTTCAATTTGCTTGACGCTATTACGGGCAGGGCTCAGCACCGCAATATTGACTAAAGAAATATGTCTGTACTCACTATTTTGGAGATATACCTTCGCATCAGTGGCACACTCTTGTACCTGTATTATTTCGTTCACAGTTGATCTGTCGAACATATAAATAAATACGAGTATTTAGAAACCTAGATTCATGGGTTAAATTTATTGAGAAAATTGCGCATTATAGTTACTTCGCTGGTGAATTTTCGAAGTGCAATAAGTGCAAAAAGGAAGAAACAATTCCAGGATTGGGGTGAATCACAATATATAAGCACCACTAAAATTCAAATCAAAATAGGAACGTATGTGGAGCGCAAATTCGTCTGCTTCTTTCGCAGGGCTGGCGATTATGTCGGAACGCCAAGCTCTTATTGACTGATTGCGAAAAATAGGGGTTAGACCTCAAGGCATCTAGCATTGAGGTCTACCCACTATCCTTCCAGTCACAGCCAGTCTGAGCTCGGCGTCGTTCTGACATCGCCGCAACCCCCGCGCAAAAAGCAGACGACTTGCTTTCCGCATAGCTGCACAATTTATTAATATATATGATTAAACGAAGGATAACACAACGCTTCTCACAGTGAATACAGTCACTGGCAGCTAAAGGAACGCCGGACGTGGCACATGATGTACATGCTTCGTCCTTCGTTATTCGTTCTTCGGCTTTCTTGTTCGGAGTGCAAGTTTGTCTGCTTCTTATGCAGGGGCTGTGGTGACGTCAGAAAGACACCGAGCTCTGATTGGCTCTGATTGAACGATAGCTGGTAGACCTCAAAGCAAGCTGCCTGGAGGTCTACCAACTGTCCTTCAATCAGAGCTCGGAATCTTTCTAACGTCACCACAACCCCTGCCAAAGAAGCAGAGAATCTTGCGCACCGTATAGGCTAATACCGCAGTTTCATTCAGTACGGAGCGATATATAGACGCTGTAGATTCGTCACGCTCTAAAACCCAGCATATTCTTTGAAGGGACTGACTTCGTACTCGGACGTAACAAAACAACTCAAACCCAGTACGTGTTTTCTTTTTTTTTTCTTGTTGTGTGATAAAATCGAGATTAAGGTCGTTGCGCTAGAAAAGTGAGCCATATAAAGACGCAAACACTACTGTCTGTGTGT
This sequence comes from Ixodes persulcatus, assembly GCA_013358835.2. Classification (NCBI taxonomy): domain Eukaryota; kingdom Metazoa; phylum Arthropoda; class Arachnida; order Ixodida; family Ixodidae; genus Ixodes; species Ixodes persulcatus. Next base: position 416,178 of record JABSTQ010010517.1, read on the forward strand.
TCCCGATTGCGACACCCATTGCCACCAGAGACGTAGCAAATCACACCATTATTAATATAAGCTTTGTTGTTTTGTTGAAGTAGATTAAGCCAAGAATGAAAATACTTTTGGTGGAGTAACATTACATGACCCATCAGTGACGCGTGTTGTAGTCTCATTCGTGGACTCTGCGACCTGCATGTCACGTGACCGGAACCGAAGTGACAGGCTGAGGTGCTCTTTCTTATTTGTTTTGACTCCCTTATGGTAACCTACTAATCCGGAAGCACGTGTAAACGACTTCATGCCTTCTTTATACGGGAAGAGCCAGGCACTACGTGGTCAGAACAATAGATTGCCCGGCGTCGTGGACGAGAAAAAAAATTAAACAGACGGCAAACGAAATCCTTGGAAGTTAGCGCCGTGCCATGCCAGTGGCCATTTTCCCAAACACTGTTCGGCGTTTCAAAATGTGCTTAAAAATAATTGCAGTTCCGAAAGTATCCACTGCTGGGACATGACGTTAAGCTCGAATATATATACGTGGCTTGCACATGACGTCATTTGCGATGACCTCCAGAGAAAAGGGGAAGACGGAGCTCCCCTCTTAGCAGGATCCTCCTTTCTGCCTCCCGGATTTGCACTGGCGTCGCTATTCTCTTTCCAGAAGATTAACCTGCCACTCAAAGTTCTTACAAAAGCAGCTACCCTCTCCTCCTTTTACACGGTGTTCAAAAGTATGTGATGTGACGTCAGTGCAAGGAGCGTATATATCGGGTGTTTTTCTTTTTTTTTAACTTAACAGATTTGTTTTGAAAATGCCTTGAAAGTTACACTTATGCGGTTTGCGCAGGTGAGTTACACGGCCAGGGGCAGCATTGCACGGCGTTCTTAAAGATGGCTCAATTTGGACGCGTTTCTATGTTTCGCTTTCTTACCGTAGCGCATCTTTGCGCCCGCGGTCCTGCCCCCGGTGGTCGCTGCGCGAAGCCATCCCCTCGCCTCCCTCGTAGCATGAAGGGAAGTTGTACGCACGTGTGTTGCGCGTCTTAGCCACTGGGGAGCAGGACTGCGGGCGCAGAGATGCGCTTCGATAAGAAAACGAAACCTAGAAACGCGTCCGAATTGAGCGTTTTTTTTAGAACGCCGTAAAATGCTGCCCTTCCTTTATGTCCTTCTAAAAGGTGTTGATCTAGTGGTTTTTGATGACGCTCAGGAAGTTTCTAATTGGAGCCATAGGTTTATTTTCATTACTTAAAAAGTTAATTAACGAATCTTAATTAATTACCCGACTGATCGCAACGATTAGCCCTGCTATACTATGCCCCTTGGCAGTATAACTCACCGGCACAAACCGCATAAGTGTAACTTTCACGGTTTCTGTTAAACAAATTTGTTAAGTAAACAAAAACACCCCAGCTGCATATAAATACATGTAAATGCATATATAGGTTCGTTATTTGACAGCCTGTTTAACGATCCTCTTTGACCAATTAAAATCCCTTACCACCATAAAGAAGGTTATAAAAATTCTTCATCGCTCATATGCCATACTTCGATTGTTTCTTTCAGTAAAGCATTCATATTTTCTGTCTGATGAAGCAATCGGAACACGAGCCTGACTCGTTAAAAAGTGCATTAATGCCGCCACAAGGCACTCTTTATGAACAAATAATGTAATAAAAGTAAACGTCACATGCATCATAGTTTATGAGTGTGAGGCGTTCTCTCACACTATTTATTAAAAGTAAAAAAAAAACAGTGCCCTTTTTATCAAGAATTACGCATCTTCAATTCCAAGCTTCAAAATTCCAAAATGTAAAATATTACCTTCTTTCCATCCCGAATCAGCAATTACGCTCCCTTGTGGTTATTTTCCCAGCAGTGCAAAGAAAACTGAAATTTTCACATATCACCTTTTTTTTTTTCTCTTTTACTATTGCGCGGAATCATTCGCGGGACAACCAACTTTGACTTACGTTTAAATATAGCACAGTAAGGTCGTGTACGTATGCTTTGCGAGAACAAAAAACTTGAAGAACAATTCGGGAAGCACATTAACCAAGATATTTACGCAGCTTTGAGAGAACTCTAATATTATCATGTCGGCTGCCAAACTGGGCGCTTCTTTCCGCGTGCTCATTACTATTTTCCAGTAATGGCCTTACAGTTACTTACATTGCATGGTTATTATCAGTTGACAAGGCGGTTACACGGTAGACAGCCTCTTTGGTTGTAGTATCAACTTGTATTTGATCGAATGAGTAGCATATCTTGTGAAGGTCTACTGTTGTATACTGGATATAGCCTTGTTTAACGTCTCCAGGAACTGAAACAATTCCAATAAGAAATATTCTATGAAAGAGGAGGTAATGTAGCTAGTGGTCAAACTACCTAATGTATATTTTTGCACACAATAAAAACAACATATCATACCTTCCATGCATCGTTACTTGCACCAGGCCTGCAGTTGCTAGATCCAATAACTGGTGAGGTGTACATTAAAGCAGAACTTTGGCGAAAAATGCTATATTTACCAAGCACATTATCAGATACATGTGTGTTGTCCTTCTAGAATCGGTGAATAGAAGGGCTGCTTCTTCCGGACGATAAGTAGTGAAACAGCTTCGGAGTTCGCTTATTAAGGGAAATAATTGAGGCATTGTAGAATCAAACACAGCTGCGTATACGCAAAAACAAAAACGTTGAGTCCACGTGCCATCAAATATCCGCTCAGTTCATCGCATAAAACTCAATGTCAACGTTTAAATTTCAGACAGGATGCTGGGGCCCATCGACAATTTCAACATCATTATTTGTATCAATTTGCAGTAGGAAAAACATAAGTGATTTTTATTTACGGTATGACAAAGGACAAACCGCCGTTTTTAGTCGCATACATGAATATCACTTTTTGTGAAGAATGCATTCAAACTTATTTCTGCTGCGCACCCCATAACTTTCTCATGGGCTATTCATGCGTGAATTCCCACAAAGAAGTACGATCCTAAAGTTCCGGTACTGTGTCCATGTGGCATGCAATGTACCACCTGTGTAGCAGACCCAGAATTTATTTTAGATTATATTTTGACACAACACGTCAATTAAAAAAAAGTAGACTCGTCCATGTAGTCACACTGCTGCTGGAATATATCGGGTGTTTTAACCCAAGGTGATGACCAGCCATTGGTTGTAAAAAACAATTGAGCACGGCGTTAATCTTAAGTGTTGGGGTATTGTGGCGAAAACATCATTTCATATAAAAAGCCTTCAAATGGCATCGACGAATCAAGGAAGGCTACGAAATGATTCATGACCATAGACGTAACTGGTTACCAATAACCGTTGACCCAAAAACTCTTCACGGTTTCTAATTTCCTCATGAAACAAGAACTGTTGCCCTTCCACATCCGTACTACGCACATCACTTTGCCCCTTGCGGCATCTACCTATCTCATGAGCTGGCATGTCGACGTCGGCGATGTCAGTTTTCCAGCACACAAAACAATTTCTGGTTGAGTTGTAGGAGACCGCAAAAAGTGGACTCAAGAAGTGTATCGACAAGCTCTGCTCCCACTGGCAGAAGTTGGAACATGTAACGAGGCTTTTGAGGAAGGATACGCATGACCTTTGTGACTCTTGTTATCTCTGGATTTGCAGATCTATTCACAGATATTCTGGATCACCCGTATGTTGACAATAACTGCAACGGCATTCAAAGGTCGGCAACCGGAGACCTGCGGGCCGCATCCGGCGGGCGAGGCAATATTATGCGGCCCCCGGCACGCCACCAAAAGTGACCCCCCCCCCCCCCCCCCCCCCCTCCACACAGAACACTCCAGGACAAGGTGTATGTTTGGTTGCAAACCCGATATAATCGAACGTATTAACTCTGAACAAGGTAAAGAGATTTGCCAGATTGAGTTTTCAGATAAGTGTCTCCCCAGTCATAAAATAAGTTGAAGAGTGCATTTGCAGCGAACGACTTTGTTAAGTTTTCCGCTGACCTCCCTGAATAAATGCTTTGGAATCTACAAAATTTCGGAGTGACCTTTATCGAAGTGTTTGATAGAGCACTTGCATATCTGCGAATATACGTTTTTGAGGTTAAGACTGCTGTGTAGCCAAATATGGGCCTTGCGAATGACAGATGAGCACGTTAAATTGGTTTTCGAGTTTTAGTTAGGAGTTTTGTGTGAATGTTTGCATGAATACTGAACATCCAATGTAACTAAGAGGGGACTTGAGCAATCTTACTTTATGTGTGCCTCAATCGAGAGAACATCTTTGCATGCCACTTTAAATATGTGACCGTTTTTTTTATATTATCTTTGACTTCTATAAACTCGATATAAACACGCTCTTCAGTTAATGTGCACCCCCCCCCCCTCCCCCGTCTACGTTTATCCCTCCGGCCCGCCCAGCGTCTCCACTTTGCAGCCATTTGGCAAACTGCAGCAATAGGTTGACAACCCCTGAACTAAAGCAATCTGGGTACAGTCGCAGCAAAACTAGTGCCTAATTAACCCCCCAGGATAAAAGAAAATATTTCACCAGACACGTAAACAGTTCCATTGTGTAAGGGGTAAGTGCTTTCAATACCTAAGCAACAATTGAGCAGTGCGAAAATTACGATGCACAGTCACACAGCCATTTTTTGTAAACGCGAAAGTGGATGGACGATTTTGAATGTAGCATAATTAAGAGAACCTATGTAAGCAACGGCAGAAGAAAAAAAAAACATAAAAAGCGTTTCACGAGAAAGCGATGTGCAGGAAACGTCATCGATATAAGGTGAATGGCGTTACGCTTACGTTAAGTGACATGAGTCTATAAGCCTCAGTGTAAACACGATCGCACCAACCTTAACGACCCTATAGCGTATACTAAACACAATAAATTTGTAAACAAAAATTTTAAAATACGCTGAACATTTGTTTTCTCTTGAATACCAGTGATGCAACAATTATTTAAATGTGAATCTCCGTTTTCTCACAACCACTACATTAATAAGACGCATGCGAGTGAAAGTAAAATTTGTTCGCTTTTGATAAAAGAGATCCTTCGCGTTGTCGCAGATACTAAGAAACATGTTATTATAACGTCAGCCAATATCGCGCCATGCACTTCTGAACGTTGCTAACTTTTGTTTTCTCTCTACTTACTTTAAAGCAGGCCTACAACTATACATGGAAATAATCAGAACTTTTAATAACTTTCGGTTGGGCTTACTGCTTACTTCGATGCTGCAAAAACAAACTAAAGAGTCACTGACATCTTAAAAAATGCAGAGCACGGCTAACCGCGCGTGCATCTGATTATAGGCCCGCAGCCAATGGGATTGCGGCATTAGCGGATGAGAACACCAAAGAGCCAATCACGAAGCAAGAACCGTGCGCATTATAAGCCACACCCTGTATTCCTTAAAGGGTAACTGCAACGAAAAAAAAAGTATTTTTTGAAACAGCCTCATTGGGACAAGTATGTCACAAAACAGATCTTCCGCGAAAAAACAATTTTTTTCTAGCACTATTTACGCCAAAGGACGTAATTTAGTCGCAGTCACAACTTCTCCACATTTGAAACTCCCGCTCTTTCGACGCGCGCGGAGTGGCTGTTATACGTCACTCCGTGACGTATAGCAGCCACTACGTGACGTATAATACCAACTTCGTGGCGCGCGATTTAAAACGGACAAAATAGCAGCAAACTAAAATCCGTCTCGTGCAGTAAATATTGCAGTTAAAAATTTTGTTTTCGGCGGGAAAATTGTTTTGTGACATGCTTGCCCCAATTAGGATGTTTAAAAATACATTTTTTTCTTTGCAGTTACCCTTTAAGCCGTCAGTGACTATACAAGTTTTAACCTGCCCGGACGTGCGTTTTCCAAACACCGCACCTCTGTAAATGAGAAACGTCTGGCTGACTTGTTAATTGGATGTACACTCTATATATTTATAGTGTCCGTCAAACATTTTTTGTTGGTAGGGAATTGTTCTAAGAATATTTTTTTTTTTTTATTTTGACCGCATTTAATTCTTAGTGCTAAATTTAAACTTGGTCAAGTGCAAAAAAGAAATTTAGAAAGAAATACACATGTGTGTGCTAGCGTGTGTTATTAAGAGGATATCTCAGTAGAATTTCATCTCCGATAGGAACTTTTCCGGAATCCAGATGGCTCTGGGGAGGAAGCCTTTGTACTCACCTGCTTACGCGATAAAGTGTCTTTCAAAACAAAAATAAAGAAAAAGATTCTCTTTTTGTTCCGGTTATCAGCGGACGGCTTGACCCTGAAAGCCATCCCGTCCCTCCGCCCAGCGAGCTGCGAGAATGGCTTTGTGGGCCTCCCAGGCCATCGCGAAGGGGGCCCTTTGTCCCATTCTTAACGAATTAGGAAGAAAAAAAAAACGCAGTTAGAGAACACCTCTGTTGCAGATTGGAAAGAATTTGACGCTCACCAGAAAATTTACGTTGAGAAACTAGAAGATTGGAACTACACGAGCGGAACGAGGCAAACGACAGACAGAAGCCGTTCGAGACACTTCTGTGTAATGATGTATATTCAATTGATTTATTAGTGTAAATACAGTTTGTGTTTTGTTTTTGCGTTAATCGCCTGATTTAAAATAAGACGCCCACACGACCTCTTCGATTCTGAAACAGCCTCATTTCACTGCCTGATACTTTGGATTCATTTGGCTCGGTTCTTCGGCTATTTTGCGTTCCGAGATTTTTCGTACGATACGATTTCCAAATAGCATGTAGACTGATCGTCATTACAAAAAACGAAATAAGCCATATCATCATTAGAAAGCGAAATATGCCATGTGTCGTGTCGTAATGCTGCGAAGTAATCTATTACAAGTCAGAATGGCGTTGCGTACTAAATAGCGGCCCTAAGAGCTTACTTTTCATGAAACAGTGCTTTGAAAAATAAAGCTACTCACTCTAAAAAGTGTCTGATCTCCTTGTGCGCAAAAAGAAACGAAATGAACCAGTTCACGATACTGTCAGCAGCCATTAGATTCACAACTTTTTTTTTTATACTTGGGAGAAGAGAGTGTTGGTTCAAGTGATGGATAAAGAAGGAATAAACAATTAACAATAAGACAACACAACCACATCTTTTTTTTTTTTTTTCTAGAGCACCGGATTTCAATGGTCAACCTAATTTCTAAATCGGTGTTAGATGTCTAAATGGCACGGAATCAGAACTTCATGTTGTACTGCCGAAGTGCCAAAAATCAATAACCACAAGTTTAGACAGTGTTGAGTCTTATATACCTACTGTTCAAAGCGTAGTTCTAGTGTCACAAAGCTATGCCTTAAAAATTATTAAAACAATACCTTCCATAATTACGTGTTCCGATTAGTTCCGATAGTGACCTGACGAGATCATTTCTTTGCCTAGCCGTTTGGGAAACGGTTTAGTATTGGCTGATATTATATTACACGATAATTTTTGCCTTATTCTTGCAAGGCAAAAATTATCGTGCCTACAGTGCCAGAGTGCCTATATTTTTATTCGTGCGATCCTAATCTCCCGGGGACAAAACCGCTCTACCCGTGACGTCACGGCGGGGATAGAGCAACCAATCATTACTCTGATTTCAAGCTCGTTCTCGCGGCTAATAGAGGCATCATATTGGCGCGGACGGCTTCCAACTTCGCTCTCAGTCGGAGTTGAAGTTTCCACAAACCTGCGAGTTGTTACAAAGAAAGGGTGACGAAACGACGAACATTGTATGCTCCCACTTTGCGCTGGGGATAACGCAACTCTCAAAGAGAACAGACCCATCTCACCAGGCAGTTTGACTACAGTGTACTAGAATACTTGTGTAGTGTTGGGACCGGAGGGGCTCGCCTGAAGCGCGTGGTATTGATCGCGACAGGTGTCGACACCGGCGCGTTATCCAGAAGGTGTGCGCATGCGCGGCTGCACGCGCGAAAATGTGAATCTTTGGTGCCGCTTTGGTGGAGTGCACATAGGATTTCTGATACAGCTACGACCTGCCAGCGGTCGTATCGCGGCATCAATTACGCTGCGGCACGATCGTTAGCAACATGATGCTTCAATGTATTGGACGGTACAAGCTACATTACCCTTCCTTTACATAAAAACAATTGCGACTTTAAAGAAGTGGATTGCAAGTTCTTTCAGCGGAGAATTAGCTGCGATTTTCGGTTTATCGGATGGTGAGCATTTTAAATGAAATACCCATTTCCTTGGTCGCAAAGGCCGAACATTAGATATTTGAAAGGGATATATAAACCTCGGAAGTAGTTTTTTTTTTTTTTTCTTATCTTATTTTATAATGGAATTTAGTATGTTTTCAATACCCCAGGTTAACTTCTCTGTCTTCTTTTCTGCCCGTCTTCTTTTTCTTGACCTTAATCAGCTCGCTTCACTTGTCACTCATTCTTGTGTTCATTTATGCGACCAACCACCCAAGCGATGGTCGCAAAGCGGTGAGAATCTTTTATTTCTTCATGACTGCCACGACCATCCGAGGACCACCCGACGTTCACTTGTAAGAAATGGCTTATAAGCCGTGACAACTTTTATCACGCGTTTTAACATTGAACTTAAGTTCAAAAACTGAGTTAACGTGGGCTGAACAAGTAATGATTTATAACATTCAAAGAAAACAAGCAACTATTTCACATCATTTTGAGCAAAAAACACGAGCATTTGTAGATCAGGCAAGGAAAAAGTTGTAATAGTTTACAGCACGGCATTGAAATAATGGTTACAATGTGCAGCGCATGCATGGGTACAATATGCAGCGCATTATCCTCTTGAGGGTAAACCATGTGAAACCCACACGCTCATAACAATACGTTTAACCAACAGCTGCTTTCTGACAACCAGGTAAGTCTCGCCTGAGCTGGGTATTCGAAGGGAAAGACCCATGGTTCCACAGGAGGCTTATCTGGTTCACGCAGACATACAGGGTGTTTTTGTTTTATTCTTTACAGAACTTTACATATTTAAAAAAAAAAAAAGATGTGGCAGATATGTGGATGCCGTCTTTCGTTATATCTGTAGGGCTCGGTGGACAATAAATGGGTGAATGACCGTTGCAATGTTTTAACAATTAACCAAAATCTGTTAGTTAACTTGTTTATTAACGGCTTAATTGGCCATGGTGCGATTGCAGTTTTAAAAGGAGTCATTGTTAAGAGCAAACATAATTTTGACAATTCGCGAAAAGGCAACGAAGTTCGCGAAATGTATCGTAAAAGTTTGCCTTTCTTCGCTTGATTCAGAAACCGCGTTATGAAAATAATACGTAGAATAGAGACTTATTCGTCTTGATGTGTGGCGCCGGCGAGTCCACCGAAGACACGCTGTAGAGTTAGTGACGAGAGGACAAAAACTAGTGTGTCATTCTTCTACGCATCAATATCAGCACAACCTCATTCGCGCTTTCAGCGCGCGGTTTTTTAATTAATCGAAGAAAGGCAAAATTTTAGCGATGAATATCTCGAAGCTTGTTGTTTGTTCGCGAACTTTTTAAATTGGGTTGGCCTCTAACAATGGCTCACTTTAAAGCTGCAATTGCAACATGGCCCACTAAACCGTTCATTAAAAAGTTAATTACCATATTCGGCTAAGTAATCAAAATATTGCAACGGTTATTCACCCATGTAGGGTTCGCCGAGATCTACGGATGTACAGTGCAGACGACATACAGTATCTACTACCTACGTTTAATTAATTCTGTAAAGTTCTGTTAAGAATAAAAAAATATCCTGCATAAGCATGAACTCCCAACATTGGACATGCCTGGGACGTAGCCATTTCCTCTTTTCGATTGTGGGAGTAAGAAGCGTTTAAGTTGGTTGTTTTAAAACTCTGCGAGTTTTAAAACAACCAACTTAAAAGCTCGCAGACAGCGCTTGTTTCTTCAGACGCTTGTCCGATCGCTGCAGATTCTTCTCCCAAAGATCTCTATTGGCTCTGTATTTTGGAACGCCGAAAAGGGACGCCGTTTTCACTCCTTTCACTCGGATGAGGCCCGTTTTGCAACCAGGTGCAGAGCAAGAGTTCTGTCGCTGATTCGCCGACGCATTTCAGCACCACCCTAACGCGTTCACCATCCGCAAAATCAGAACACAAGATTCAAAGGATATTACGATCGAACACACGGAACTATGAAATTGCGGTCCCGACACGCGCACCGCTCGAAGTGAAAAACACACGGAACTATACTCTGTTTCACCTTGTGTCGTACCGCAGGAAAGGCTACAACCGCGAGCTCCTTGCTCTAGGGCACATCTCGGCGGCACGAGCTCTCGTGCACCAAGGGCAGCTGCCAACGCTATGAGCTCGCGCTTCTAGCCTTCGCTGCGGTACTACATAAGGTGAAACGGAGTGTATAAAATCGTGGTACCGACACGTGCACCGCTCAAAGTAAAAAAAAAAGAAAAAAGGCGGGCTCCGCGATTTTTTTTCGGATAACTCGACTACAGCGCCGCCACGAACTGTCAATACACGCGCGCTCACGAGCTCCCGTTGCCGAGCCGCTCCGGTCCCAACACTACCCAAGTATTCTAGTACACTGTAGTTTGACTACGCCACCGCTGCCGCAATGCATCGAGGGAACTTTAGTATTTCAGCACGTGCCCGAACCTCGCTGGAACTCTGCGCGTGAAAAGCACGTAACGGCACGAGCCGTCTCGGACACTGCCACCTGCTTCTTGCGAACTAAACTTTTGTCGGCTTCACGCATGCGCGAACGCTTGGTGAGGTCGGTTTATTAGAGGGGGTCCACTGGTTTGTGGCTAGGGTAGGCATCGTTATATGGCATATCGAGAACCTGGACCTTCTTTGTGTTTAGTGCCAATTGCTCTTAAAGGGGGAGGTTCACAAACCTGTGCCCGAGTTGTCGTCGAGCAAAGCAATAATCGGGAAAAGAACCCCGAAGGAAAAAGAACGGCAAACGCGTAAGTTCCAGGACATTTCATCGAACGCCGTTTCATCGAAAAAAGTGGTCGTCCCGTACCGAAACGTTCATTTACAACAATTGGCCGGTATTTTTAAACAAAAAATCCTAATAGCCGGCCAAAAAATGTTGCTAACAAAACAAAACGAAAAATTCGGGGCTAGTGGAGGGGGAGGTGTCGGAACCCGAATCTATCCGCTTGGGTACACCCCATGCAGGCATGTCCTCCGTCGTGCCATCCAGGCGTCTGTCGTACGAGAGGACAATGAGAAATTATCAAATTTTATTGCAGAAACCTATGACGCATTCAATGAAACGGCGTTCGATGAAATGTCCGGTGTAGGTGCGTGTGACCTTCTAGTGCGCAACAGAACCTAAGGTGTCTCACTTTGTGAAAATGTGATGGCTGAAAACCAGCATCGTCTTTCAGGCCCGTGCGATCTTCTGCGGTTCCGATATAAAAAAGGTTCAGATCCATGCCGAAGTCACAAATCTCGGCAAATAGCTAATAGAAGAAAATCTCACCGCAAGACCGACCGACGGGGAGAAAAGCTCATCGGAATCTTGATGAATGAGGTGGAACCTCACCTACGATGTTCGTTTTCGGAAATGGCATTATTTTGGTATATGGATAATAAAAACATTATTTTCCGTATTTTTTTATTTGTTGTAACTTATGACTTTTGGTGTGATGGGTCCTGCCACAATTTGGGGGCTCTCTGTGGTCGTCGGGTGCAATGAAGAGGTCACTTCGTTACTGTTCACAGAACTCAACGTTGAGGCAATGTCTTTATAGAAAAAAAAAAGACGTGTCTATCCCTTTGTTAATTGTTCCCATTCTGCAAAACTGTGGACTTCTGCTTCTTCATTCCTATTGGTGTCTGCAATATACGAATCTTGTAAATATCTCTCCGTTTATACCTCTCCGCAAATACTAAATTTAAAAGCTTGATCGTATAATTCATGAGTGGGTTTATCTCAGCATCTGTCAGATTTTCGGCGAACTTTTCTTTGGTGAGCTTTTCTCCCGTGATGTTGTGCTGTTCTCCGGTGTTGCGCTGTTCTCCGGCGGAGAAAAGCACACCGGAAATTCGGCGGATGCGGAGAAGAGCTCACCAGACTTTGGATAGATGCGGAGAAAAGGTCACATTTACAAACCGTTTTAACATTATTTCTTCGCAGCTCTCGATATTTTATCGAACTCTGTTCTATCAAAGTCATTTAAATGAACGCCATGTAATTGAATCCAATTTCATCGAAGCCGTTTCGTAGAACACCGTTTTATCGAACATCATGATGGGAATTCTGGCCAGATCGTTTCTCGTTTTTGTAAATAGTGTTTTTTTCTTTGCATCCAAAGGATAAAGATAATGTCACGAATGACAAATGATGAGGCGGTGAATAACTGAAGAAACTGAACGTTTAATGGGGCGAACAAAATAGAAGGTTGGCGTCGCAGGCGTCGATGTCGACGAAACAGCAGGATCGAAACTGACTCCGGCTCTCCACGCGGAGCTCCTTATGTACACGCGTGGGCTTCTGGAACAATCGGCGTAGAAGGTTCGGCGCCTAGAATATTCTAACCTAGAATAGGCAACAGGTTTTCTCGAAATTACCAGAACGCGACATTAGAGAAACAATAAGAAGGTGAATCCGCGGCCAGGCATCGAAGATAAGCACGGTAACCGTTGGGCCACGGGCGCGCTGCCTACTTGGCTAGCTGCTCACGCGGCAATATTATGTTCCGTTTTTCTTTTGCTTTGTAGTAAACAATGACCTCTTTCGGTTATGTGGCCTAAGACGAACTTGATACTTTTTTGGGATGTCAGGAGTCGTCGGGGGCCAAGACGGAGGTCACATTGTTGCTTTTCGTAGTAGTACTCAACATTGAGGCAATGTCCGGTCTCCATGTAAAAGTGAACAGAAAAAAAAGCGTTCCCCACTTTTTTACATGTTCACATTCCGCACATTCCGCAAAACTGTGGATTCGTCTTCCTCTTCCCCATTTTCTTAGAAGGTAAGCTATTTATTCTCCTGGGGCTGAACGAGAACACTTGGTTTTACAAATATACGAACACGCAAAAGCGCAGCATGAGCGCTGAGCAAAGTGCGGACGTGAGTTTTAAATATAAACACCGCAGTGCAAACAATAATAAAATATTTCGTAACTGAGCTTTTCTCCGCATTTGTTGGTTTTGCAGTGAGCATTTCACTAGTGAGCTTTTCTCCGCCGCCCGTTCTCCGGTGAGATATTTTGTCCGCCGCCTAACAGTAACAGCCGACCAAGGGCTTATCGCAGCCAAGACAGTACAATCGACGAACACCATAATAAAAGATGTGCGGGTTCTTGTCTAATACATTCGCCTCTATTTCATAAAATACTGAATCAAGAGTGTGTTGGTTCGGGTCAAACAAAGAATCTTCAGCGCAACTTTCACAACTTCAAAATAGCAACGTGTCACGCGTACTACCAAAAAGCTTGTTCTGTTTTTAGCTTCACTGAAATTTTTTTCGCAATGTTTGTTTTATTTCGGTAGAAATGCGCCTCCACAAGTTGATATGCAAAGCAAATGTCGAACTTAAAACAAAATCGACGAACTCACGTATGGTTCTTCCACATTTAAAATAAGTAAACATTTTAAATGCATCTCTGCAGAACATTTGAAATCGCCAGATCAAATCATCTATCCAACTTCGAACACAAAGAAGTGGTAAGACACTATCTACTCTTTGACGCTTCGGTTGCTTTTGTCTACCTGCATTTGCTAACTTCAGGCCTCGCGCAAGGACCGCTTGAAGCGTGAAATCTTTCACTCTCAATTTCTTCACCCAAAATGCCAACAAAGAATGGAAAATCCTCCCAATGACGCGCTCCGGCGATTGAAAACTATTGACTCTCACCCACCCGCTAAACATCTCCGCCGCCAAAAAAAAAAAAGAAAAGGAACTTCTAACTATCATTTGTGCGACCCCAAAACACCAACAAAGAACCGAACATCCTCCCAAGGACGCGCTCGGGCGATGTACAACCTATTACTCACTAACGCGATAACCCGCAAAATATCTCCGCCCCAGTCAAAAAAAAAAAAAAAAAAAAAAAACGATCTGTTTCGAGAGGCGCCCTTCCTCAAAATCCCGACTGTCAACCCGACGACCTTGAAGATGCAAGTAGTCCGGGGCGCAATAACACATTGCGCAATTTCAAGAGCAAGTTTTGCGGACAGACTCATAGATGGCGCCAGGTGACAGCTGGATTTTTTGACGCTTTGATAGGCTGCAAACTTAGTTAAATTTTGTTACAATGAGAATCTCTGGAAAAAAAATCTTGTAAGAGATATATCCTAAAAGTCCTGGTCTTGAATATTGTCGAGCCTAAATTTGTATTTTGGCCCCGGTTTATTTTTAAATGTTGATGAAGAACGGAACGAAAAAAAAGGCTTTTTCAAGCATCTTTAAGTTCCCGTAAAAACTTTTAAGCTTGAAAATCGGGAAATGTAGCGCCGCAATATTACTTAGTTTTTTATTATCTTTCTAATAAAACCATTCCCAAGGCAATCCGTTCGGTGGTTCTCGAGAAAAAATACCAAAAAGTTGCCATTGGAATTGCATAGGGCTCGGTAGCTGCGATATCCTCTTAACAGAACGGGCAACAAAACGTGGCGAAGTCATTTCTAGTCAACGGTTCCTATAACACCGGCTCTCCTGCTGCGTTGTTCTTAGTGCATCGATGAAAGCCACGTGATGCGTCCCTCGAACTGCCTATGGCATCGGTAAGCAAAATGTTCTTAAAATAGCTGCTACAGAAACTGGCGGAACAGAAGTTATTTCGCATCTGTTTATGTAATCCAGAGTGAATCCGAAGACTTAAATTCCGTCAGCCGTTTTTGAGTACTGTTCTGTATCCTGCATAAGAATTTCTGGTCCCGATAAGCAAGCCTAGTATAGGGTGATTTCACGCGACATATATCCGGCTCAAATCCTCGCCAGAGTCGATGAAGAAGAGTTACGCTTCTTCACGCTCACCAAACGATTATATCGTCGACTACTCCGGCTGGCGAACTACATCGTACGGCAAACCAACTCGAGCGAGGTCTAAAATAGTGCCTGAGCGCATAAAGAAGCCTGACGCCTCTTCATCCGGCGGAGGCGTATTTCGCACCTTACTCAAATTAGCTCTCGGTGTGATGAAGTTTGCCAGCCGCAGTAGCCGGTGATATAATTGTTTTCACACAATCATAAGAACCGGCGATCCGGCACTTCAGGAATTCTCTCGTCGGTGACCACAATTGTACCGTCACTTTTGCCAAAACAACTACTGAAGGATAACATTTAAATCAGTCAATGCTAAAAGGCACATCCCCGCTCGTGCCTTCGTGAGTTCTATCATCTGTGGAACCACGATCTCTGTTTCTGGAATCTGTCACAGCCCACACATACAATAATTAAGTATTGCATACTTCCTTACCAATAGACTATATGGTAGGATAGGCTTACAGGCAGGGCTGCAGGCGACTTCCTGGAAGTGGAAGTGGTTCCTGAAACAGCCATATACTGAGAGCAGTTCAGACCCGAATGTAATGGCACTTTTTTTTCTTCCCAGTGGGGTCACTTGTATTATTTCATTTTTCACACGCTGGGAGTTTACATCACATATTTAATTATATTACGAGCTCTTGAGAACGTCAGCAAAGGGTACATTGTCAACCGTACATCTGAAATTTGTTCTGGTACTTCATTAAGACGAATCCCGTGACTGTAGGAAAATCATCAAACTCGACAATATTATGTCGACATTCTTACTCCAAACAGGATACGGGAGCATATTTAGAATTGTAAGTTACCTATTTCCACTTGTGCTTTACAATATGCACTGGCGAGTGACGCCCACGTGAGCTCGGGGAGCTCCGAGAAAATGAGTTTGAAAACATTTTTTACAAATAGTGTTTACCTCGTTAGTGACTATTTAAAAATAAACTCTCTACACTAGAACAATTCACTGAATCACATTTGCAATTTTAATCGCAGCCAGATATATTAGATTTCAGGCAAACGTTTATCGCACTGCAGCAGCGCAAAATTTATGAAATCAAAGTAAGGGTAGGTTGCACTATCCTTTGAATTCCGACGTGTTCTAATTAATCGGGAAAACGTGGCTACAAACCAAGCAGCAAACAGTAATCTCTGAAAGGGGGAGGAGGAGGGGAGGGCTTTTGGCTCCACTGTTGAATTTGAAACTAACTCACCGCCCCCTCTTTCTCTACTCTTCTTAAAACATTCAATGGAATAAGTTGCGCAGCCCTGCTGGTCCCTCTCATCGGACACACATGGGACCTGCTTTCTCCACTCATACGACCTCCAATGTCCTACTTCGGCGGTATATTTCCTGATGGAATTTACGGAATACTTGCATGGTACATGTGCCGTAAATTGAATATTTTACAAATTCGTCTCATTTTTGGATCTTTGAAATATATCTTTACGATGCATCGGTAGCGCTGTACTGGAACCTATATTTCGCTCTTGAAATCACGAAATCACGATTTTTCACACGAGATTGTATTATTTTCACATGAAACAATAATTGTGGCTCTCCTACAAACAACACCCACTTCCCTTTTGTTCCCAATTCAGCTTCAAGCACAAAGAGGGTTGAAACCTTATCCCTGCCCATTTCGATCTGGATGAGCGTCGTACCGGCGAGTGGTCGTGTATCACTACTGCGTGGTGCACGTTAAAGACCCCAGGCTAGCGGTTGCGCTGCACTGGCTAAATTCCTAATCTACAGCAGGTGACTCGTCGCAACTTTGAAATGACTGACCAACTACATGCTGTATAAATATTCACACAACCCGAATTAGTTTAATTAAGTAGCATTAAAAGGTGCACCAAGTAACTATGGCGCTAAAAATTTAAGCCTGCGATTAGAGTGGTCAAACTTTCACAAAATGAGTAATATAGTGATTGAGATGCTCAAGATATGCTCTGTTCCGTTAAAAAAAAAAGAAATACTGAGTCGTCTTGGAATACCTAATACTGGGCTGCGGCACAGATGACAAAGTTGTCGGAGATAATTAAAGCGCTGACTGAATTTTATTCAGCACAGAAGTACCTCCATATGGTACATGTACACAGAAGTTTAATTGTTTAATCGGCAAGCGTTCCCCATATCTGTTTTTATAGAACCGCCTGAGGACTTTTGCTTGTGTGAAGACCGAATGGATGCTTTTCTCCTGGTCAACCTTTTTCTCTTGGTCAACCTTGCGGCCAGTGAGTGTGCTGCGCAATGCTTACAGCCTTTCTTATGATTTCACCTTCTTTATTTGTGTAATATATTTCAGTTCCGAGTCAGCGCTTGTGTTTCTTGTGTGTTCCTTTCCTTTGTTCTCGTCCTTTGTGCGCAGTTCGTTTCCACATGTTTTATACCAACTACCCCAGCTCACCACCCTTCTACAGCTTTCGTGGCTTAGACTTACAGGAAACTAATTACCTCGACGATCCTACACGAGGTTTGGCTAGGTTTCTATTTTGGGGCGTTTTTTTCTTTCCCGAAGAGGCTTTTAAAATGTTGTTTAAATTATTTTTAATTTATAATTGCCATTTTATTTCTTCTTTCTTTATTATCAGCTTTACTGCAATTTATTTATACTCTCTTATCTCTGCGTTTCCATCGATGTATCAATATATTCTTGTATTTTTTACTTTCGTTTTTGTTAATATAAGTACTCCCACAACACTTTGCACAAACAAGAACTGCGAAAATCCTCTCCTCTTCATTCATGTAACGTCCTTAACTCGCCGATGTTGCCACTTCAGCAATTGCCAGCTCGATACCCAGTGCCCTTTGTACGCGTTGATTTTTCACGAGGTCCAGTCCAACGCCCAGGCAGCACTCGCGTTCAATTTGTTTTCGATCAATCTCTCCGTAATCCTGACGAAATATTAGTACAGAGGATTTTATTATGCTAGGTGGTGTTGCTATAGCGCTAGTTTTGCGTCTCGTATCTTTTTGAGCACTTCGCGCTCTTCAAGTCAAAAAACTGTCAAGTAGAAATCCCTACCCGAGATGACACTTTAAACCAGTTCGTTTAATATAGTATAACGCCAGATCGGCACTCATCGGCATAGACAGATGCGGAATATGTTTTATTCTGCCATTTTCTGGAACCGCCTTGTTGAGCTCGTCCTGTTTGCCGGGGTCATAGACAATCCCAGGGACGACTCTCGGTGAGTTTAGGAGAGCACTTAAAATAAACCGCTTTAGTGCTAGGTTGATGACAGCCGTTCGCTATAGGGTCGACATCTCGGCGTAGTTTGTTACTCGTTCTACTTACAGCAGATGTTTGCACACACGTGGAGGCTTTTTTTTAACTTATTCAAGCAAGTTCTGAGGTACAAAAGAAAAGGAATGAAAAAATAACCGATATGCCCAGGTAGCGCACTTTCTGGGCAAGCTTGGGCCAATATTGGCGCTTGATTGTAGTAAGCTGGCCCAGCATCGCCCAAGGAATACGATCGTCCGCCAGCCTGGCACTTCATTGTATTTCCTGGCCCAAGGTTTCCATGCTACAGCCAGGGAAGGGCTTCCTTGGCTGGAGCTCGCAGTTTCCCGGCCAGGGCCGGCCGAGATAGACAGGCCACTGCTAGGATGTGCGCTTCCTTGGCTGGAGCTCGAATGTTCTCGGCCAGGGCCGGCCGCTATAGACAGACCACTGCCAGGAAGTGTGTTTCCTTGGCTGGAGCTCGCATTTTCCCGGCCAGGGCCGGCCGATATAGACAGACCACTGCCAGGATGTGTGTTTCCTTGGTTGGAGTTCGCATTTTCCCGGCCAGGGCCGGCCGATATAGACAGACCACTGCCAGGATGTGCGCTTCCTTGGCTGGAGCTCGCATTTTCCCGGCCAGGGCCGACCGAGATAGACAGGCCACTGCCAAGATGTGCGCTTCCTTGGCTGGAGCTCGCATTTTCCCGGCCAGGGCCGGCTGAGATAGACAGGCCACTGCCACGATGTGTGCTTCCCTGGGGATTCACACAGACTCCCTGGCCCAACCAATACAAGAAACAGCCAGCGTTCGGCCATGTTGCCAGACAGCATATTTGTTCCTTCAAAAGAAAAGTAGAATAACACATACTGCAACATTATCATCACCAAGACTGGCTCGTCCGTGAAGAGCCACCCTGGTCCGAGTTCTTTTTACCCATATAGCCAGGGCTGACCCGGAAGCAGCCACCCTGGCCTGGGCTGTATTTACCCCGTATAGCCAGGATTGGCTGACACGGAAACAGCCACCCTGGCCCAGGCTGTATTTACAGGATGGAGCCCAGATTGGCTAGACGGGGAATTGCAGCTTGCTGCCAATCTTGGCATGCCAGGTTGGCTCTAGCTGAAGCCTTGGTGCAAAACAAGCATGGCCCAAGGAAAGTTTCCTTGGCTGCCCAACCTGGCGCGAGCTAGAGCCAGGGTATTGTGCTACTTGGGTGAATGTTTCTACTTTTATATTTTAACTGTTTCTAAATATGCTTGATATCATATTCTACAAATAAAAAGTTCTACAGGATAACACTAAAATCAGGATAACGTTAAAATAATTAAGCATTGTAAATATCAAAACATCAATGTAAATATTTATGAAAACTGCTTTTCCAGCACCAGTTGCCGTTCTGAGTGTTCATCTGCGTTTTTTTTCTCGTATAAATACTTTACTAAGAAACAGGCAAACATCATTGAAGGTTAGTCACTGAGATCATAATATTGTACATTAATTATTTTCAAGTCTTAAATTCTTATTTAGTTAAATATTTCTTATCGGCATTGTTATTATACTATAGTAAAATTATTTTTGGGAGGCGTCATTTGATACCAGTATTTAAACGACATGTCAGTTCGGTGCATGAGTTGACATATGGGTTTAGCACAAAAGCTGTTACGTGCTAAACCTCTATCTGGCGGGCAGGAGCAATCAATTGGTTCTCCATAAAGGGAATCGAGTTCACAAAGATCATGGCATGAAAACCGATAGCTAGATTTCAAGAGTTGGAGGACAAGGTACTCCGGCGTTACAGGAGCCATTGGCTGAACAGCCAGACGCCTCAATTCACCCAAGGCCAAATTTATGACAATTCAGCCATAAGTAGCCTCTGTCTAGTCTTCGTGGAAGAACTGCGTACTTCTGTCCGCTCTCTTGTTAACCTATAAGCTTTTTGCATTTTTAATAAGACAATGGTTTGTTTCCTTGCAACATCTTAATCTTAACGCATTTAATGTCCCCTGCAAGAGCAGGATTTATTTACAACGGGCTGTATTTCATAAAATTGGTAAACCTTGCATTAGGGCTGGTCTTTTCCAACTGCAATGTATTTATCGGGAACTGGTTGCTTTTTGATATACGATATTTCATTAACTACTTATATCCATAAAGTTGAATGAGTTTCCACAAAAAAAGCAGAAGCCAAATAATTCATAGTACTCAATTTACGTGTTTTTTTAATAGATTTTTTATACTGATGCCCATCCTGTTTTTCATGTTTGTTCGAGATCCCTATAGGAAGCCGCTTGTTCGGGTGAGCAATGCCCGAAAAACTACGCATGAGAGCCCGTTCGAAACCGTTTCTATCCGTAAACCTTATCGATGTTTTTATTGACGTTTCGCTTTTGATCGCTTCGATTAAACATGTGAACGTATATTATTTTCTTCTCGGGCCGTTGTACTTATTGTGCACATACGGATAATAAAAAAAATTGCAGGGTACTCTAAAAGGACTCGGATTTGGTTTCCTTTAAATGAATTTATGCCTTCGCATAGAGTGCTCGAACTTTCATAAAATAAGTATTATAGTGATTGAGATGAAACATCAAGGTATGCTCTGTTCTGTTGAAAAAAGAAATACAGCATCATCTTGAAATACTTAATACTGGGCTGCGGCGGAGACGACAAAGGTGTCGGAGAGGATTAAAGCGCTGACTGGATTTTCTTTAGCACACAAGTACCCCCACGGTACTTGTACGCAGAAGTTTAATTGTTTAATCGGCAAGCGTTCCCCCTGTCTGTTTTTATGGTACCGCCTGAGGACTTTTGTTTGTGTGAAGACGGACTGGATGGCGTAAGATCGTCACGAAACGATCTTACGCCAAAAATGTGCGTAAGACAAAACGTAAGAACAAATTCGTATTCACGAAACGAAATTATCGTAAGTTTTGCACAGGTTACGACGGAATCCTACGACAGCTCCGAAGCTGTCTTACGCACTTCTTACGACCAAATCAGCATGGCCGACAGCGTCGCCCAGTTACTTGGTCGCGACGACCAGCGGACGTTTATTTTTGTACGTGCTCTTCTCACGCGTCCCGACTACAAGCAGCAAGAAAAAAAGTAAAAAGTACTTAAAATAAACCACGACGAACAAGAACGCTGGATCCACAAACACCCGGGAAATGCTCCAACGGCCACGATTCCAAGGACCCCGACCAAGCGAGCTCGGCAGATAGGCCTAGCAGGCACTCCGACTCACGCGCAGCGGTGCTCCGACGGTCCTTAGCCAAGATCGTCTGCCCACGTCCGGCTGGCGTGCTGAATGGAATATGCCCGCGCGACCCTTGTGAACCCTTCCCGTATTATACTTTGATCGCTGACCTCAATTTTAGATTAAGAGGTCAATCTCTTTCTCTTGTCATCTCCTTGTTTTCCGAGGCAGCGGTGACTCTCGCCGGTGAAAAAGCGGTGAATCTCCGACAGACGCAGGAAAGGTAAAGCAGCCATCGCTTTGACAATCAGACGTAAAGCAGACGACGTTAACTGCGCCAACCCGCCGACGCCGTTTAGAGTGTGGAGTCTCGCCGCACACGCAAGGAGGGAAAAAGTATTTGGGAGGGAACTTGCGGACACTCTCGCTTCTTAGCAGACAAACATCGGCGCTTGGGGACACCTCGCCAGTGAGTCCTTTGACTTCCCTCCTTGATGCGCCTCTGCTAGTTGTTAGACAAAAACAACGTACCGCTCGAGTTATTTCGTCTCCCCTCTCCGAAAGGCGAAGTCGAGCTCGCTCGTAAAGGCCTGCACTTCAGAAAGTCGCAGGAAAGGTAAGACAGATGCAGACAACGTTGCGAGCAGACGACGTTGCAAAGGAGCAGACGACGCTCAGATAGGGGGTCGCGATCAGCCAATCAGGGCTCGGCGTTCTGACGTCACCGCTACCTCCTTTCTCATGCGTAGAAGACGAAAATGAGCCCACTTGCGAGGCGTATTCTTGTATTTTTTTCACCTTCGTTTTTTTTCTTTTTTTTAATATAAGTATTCCGACAACACTTTTCATAATCAAGACCTGCCGAAAATCCTCTCCTCTTCACTGATGTAGCGCCCTTAACTTGCCGATGTCGCCACTTTAGCTATTGCCAGCTCGATACACTCGTTAATTTTTCACAAGGACCAGTCCAACGCCCAGGCAGCACTCGTGTTCAATTTGTCTTTAATCAATCTCTCCCTGATGAGGTCGCAATTCTAATACGGAGGATTTTATTGTGCTAGGTGGCGTTGCTATAGCGCTAGTATTGTGTCTCGTGTCTTTTTCAGGCCTTCGTGCTCTTCAATCCCAAGAATTGTTAAAGTAGAAATCCCTACCCGGGATGACACTTTAAACCAGTTCGTTTAATATACTATAACGCCAGATCGGCACTCATCGGCATAGACAGATGCGGACTATTTTTTATTCTGCCATTTTCTGGAACAGCCTTGTTGAGCACATCCTGTTTGCCGGCGTCGTAGAAAATCCCAGGGACGACTCTCGGTGAGTTCAGCAGAGCACTTAAAATGAATTGCTTTAGTGCACGGTTTATGACAGCCGTTCGCTATAGGGTCGACATCCCGACGTGGTTTGTTACTTGTTCTACTTACACCAGATGTTTGCACACACGTGGAGGCTTTTCTTTTTTAACTTATTCAAGCAAGTTCTGATGTACAAAACGAAGGAATAATAAAGAGCATATATCAATGTTTCTATATTTATATTTTAACTGTTTCTGAATAGGCTTGATATGTTATTCTACAAATTAGAAGTTCTGCAGGAAAACACTAAAATCAGGATAACGTTAAAATTAATTAAGCATTATAAATATCAAAACAACAATATAAATGTTTATGAAAACTGCTTTTCCAGAACCAGTTGCCGTTCTGAGTGTTCATTTGCGTTTTTTTTTTTTTCTCGTATACATACTTTACTAAGAAGTAGGCAAAGATCATTGCTGGTTAGTCACTGAGATCATAATATTGTACATTCATCATTTCCAACTCTTAAATTATTATTTAGGTAAATAATTATTCGAGGCATTTTTATTATACTAGAGTCAAAGTAATTTTGAGGAGGCGTCCTTTGATACCAGTATTTAAACGCCATGTGAGTTCGGTGTATGGGCTGATATATTGGTTAGGCGCAAAAGCTGTTGCGTGCTAAGCCTATATCTGGCCGACAGGAACAATTAAGTGGTTCTTCAAAGAGTGCATCAAGTTCACAAAGACCATGGCATAAAAACCGGTAGCTAAAATTCTAGAGTCGGAGGACAAGGTAGTCCGGCATTACTCGAGCCATTGGTTCAACAGCCAGACGCCTAAATTCGCCCAACGCCCAATTTAATGACAATTCAGCGATGAGCAGTCTCTGTCTAGTCTTCGGCGAAGAATCGCGTACTTCTGTCCGCTCTTTTTATCCTATTAGCTTTATGCATTCTGAATACGCCAATGGTTCGTTTCCTTGCAACATCTTAATCTTAACGCATTTAATGCCCCATGCAAGAGCAGGATTTATTGACAACGAACTGTATTTCATAAAAACGGTAAACCTTGCTTCAGGGCTGGGCTTTTTTAACTGCAATGTGCAGGGTGTCACAAAAAGAAATTTACAGGTTTTGTTGTTTTTTTTCACCGCAAAAATAAACTAGGCATCGCCAAACGCTCATTCTCCGCCCAAAGGTAGCGCTAGAGGTCACAACCAGATGCCAAAGTTCCAGCCCGAACGGACACCTTATTCAAAAGTTATAAGTGATTTTCTGAAAACTTTAATGGGAAAATGGCGGCCGCCGGAGTTTTCGAATACATTGGGCTCTATGGCACCAGAAACCGAAGACCGGCAAAACCGGGCTCCATTTTCCCATTGAAATTTTCAGAAAATCATTTATAACGTTTGATTAAGGTATCGGATCGGGCTGAAACTTTGGCATCTGGTTGTGACCTCTAGCGCTACCTTTGGGCGGAGAATGAGTGTTAGGCGATGCCTAGTTTATTTTTGCGGTGAAAAAACCCGTCAACATGTTTTATGACACCCTGTATTTATTGCGAACTGGTGGCTTATCAATATAGGATATTTTATAAAACTACTTCAATCTATAAAGTTAAATGAGTTTCCACGAGAAAAAGCAGAAGCCAAAAAATCCATAGTACTCAATTTACGTGTTTTTAATAATTTTTTTATACACATGCACATCCTGTTTTTCGTGTTTTTTCAAGATCCCAACAGTGGGTCCCCTGTTTGGGTGATCAATGCCCGAAAAACTGGGCATGAAAGCCACGTTCTTAACCGTTCCTATCGGTAAACCTTATCGACCTTTTTTATTGAAATTTCGCTTTTGATCGCTTCGATTAAACGTGTGAACGTATATTATTTTCTTCGCGTGCCGTTGTAATTATTGTGCACTAAAAGGACTCGGATTGGGTTTCCTATAAATAAATTTATGCCTGCTCATAGAGTGCTAAATCTTTCATAAAAAAAGTATTATAATAATTGAGATCCCGCACAAAAATGTCATATATGCCCTGATATATTTTAGATTTCGTGAGTATTTTTGGCTGTCAAGTAAAGGTGCTGCTTGTAGTCGGAAAAGACAGGAATCGAGCGAAACAAGTGCCGCTCGTGGTAGGCCTCGCTGCCTTTCCTTAGGAAGTTTGTTCGGGAAAAAGCATATATGACCGGATATCGTCACCCGTTTGTTGGGAAGGTACACGTTTTAGGAAGCTCGCGCCAACTCTTGGCTCACCTTGCGACGCTTCCGCCTAGCAAGCAATAAGTTGGTCTCTTGTTTGGGATCAATACTCGTTGAGAGAAAACACCGAGGATACGTCAACTCGTCCTCTTGGGAGAATAAAATTACATTGCCTCCGAGGTGGAAGGGAAACGTGTGACGTGATAAGTCCTTATAAACCAGGAAGACGGAAACATATCACCCTTTAAATTAAGACTTTCACCGTCGAATGAACATCGAGACCGGTGAGACGACCTGTCTTTTGAGTCGCATCTAAATAAGCTATTCATCATTTTTGACACTTGCGTCGTGTGCTCCAGCAAAACAACCGTCCAGTATAGTTCATTTTGAGGCGCAAAAGCTGTTGCGGTGTAAATAGGAAGATCTGAGTTTTGCCACGTATACTGATAATAAAATGATGACGAATTTCTGCCTCAAGGTACTGAAACGTAATGTCAAAATAATTGTATTACTTTTCGAAAGTAATTGTAGTAGATAAAAAATAACCGTTGGGCGAGATGGCTATACATTGTTAAAAATAAAAAATGCTAACACCAAGGAAAAAACATTTCCTAGGTGATTGCGCTTTCGATTTTAACAACAATTGTAGTATATTGTTATAACTTTTAGTCCGCGGTGATTTGTAATGTATTTTAATTACGCGTCTGCAGCTTTTAGAAAAGTAATCAGTAATGTAATTCAATTACTTTTCAAAATTAATTTGCCATCTCTGCATTAGACCATCCATGTTAAGAAGTGTAAACCATATCTGTGACTAAGCTGCGACTTGTTATGTGTCATAGGAATGTTGAAATTAGGTTATTTTTAAGTGTGGGTTGTTGGAAATAATTATCTGGCTGCCCTAAATAACCTTCCGCAACCTGTTTCAAGTATGAACCTTGACATAATATTTTGTGTGATTAACTGTGCTTATATTTATTGCCACATGGATTGGAGGCTTTCTTGCTCCCTAGAACGCAGCTGCGTCCAAACCTACAGCGCTCCATTTTATTCAAATAAAAGGTGATCCGTGCGATTGTTTCTAAACCATTCGCCAAAAACAGTAGTGCTCGGCTGAACCTTTATTCGATAATCACCGGTCGATACTACCCACGGATCTCAGAATGTGTCTGCTAAAAATGTATATTCTTGCCGCAGCGGTGATTTTAATTCACATGTCAGCAGTGCTTGCATCCAGCAACTGCACACCTTCAGTAAGTAACGATGCATGGAAGGTAATATACTATTCTTTGTATTGCACGAAAATATACATAAATGTTCTCAACAGAGCACTTGGTAAAGTTAATAAAAGAGTGTTTATTCAAACAGTTCCTGAAGACGTTTAAACAAGGATATGCCAAGTACGTAACAGTGGATCTGCACAAGATATGCATAACATTCGAGCAAACACAAGCTGACGCAACAACTAAAAAAGCAATCTACAACGTGTCTTCGATATCAACCGATAATGGCCAAGCAAAGTAAGCAACTGTTCATTACGCTGCTTCAAATTTAAGTACACGTAAATAACGCATTGTTGAGCGCTATATATTGTGCTTGTAGTCACTATGGGTTGTCCTATCCTCAAATATTTATTTTATGAAACTGTGTCGCGATACTTCAAACATTCCTTGATTTTATTTCCTGTCGTGCCTCGCGCTATTGACAGAAGTCCTTAATTATTACTGCAATTCCAACTAGACGCACTCACCAGTAAAGTAATCATATATGTATTAATGTGTTAATAAAGGTAACACGTTTGTTTTAAATCACTGATACATGAACATGATGGTAAACCTGCGACTGGGGTAGAAAAAAGAAAGGAAGACAGAAAAAAAAAAACAGGCAACGTCTCAATTGAGATGTTGCCTGTTCTTTATTGTCTTCCTTTGCGTTTTCTCTTTTCCTACCCCAGTCTAAGGTTTACCACCATGTTCAGGTTACACCAGCTCGCCAGTGCTCTGACTATTGTTTCATTGACACGTATTTATTTTGTATATTCGACAGCCCAATCATGAGCGAAGTATTCCAGGTTCAAGAGTGTCCAACTGATATGGAGGTTCACCTTCAAAGTGGTGAGTAAAGAAACGTTTGTCTTGATAACGTTCCATAGTTAAGCCCTGACAGTAGTATATTTTGAACGTAAAATTGATAATCGTCCGTTTTGGTCGACGACATTCGCTACATGCAGAATAATTTTAAGTCAATTAAAAAAGTAACCTCCAAGTTTTAACGAAAAACGAAGTCCGTTATGTATTTTTTTAAAGTTCGTTCTGATCTTAAGTGGTCGAAATATGTAAAGTTTGACAACGGTCCGAATAAGCGCGCAACTGATAATAAAAGAGCGTACAGTAAAAATATACCGACAGGAATATGTATAATGCAATTGTGAGTCAAAAATGATAAATATTATATATAATTCATACCACAGACACTACAATATATTGTTCGTCTCCAATTTGAAGTCTTCTTTCGTACTTAAAATTATTATGCTGAGACACCATTTTTATTTAATTTATTTTGAGGGCAAGGAAAACAACATTAAACAACCTCCCCAACAATATAATAATACCTAGTACCAATATGATTTCGTCCTTCAGGTTGATAACATAAGTTTGCGATCGATTTCGTATGGGTATTTCGAAGTCTGAACTTGACTCTCTCAAAAGGGGCTGAAATATGACCATGTATTCTTCTAAATAAATATTTGACATATATTCCAGACAAAACATAAATATTCAAAAGGAAGCCTTTATTCATGTCTTACTTTTAATTATGCGACAGATTATTAAATAAAATTATGCGATAGAAATATCAGATAATGAAAACGTAAACACAAACAAATGTTTTTTTTTGTTTTTTTTTTGCAGATGGTCAATACCTTTATAACGTGACGATCAAGTACAGCGACTACGCCACTTGTACCATCTTGCATCACCACGACGCAACTCATGGCACGTTTGAATTTACATTGCTTTCTGGAAGGTGCCCGGCCTGAAAAAATGAAAAATGGGAAAAAAATAACGCGCTGCTAATGGAAGCGAATGAGAGAATAACGTATGTAGCGAGGATGAAAAGAATAGGCTGTTACGTTTTCTATACGTTTCATTGGTGGCCCCTTAACCTAAGAGACGGTGCAATTTTCTCATTTTTCTTGTCATGGTTCTGTGCGGAGCATAATTTTTCGAGATTGCCGGGGAACATCTTAAGTGAAAAAAAAAAAACAAACAAAAAAAACTGGCACTACTCCTTGATGCTTGTTAGCGTTGAGAGAATAATATTCGGCACCACAAATTGCCTACTTAGAGCGCATACCCGAAGAAGAGAAGCAGCTAGTATAGTGGCTCCGAGTCAAGGAACAGGCAAACATTGGCGGGTTTGATTCATGTTCATGCTGCCCGCTAGCATACAGAGGATTTTGCGACTGTGTTAAGCTGAGATTCGGCTACACGGTAAAGATAATCTAGTGACATGAATTGATTTTGAATGCAATAATCTCTCGTTAATATTGACACCTCCATTCCCCAAAAACGTCGTCCATATTCTGATTTGTCTATAATAACAATACAAAATTGCATGTATCTACCCAGTCTGTCCTCGAACCGCATGTCTATATATTCAGGTATTCGTATAAACGGGGTGCGTACTAGCGAGACATCACTATATATCTCTTAAACGTTTATAAAAAACCTAGATTTATATCAATATTTTATTTTGCAATTACATGTGAGGTTTATGAGCAGGAGTGCTACAATATGCTGCGTATTGCACAACTCGTTGTATAAATATATTTAGTATTTCATACACATATCAACTGAGGCCTCTGGGTGTCAACAAATGAAGTGAGCAAATTGAAGTCGCCCATTAAACTTGCAATCTAAGTGCAGTCTCAATCGAGTTTCTGTTGGTAGGTTGTAGGTTGTTAACTGTCGGATGTAGGTTTTTAGAAACCATACACTAATAAAAAATAAACTTCCTATTCAGTTTTTTTTTATTCATAGCGGAACTGTCATTGAGCATGTAATACGGGAATGCTACAGGTTCAAGATCAGTTGTGTTTTTAAGATTTTTAAGTATTCGTTTAGTGTGAACATCTGTAGTACTCAGCTTTGTTTATCAACTGCGCGAGCATAAAGGGCGTGCAAAAACGCCTTTATAGGCTTTCAGACAGATTAAAACAATGAAACCCACAGGTAATAGACCACAAGATTGGCACTGAACAACCAATATAAAGGGGGAGAGTAAAATCAGTCCGACATTGAACACTCTCAAGAGGGTGACGGTTAGAGCCCTACGTTCATGGCAGTTTGACCATCACCACCAGATTCTCATTCGCAAACTTTGTATCAGCATCCAAACCGCATCTGAAAAATTTAGAACCGCATCCAACCCACAACGCCGCATTCATTATAAAATCAAGTAGGAAGAAACAATAAGAAATCATCTCGATGGTACCTTATTAACTTATAAGCCGTTTGTTTATCTTGTACGAAGAACAATTCGAGTCAGAATAATGTAAAGGTCGGTTTTATCGTATTCTGCTTTATCGTATTTATATATGTTATATTAAAAGCGATCATCCTTACCGAGACACCTCGCGTCGCTGGAAATATACTCGCAGTTATGAGACCGTCCACGGAGTCTGCGGCACACTGCACAAAAGATGCCCTGAAAAGGAAATAAGGTCAATTTTTTTTGCTTTTTGTTTTGTTTGGTTTATTTTAAGCAGACGCGTATTTTCTAAACCTTAAAATGAACAAAGAATATTCTACTAATACTATTGTGTCATTTTATTTCGGTTAGACAATAATAATGTTGGAGTTCAAAGGAGGTCACTCGCAGCAGCGAAGTACTCGTATTTACGTGGTAAGACGCGAATACACCACTGGGAAAACATCACACAGTATTCAACTATAGCAACGCCTCCTATCGGTTTTAGTTTTAAACATGAACCCAATACTGCGTCCTGCGACGCAGATACTTAGGAGCAAACGGACAACTGTCAAGGAAAAAATAAACGCACTCGCACACCACGTGGGGAAGGAGGCTCTTATTATCTTGTGGCTTATACGTTTTGGGTCTTCTTTGCCCGAAGAATCTTTTGCTATTTCCCTGCCAGACAAGAAGACGCTTACACGGAACGATGGATGCCTCTGCATTCTTTACTTTTACTGCAGACAGCATTTCTGGCAATATGAGACGCTCTAAGGTACATCTTTGATAAGGATCAGGTCTTTCTTGGCAATGAGAACAAGTTTTTCTACGATTGGTACCTTCTTTTCGAAGAGTAATTTGATATTGAAAAATATTTTATCATGCACTTCATAGTATTATTCTCCAACTCACACTACACTCTGCGGTCGCACACGTTTATTTGCCGCCTCGGCAAAAGTGTACGTTTGGTCCCGCGGATATCCCCAACCGATCCGCAATCCGCCAAATGTGACTCCTTGTTATCAGCATCCGCCTGTCGAGTGCGGGTATCCGCGGCTTGTCCGCATGGAATCAGAAGATATGCAGGGCTCTAGTGACGGTAAGCACTCCAGGAAACCGTTTGTATGCATATAGCTCATCAACAAGCGTATACGGATGTAGATCGGACAACATTATAAAGTAGAGAAGGAAAGTAAAATGTCAGACACAGCAAAGCAAACGTAATACTGTAATAATAAGCAGCTATACTAGTTTTAGGTGGGTGCTAATACACACGAATGTGGTCGGCTGTAAATAAGTATGCGACTTCGCTCATAAAACAATTTTGGGTAGCGATATCTTAAAAGTACGGCATTACCTAAATAATAAGAAACGTCGAAATGGCCCAAAGGCTTCCCAGGGTATAATGAGCGAAGTCTACAACAAACGTCTGAAAATGAATGCACTCAGAGTGAACGAAAAGAAGATCCTAGAGGCAGCTGATCGAGTCTAGCAAAAGTGCTAAAAAATAGCTATTTGGAATCAACGGTGCCAGGTGTTCAAAATGCAGTGCACTACAACATTGTAACCACGTATTGGCCTCTAAAAGGGGAGGCTGCGACTTGAAACCGCGCAGATAACCGCATTCTTTTTATGCATTCTTCCTTTCTTTTACCTCAGATGTTCACTGTCACCGCGCAGTAGATATATGACAAAGCTATAGGCCAGGCTATCTGATCAATTCTCACATGTTTAGAGTGTTTCCGGAAACGACGGAAAAATCATTCTTGCGAAAACTACGCATCGCACAGAAAAATGTTGACGCCGTAATGGTCTCTGTCAAAAGACCCACTAAGGAAAATTATTAGCTTTCGAAATGATTGGGGAACTATTTATTTTGAGTTACTAAATTGCTAATCACTGATTTTAAAGGGGTGGTTTTCATTAGGATCTTGCAGGGTATCATCGAAAACTACTAAATACACCCACATTACAGTCATAAGAGCAGGCGCAGCATTTTATGGCGTTCCGAAGAAATGCTCATTTTTAACGCGTTTCTGGGTTTAGGTTTCTTATCGGAGCGCATCTCCGCGCGGGAAATCCTGGCCCTCGTGTTTAAAACGCGCAACGTGCGTTCGCCACCACGCATCGCACGTAGAGGTGCCTCTTCGCACTATCACCTATGTCAAAAAGACCAACCTCCTGTGACGGTCCCGAGGCTTTCTTATCTAGCCTCTTCTACGTGCGATGCGTGGCGGCGCACGCACGTTTCGCGTTTTAGGCACGGGGTCGGGATTGCCCATGCGGAGATGCCATCGGATAAGGAACTGAAACCAAGATTCGCGTCAAAGTAAGAACATTTTTTCGACCGCATCATTGTAGCGTGGGTGTATATGGTAGTTTTCGACGACGCCCAGCATGATTCTAATTGAAACCATGCCTTTAAAATCAATATTTAACAATTTAATTACCCAAAATAAATTAATTACCCAGTCATATTGAACGATAATAATTTTTCTTGGATGGGCCCCTTGACACAGACCACTACGGCATCAAGTTGTTTTCTGTGCGATGCGTCGTTTTCGCAGGAACGAGGTTGCTCACGGTTCCTGAAACATCCTATCTGAAACACCCTATATTATTGGAAAGCTATCATGTAAAATTAGCTTTTTATTGTTGCTATGCCTAGCTGAGAAAGTCATTTGGAGCGGGTCCTAAATAAAAAAGAATATTCTCTTCCTATGTGGTTGCTCATGCTTTCTAAAGCCGGCTTTTTAGCTCAATTAGATATTAAAGCAGAAAACTTCATGAAAAATATGTAAACTGTAAATAAATGTGCTCGGAATTTATCCACCACCAAACAACACCAATCATCGTCAAGGCTCCAATAGAAGCATAGTTATATAACGCCGGTTGATTTAATGTCCTGTTCAACCAAGTTCTATTTTGAGGCTAGGTTCCATAACCATATTAGTTGCATTTTTGATATATGTTGTGTATTTTTTTTTTATATTTTTAATATCTCAAATATTGCTGCACACGTGTTTCCAAATTGTTCTTGAGAAAAACTTGAGTATTATTATATACTTGTGAGCCCCTGTTAATACATTAAAAACTTCGCTTACTCTAGAATACGGCCTCTGGTAAAATCGTCAGGGCATTCTGATTTTAATGCTTGCTCATTGTGCTGTATAAAATGTACATGAATTTTCAAATGACATATCATAAAGCTTACTTGATATAATGATGCCTCATCGTTTGATAATGATCATGCATATCGTGCTATTACTAATTATTATAAAAGTGAAATATTTCTTTTCAACTTTTTAAGCTACTCCGTTTTTGTTTTTGCAGCTTGCTCAATGTTCCTGACTCAAGAGGCAAACTCTGATAAAGAAGCATGTTTAACCAGTTTGTCAAGTACTGCGGAAACGTTTATTATGACATCTACTACGAGTCCATTTGCAATAAAACTTGAGGTACGAAGCTTATCTCCAAAAGTCAATGTTGTCCAGATAATAAAATGACATGTTTATGTTTTCTTCTAATAAACGCGATTGTGCCTACTCAAAATGTCGTTTTTCTCAAAAAAAAAAGGTCCAGACAGTTGAGAAACTCTGTCAGTTGTGTTCATCATTTCTACAATACCTGAACATAATTGGTATCAGGCAAGGATTATCGCACTATAAGAACACAGGTTTAAGCACCAAACTGATCGTGTTAACATTCCTTTACATTCAATTTTGTTTTAAAACGCAATGTGCCCTAATTGGTCCGTAAAAGTATTCTATGAACCAAGAGCCTTAAGTGGATGTTGAAAGGTGGACCAACATGAACCACAGTGGAAATTCAAACTCGGCCCTTGGGTGGACCCTCCTCTTGGGCAGCCCACAGGTGCCCCCTATTGGAGCCTATTGTGGACTGAGTTTCTAAGCAAAATAGATTATTCCACATAGTACACACGACGGCCTACTCGCTAAGTACACCTGGCATATATTAGAGGAATCGGAGGAATATATTAGAGGGCGACGACATGAGCTTCCCTCAGGACAAATGGGCAACATTGGTTTGGGGATCAAAAGCAAACCGAAATTATTACGAGCGCCCCGTCTCAACAGAAGCAATCGGTTTGCACAGGACGGGGACATACTTCACTCGGATTGTTGCCTTGCAAATTTCAATATAGTGTAGTGAAGTAATGTTAGTATAACTTCTTATTCAGATGCTAGTCACCGCCACGAGGTTGCAAAGAGGGCCTATTCGTTCTATCTCTTTGAAAGCGTAATAAAGCAGGCGCTCTTACTTCTCTTCATCGCGTTTCTATAGCTTGTTTATTTGAGTGAAGCACCGAGTTTTGCCATCCTACATGGTAGGCTTGTTTTCAGGCAAAAAGTAAGACAGAAGATGCTTTTGGTACCAAGAGATGGTAACCGCACCGAAGTTAATTGTATCAGGTTCTTAAAATTGTTTTTCCGTGATTCGAGATGTAGAATATAGTTATTAAGAGTATTTTTATGTGAAGAAAAACTATTGTCTTTCTGCGCATACTTTGACTGATCTTCCCTGGTATTCGGTTCGAATGGACAATATTAAAATCTGCTCCTCGGTTCTTTTTTTTTTTCAATCGGTTTGCAGTAGCGCGCGAATGTGACAGGAGATGGACAGCTCCCTCAGAAATTTGGTATGACGTTTGCAAATGAGGAAAAAGTCAGCAGGACTAAACGATTCCGGGTTTCCCTGGCTTTCTTTAAAAACTTTAGATTATCACCAAAACCACCAGTGGGAAGGAATGTTTTCTTCAGCAAAATATAGGGTATCTTACCTTACCCTCTCTGAGGGCAATAAGAAACAAATCATCGATGTCTTGTTTTCTGCCGATTCCCATAGCGTACGTACTGATTACCAGTGCTTCGTTAGGCGGAAACAGTACAGTGGCTGAACCCGTTAACACCCTCTAACAACATGCACTCGTTAGTGAAAAATAGCAATTAACAAACCGTAATGAAAGGCGACACTCTTCACGCCACCTCCATTCCCTACGTCAGGGTAGTCCCCTCTTTCTCCTTCCTCTCTTCCGAAAAACAATTTTACTTATACTTATGCAGTGTTGCAACCACTGCACAGGGGGCCCAATTGGTTAATTGAAGCAGCCCTCCTGGGGTTCCCTCATTTAACAATAGAGGGCCCAGTCAGCACACAGTTATGGCCAAGTAATACAATTGTGATGGCAGAAGAATGAACCAATGATGCCTCATTGAGCTAATGGATTGTCAGTATTCGTTTTCCTGTACCAATAAGGATCGAGCTTATGTAATAATCAATTAATGTTGTTGAAAAGACAGTGACATAAAGGGGCATATCAGTATGTCATTACCATTGGCTTGCCAGCATTGGAAAAGCACTGACATAAGTGGTCAATATTGGCATGTAAGTACAATACGCTTTTTAAGCAGGAGGTATAGGCTTGTAATAATGGATCATAATAGCTACTGGCTATAACAGGCGGGACGCTGTTTCCTTCCAAACATCTTTTAAGGGCAATCACATTTCTATGTACAACGTCTTCACTGTACATTTATTAAGCATCGTAGATATAAGATGCGGGGTTTACTGTTACAATAGCGACTATTCAGGACATGATGCAGTAAGTGCTAACATACCTATGTCATAGTTTTAGCACATGAGTACGGCTAGTCTGGTGTTTCAGAAACCTTTCCTAAGAAAACGGTGAAGCTGCCTCTCCACTTCACCTTTCTTCAGAAGTGTGGAAATGTAATGTCCCTTGGGAAACTTAACTTATTCATTTTTTTTTTCTTTTTTATTCTTGCAATTGTGCGATACTATTTTGGTGGTTGAATATTGACGGATTCCTTCAAATTTCTGGTTCAGTGTTTCAACGAAGGTTTCTGCGTTTGGTATAGGACTCAACTCTGAAGGAAGTCAAAGGATAAAGGCAGTTTCGCCGTCGTTTAAGACAAGGTTCATGAAATATCAGATCTGCGAGACACATCTGCGTAGACAATGGCATAGGCATGCTAGCATGCACTGTTTCATGTTCGGTATGCTCGCTAACCGCCAGTGACTGTGTGCTGGCATACTGAACAACGCAACTGTGAGCAGCGCGGCTCATATAGAAAGTACCATAACTAACAGACAGTTGCATCTAAGTTGTAGAACAGTATGCTAGCTGTCATAAAAAAATGCACCGTGTTTTTTGGACGTTTACGGTGACCTCACTTTACTGAAGTGAAGAAGTGTGTCGTTCACAGTTGGTGCTTCTGAGCGATGGGCCATGGACGAACCATGGTGCGACGTTCCAGGAAGAATTATGTATGCGATTTTCAATATCGTGGTATTTTTGTTATTTTAGTATGTGCTAATATCGCTGCCGATGATCGTTTGCGGTGAGCCATAAAAATCAAAACAATGAGACGCATGTCTATTCTGGGTTAATAAACGTTCACTAGGTTTGCAGATTTGTTTAATTGTTTTGCTTTAATTTTCCATTGAGGTGATGCTGTTTGCTGTTTATTACAAAGTTTATAGTAATAGTGAAGATCACAAGATTGTTGTTTACTTTTAGATGCGCAGCATCTCTTGCTCGGGTCTATGTCCCGCGGCGTCGTAGTCCGCACTCACACTACGCATGCGCAACTCTCCTCCTTCCCTCTCTCCAACAGCTGCGCGTTACTCTCTCCGCTCTCTCTCTCTACCAGCTGCGTGCACTTCGCGTGCGTTCGCTTCTACTCACACCGCGCGCGCATGCGCAACTCTCCTCCTCTAGTCTCCTCTCCTTCAAGTGTGAATATAAGCAGCGGTAGCGCGCTGCGCGCGTTCAGTTCAGCGCTGTTGACTCCACTTCACTCCGTTCTTCCGATGAAGTGTGATGGAAGCAACAGTCCCGTCAGTTAGTGGGTTGGCGCAAGCAAGCGTCAGCACCACCCCACAAACTAACAGCAACGCTACGTCCACTGAAGACAAAGCTGCGCAGCGAAGGGCACGCGCCGCTGAGCGCAAACGCTTGAAGCGAGCGGCAGACCCTGAACTACGGCAACGAGAAGCGGCGTCCATTCGTCAACGTCGAGCGGCGGATGCTGAACTACGACAACGTGAAGCAGCGGCGGTTCGAGAACGTCGAGCAGCAGAACCTGAGGTTCGGGACCGTGAAGTTCAACGTAAACGTACGAAGCGAGCGGCGGAACCCGACCTTCGAGAACGGGAAGCCGCGTTGGTTCGTGAACGTCGAGCAGAACCTGAGGTTCGGGACCGTGAAGTTCAACGTAAACGTACGAAGCGAGCGGCGGAACCCGACCTTCGAGAACGGGAAGCCGCGTTGGTCCGTGAACGTCGAGCAGCAGAACCTGAGGTTCGGGACCGTGAAGTTCAACGTAAACGTACGAAGCGAGCGGCGGAACCCGACCTTCGAGAACGGGAAGCCGCGTGTAAACGTCAACAACGAAAAAAAATTACACCATCTTCCCGAGGGGAACCATAAGGTGATGCGGAGCATCGCGGAGTTTCCAACAACGTTCACGCGATGTGTGGTAACCAACGCAAGTTAACAACGTAATAACACGCAAGTTAACAACGTTACTAACAACGTTACTAACACCGTTAATAACACCGTTAATAACGATCCGCGATGCTCCGCATCACCCCATGGTTCCCCTCGGGAAGATGGTGTAATTGTTTTTAGTTCACAACGTAAACAAAGATGACATTTTTTATCACGCAGACACTGATGACGGCATGTCTGACGTCTTTGTAGCAAGAAGAACACACTGATCTTGAGGCTTACATATTAGTCATAAAACTAAAATGCCATTTTTTCGACTTGTTTTTCTAGTACGCATATACCATAACTAAGAGCACGGTTTTTTAAGAACTTAGATTTCAAAATTAACACTTCGTGATTTCTGTATGAAGTTCACGTAAATTGACGACAACGGGTAATTTACATAGCTAGATAATTATATTTAACAAATAAAAAGCCTGTCTTAGGCTTGCCTTGGACAAAAAGTTCTCAGCACAACCTTGGCAGATCGAACGTACCTGCTTCTCAAACTCTGTAAAAAAATGACAAGCCATTAACATTTCGTGATTTATGTATGAAGTTCACGTAAATCGACCACCACGGGTAATTTACATAGCTAGATAATTATATTTAAGAAATAAAGAACCTGTCTTAGGCTAGCCTTGGACAACAAAGTTGTCAGCACAACCAAGGCAGATCGAACATATCTGCTTCTCAAATTCTGTAAAAAAATTGACAAGCAACTTTTTTCAAGCCTTTTGAAAATAGAAAATATTTTGGAAGTTTCTAACAATTTTAGAAGTTTTTAATTATAACCAAGTTTGCCTGCCAGTGTTTAAATAATGCAGACCGAAAAGCCAAGGCGTAAGAGTGAGTCAAACACACCACCAGTGACAATGTAAAAAAAAAAAAAAAAATCCCGATATCTGTTGCGTTCGCTTCCAAACTCCACAACTTGGAATTAAAAACAAAAAAAAATCCGACAAACTTGTAGTTGGAAGTTATCATAACGTTACTAATGCCGCAAAAACTCTTTTAGCGAATTTAAAAATTAGATTTTGTTTTTGCCTGCACTACAAATAAAATCACACACTTGATTTGGCATTTTCCGGTTGTCTTTGCTCTGACACTGGCTGAGGTATCTGGCTGAGGTTGCCTCATTAATACCAATGCAACAAGTGACGTCTTTTCTTATTTTTTTTATGCACGTTTCACCTCAGTCATGGGGTGAAATGGGTACTGGTTCTAAAACGACAACATCCGCTGACGACGGTGAAACATAAGGTATATAGAGTCTCCCCTTGGAATGAACATGCACTTACTTTCAATATAGCATACCTCGGGGGCATCCGCAAATGGCGCCAAAACCAAGTCTCGTGCGCGCGGCAGGAAAGGGATATAGAAAACCTGTACTAAAACAGGTCTAACTATAATATCAATGTCATGTCTTTATACGGCAAATCCAAATCGTTTTTTTTTTTTTTTACTTTGAACCACTGCGAATCGTTATTTCTTTCGTTTATACGTAGATTTTAATGTATTAAGTCGGTGATTAATTTTTGCTTCGTGAAACGCATATGTTCTTGCCTCTACGGCATTTGGAGACAGCAAGACAAATGAAAGACGTCCCTCGACATATGACGTAGATGTAAATTTGCTTGATATCATTTATGTACACAAAACGCGAACGTTCCCATTGTTTCGCATCAATCGGCTAGTACAAGAACTGTTCAGTTTCACTTTCAAAGTTCCACAGAAGATAGGTGCTTTAGAAATCAGAATGCCGTCTGCTCGATTCACTCTTGCCGCCGGGTTTCTTATTTTAGTGATCGTGTCACCGGCGACTGCATCTAGCAACTGCACGCCTTCACCAAGTAACGATGCATGGAAGGTAACGTTTCATTTTTTTGTTGTTGTTGTGCGCAAAAAATATACATAGGATTGCTAGAATACTTTATAAAGAAAACGTCGTACCTCATATGTTTCAGGATCTGGATACGTTTAAACAGGAATATATCAAGTACATGAATGAGGATCTACACCCGATATGCCCTAAATGGTGCAAATCCAAGCTGACACAGCAACCAAAGAAGCAATCTTCAAATTTTCTTCAATATCAACTACTACTAGCCAACCAAAGTAAGTATATGATCGTTACGCTGAATTACAATAGCAGAGTAGCGTCCGACGTATTTTAAATTATATTTTCAAAATTGAGTAGTTCTTTTAGCAAAATGACGGCTACCTCTGGACGTCTACCCGGGAGGCTTCTCCTCGTGTTATTTTTGCATAAGTTCGTTCGTTTGTTTCCTTTCAATAAAATACAAGGTCAAGGGTAGAAAATACGTGCTATTTTCCTGCTTCGTTGCGACAGTAATGTAAGTTAAGCATTATGCCAATGAATGCCACAGAAGAGTAAAAAAACAAAGCTAACATGATTAACCGTAACATTTTATTACGCTGAAGTGAAATACCTACAAGCGTGCTTAATTATACGCCAAATATAGTACAGCATACGAATATTTATACATTCTTAGAACCCAGGGATTCAACGAAATGGCAGGTAAATTTGTAAAATAGCTGATGAAATTATATTATACTATGCGCTTAGCTAGTGAAGGACAGCTTAAAAAACACCGGAATTGTCTCATAATATTCACGCATATTGCTTTGTTGAAAATAGACTGGTCGATTTCTGGATCCGGTTCTGGTCGACATATATATTTCAAAGACAGATTCAGACCTCGTAGCTGGAACGGAGAAACGTGGAAAGTTCATTGCCGATCGCCTCATGTTGTCAGCGGTTTCCGCACAACCAGGTATCAGTATTTTGAATGGTTCTGACCAGATGTGGGGCTTTATGACAGGTGAAGTCGCTCGGAGTAAGACATGCAGCACTCTTGTTGCATTAAATAACAAGCTGGGTTGAACTTTTCAAAGACGGGCACCTATCCTGAAGTCGCAAAACATCCAATCGAGCTTAGTCATCTGTGTGCTGCAGATAACCGACACAGAACGAGTTGAAGAGGTTCTTCTATCAGTCTGGGAATCAAAGAGCCTGGGAATCACAGATTCAGGAGACTAAAAGCCTGAAACAAGCCAAGTAATGCGCCAGTTTGAGCAGAACATTTGCCGGACTGGCACACAGTACGAGGTGGCGGAACCATGGACGGACAATATAGCGTCCTTAAGAACATCAAGCAGGTAGCGATGACGAGACTTCGGAAATTAGTAAGTTAACTCTACAGGACTGACTCCTTCATCGACGAAGCTATAAGAGAGTACCTGATACTGATAGCGGGTCACGCAGAATTGATACCGAACGAGACGGCCGGTGACGAAGGCAGAATATTTTACATGCCACATCGTTAAGTCATGAAAGAAAATGCGTAGACGACACGACTCCGAGCAATTTTCGTTGCATCCTCGCACAAAATTGGGCGCAAGGCTGTGAACGAATGTTTGGAGAAAGGAGACAATCTTTATGAAGACCTTCTTGGAATTTGCTGCGATTTAGTAAGAGCCGCTTCGCCATAACAATAGACATCCAGAAAGCGTTTTTTTTTTTTGTTCAAATTTCTGTAACAGAAAAAGGCAGAGATGAATTCTGTTTTTCTGGTTTTATGAACTACCACTTTTGACTTTTTAAGGATGAAGAGATACAGACGTGAATGATGATGAGGGTTTCTTTTTGGTGCTGTCTGTAGTCCGTTTTTTCCGGCGGCTACAATTCTGCAACACTGAAAAACGTGCCCACAGAGAAGAAGGAAGTGGCGGACGTACTACGTAACTCCTTCTATGTGACCGACATGGTTACTGGCACAGATACCGAGGAAGAAGTCATCAAGTTATACCTTGACGCCAAGTCTTTTATGCAGGACGCAGGAATGAAACTCCGAAAGTGGATGACGAAATCACACTGAGAGATGTGCTACCTCGAGAAAACCCCAAATCCAGAAAACCTCACACCTATTTTTAAACAAAGAACAATGAAGGCTTTGAGAATTGACTGTTATTTATAGAAGGATGTCTTGGAAGTTTGCGTTGCCAACTCTAACAAAATTTTTAAAGTTGAATGGTGACACTAATCGATTTGTTTTTCAACCCGCATCTAAGATTTTCTGTTCCCTTGGAGTGCTCTCGCCCTTCACAATCCGAGTGAAGACTTTCAGAAGCCATGGGCGGGAGGACTCACGTCAGACAATGCTCTACCCAAGGATGTGAAGAACAAATGGTAAGAATGGTGTCGTGACCTGCCAAAGATTGATGCACTTGTCATCCCTAGATTCGTATTCGAGGGAGGACAGTGCAAGGACTCCCAGATTCGTATTTTCTGCGACGCAAGCAAAAGTTCCCATGGAGCTGCAGCATGCGTAACAAAGAAATTATCGCCACCTGAACGACCTACGTTTTTATTGGCAAGGGCTGGCTTGTGTTGCTCCAATCAAGAAGCAGACTCTTCTTCGCCTGGACGTTATGGGAGCCGTCATCGCGTCAAGAGTGGACTGATTTCTTGAGAAGACAATCCCAGTCATGCTGTACGAATTCGCAGTGTGGACGGATTCGCTTATCACACTGGCATGGGTCAAGAGTGACCCCAGCAAGTGGAAGACCTTCGTGACTAACCTAGTTACGGAGATACAAAGGGACACTGATCCTTCTCGTTGGAAGTACTGTCCGGGAAGTGACAATCCAGCGGATTTGCTTACCCGTGGCATCGCAGGGTCCCGAATGGTGTCGAGTAATTTATGGTATTCACAACCAAACTGTTTGACTGAACACAACATTTAATGGTCTGGTTGAGGTAGAGATGTAAAGGTGTTGAAAAGAACCGGAAAAAATTCATTAGAAAACGTTTTTTTTTTTTTTTTTCAAAGAGCCAAAAGTCGAAAAAAAACTTCAAAAGTTCCTGTCATATTTTTGTTTCACAGTAACACTATTTTGAGCAGTCCTACTTTTGATTTGATTTTAGGGAAACAATAATGTGACTCAAATAAATAGCAGACAATAATTGAAGTTGTCACTTTCAAATGTAAAAGCTCTGTAACTCTTTGAAATGGCATTTATATATTTCGTTCGTCGAAGTGGTAAACTTTCGGCGATTTTGACGATGTGTTTCACGCGCACTTCAACGTTTTCAAACACCTTACGTTGTGGAAATTGTCTACTGCAACCAATTATGAGCTATTTTTATTACTACAAACCATCACACGGAACCGTGAAAAATTGTTGGAAAAAATCTTTCTTCTTTAATACATCAGAAGGCTGAACACGTAAACAAATATAAAAATTTCCATTCACAATTATGTTTTCACAATATCAAGCGGGATCTACGCCGTCAAAAAAATGCGCGAGTATTTCTTCGTTTGTTGACAAAATAACCCCTGCGCTTCAAAACCAAATTGACGCAGCTTTGGCTAGGGCGATGTACCCAGCCAACACGCCATTCTCCTTAGCGCAAAACGAGCATTGGCAAGCGGCCTTCAAGATGCTTTGACCATCGTACACACAGCCTAGCCGATACCCATTGAGCGGGCCTCTTCTTGACGCAGAGTATGAGCGTGTGAAAAGTTATGTGGAGGAGACTTTGAAGGACGCTACGTGCCTCACTCTGCTGACTAATGGGTGGACCAACATTCGAGGGGAATCGGTGATAAACTTTGTCGTAGCTACGCCGCAGCCAGTGTTCTACACGTCAATTAAAACAGGCACAAACCGACACACTGCGTCTTATATCAGCGGCAAAATATGTTATGTCATTGATTCCCTTGAAAGTGAAAAGGTAGTGGCACTGGTCACGGACAACGCTAGCAACATGCAAGCGGCATGTCAAATGGTTACATGCAAATTTCCGCACATCGCAACGATCGAATGTGCTGCTCACTGGCTGAATCTGCTCCTGAATGATCTCATGAGTCTAAAAACCTTGGAGAAGGTCCATTAGACATCCAGAGAAGTGATCAAGTATGTGAAGCAGACTCACGTAGTTGCTGCCACGTTCCAACAAAAGCAAGAGTCCAGAGATGGCAAAGGACGTTCCACGACTCTCAAGCTGCCCAGCAAGACAAGATGGGGCGGCGTTACCCTCTCACTTAAAAGTTTGCTCAGGAACAAAGAAGCTCTGCAAGAGACCGTGATCTTAGAAGATCTGAAAGTAAACAAATCAGTGCGGCAAGCCGTCTTGGACGAGGATGGATTCTGGAAACCCTTGCGCAGCTGTTTGGAACTGGTGACACCCATTTCCTCTGCCATTACAGAATTGGAGTCGGACAAGGCTTTGCTGTCGGACGTTCCGGAAGTTCTCCATTCCATAAAAAC
The DNA here is from genome assembly GCA_013358835.2 of Ixodes persulcatus. Taxonomy (NCBI): domain Eukaryota; kingdom Metazoa; phylum Arthropoda; class Arachnida; order Ixodida; family Ixodidae; genus Ixodes; species Ixodes persulcatus. The sequence continues at coordinate 459,374 of JABSTQ010010517.1, forward strand.
CGAAGTAATCACGAAGCTGGCGACCAGCACTTTAACAGACCAGAAGAAGGCTCGCGCAAAAGAGATCATGAGCAGGCGCGGGGAGTTTTGCTTGCGACCCATTCATGTCGCTGCTAATTTGCTGGAAGTAAGGTATAGGGGGAGGAACCTTGATGACGCACAGATTGCAGACACATTTGATTGGATCTCCAAGCAGGCTGATCACCTTTCGCTTGACGTCGGGAAGCTGCTTTCTAATCTCGCAGAATATAGGGCGTCTACGGGGATTTGGTTCAGGGCAGCACTTTGGGAGTCTGCGAAGCACGTGGAACCATCCACCTGGTGGCAAGGACTCTGCACTAACCAGCCATTGACACCCCTGGCATGTCGGCTTTTGCAGAATCCCCCATAGTCTGCAACGTGTGAACGAAACTGGTCTCAGTTTGGGAATGTAGACACAAAACTTCGCAACCGGCTTGCAGGTGAACGTGTGAAAAAACTTGTGTATGTGCACTCGAATCTGAACCTGAAAAAATCTTCGGCTGACGTGAACGCGAGTGTTCCTCTATCCAGCGATTCCGACTAAGAATAACAAGTGCTCGGGGACATATGCAACGCTGTTTAGCCTTACCAAAATATGGTATTTCTCCTTGGTAAGCTGTTGATATTACATACATCTTAATTTGAAGCATTTCAGATATTGAAGCTTCCAAAATGGTCCGGCCTTATCATATTGTGTTGATGTAATAAATGCGTCCACGCACAAATCTCAATTTTTTTCCAAAATGTCCAATTTTTCCTGAAAAAAACCAAAAACAAACGTTTTTTTTTTCGGGCCATGCAATATTTCACGAAATTTTGCATCTCTAGTCTGAGGTCGACTTACGAAGAAGAGACATACTTGTTGAAAGAAGAGAAAAAAGCAGTTCATGTGATCTTGCAAATAACAACACTTGAACCACTGTTGGGTATGACGAGGTACAGCGAACTTCATCGGGCTTTAAGAGTGACGGCGTGGTGTCTTCGATTTCTGAAGAACTGTCGGAATGGCAAACCTTCAAGTGAACTACTGAATGCCGAGGAGAGTGCTAAGGCTGAAATATACTGGATCAACAACGTTCAAAAAAGTACTTAACCAGACGAGATAAAATGTATCTTGGAGAAAGAAAATGTTGACAAGCAATCGTCTCTAGCAGAGATGAGTCAATTATTGTATATAGACAATGTCCTCTTGGCTGGAGGCCGGCTTCATATGCTGCTAGCATCGGACAACGTGAAACATCCAATCATAACGCCAAGTGAGCACTACTTCACAACCCTGGTTGTACAGAAAACACATTCACGGGTACTTCACGTAGGAGCACGAGACACGTTGGCGCAACTCCGACAACGATTTTGGATTTTAAAGGAGGCAGAAGATTGGTAAAAAAAAAGCGATACTCGGCTGCTGTTTATTCAAGAGGTTCCGCCTCATTGCTGACACAACCCCAGCGGTTGCACTCTTCCTGGACCAACTGATGCAAGGCGCGCCTCTTGACGTTGTAAGCGTAGCCTTGCAGGTCCACTGTACGTCAGGGCAGCAAGGAGTAGCATGAAGTCAAGCATCCCACTTTTCACTTGTGTAGTATCTCGCACCGTTCATCTTGAACTTGTCTCTGCAATGTCCACAGAAGCTTTTCTAATGGCCCTTAGGTGTCTCAGGGCACGGAGAGAATTTCCAACAACGATCTATTCTGACAACACACTAAGATTCAAGAAGACGTCGAACAATATACATGCGTTGTTTGGAGCGATGCAAGAAAAAACCTTTCAGCCTTTCCACTCTGGTGAAGAAGGAAGACCAGAAATACTGTACTATGGTGGTAATGAAGCAATGGCCGGCCGCAAGTCGGCAAGCCAGAATGGAAAGGCTCGAAAGGTTACCACCATCTATGAACGACAGCGGCAACCAGATAACCGGAAACCGGTTATCTGGTTGCCGCCATCGCTTATAGATGGCGGTAGCTGTCCAGAGTTTTGTGTCATCATTTGTTTGCTGACGGACACAATCCTGAGGAAACTAGCCATAACAGCTCCGCTATAAAAGGTTTTACGTCTCATCTTGCCAACAAAACCGAATAACATGGAAGTTCATTGCTCCCATTGTCCCATGGAGAGGCTGGTGGGAGAGGCTCCTGCGAACGGTAAAGACCACCCTACGGTGGTCTTTACCGTTCTTCTTCTTCTTATTATTATTATTATTTGAAAAATAATCAATTGTTTTGACTAAACTTGAAGGAATAGTGAACTCCCGACCTCTCACAATGGACAGCACAAACGCCGCGGAGCCCAAGCCGATAACCTATGAGATAATTTTCTTGGGAAAAGATTGACATGCTTGCCGACCCAACAACAAGAACGGAGAACCAATCCAAAAAAAGAAAGCTACTCAAGATGATCAAGTATCGACAACACTTAACGGACAGGTACTGTAAACGCAGGCAGCATGAATATTTTCTGCAGCTTCGTTTGGCGGACTATGTGCAACAAGCTAACGCGTCAACCCTAACCGTAGTCGATATCGTTCCTGTGCAAGGTTGGAGTGCAACGAGGCAATTGTGGCAAATGGAAAAAGCGCTCAAGACTCACATAGGAACAGACGACAACATTCGATCCTGCCAGGATAAGCTGCAAAATGAATTGATTACCGACCGACCAGTTCGACGCTTTTATCCACTGGAAGTCAGTAATTGACTCATTTTGCGGTCGGGATAGTGTTGAAAATAGAACTAGTCACTCGGAAGAAGCGAGCAGCAGGATGGCAAGCATACAAACGAGATCGGCGCCTGCGCTCGCGGTTGGCGAACGTGGAGATTGTTCCCCTTTTTTATCATTTCTTTCAACGATGTGAACGCACGTCGGGAATTAAAAATCTTCAGTTTCTTGTGAAGCTGTCGCTGTTTCCTGGGTCTTCAAATCTACAGCTTCGGGATTAGTACTTAACGGTAAACGCTGCAATCTCATTGAATGAAGCGATTATAAAATCCCCAGGATTCCCCACATCTTGCGCATTTAATGTGCGTTCACACTTTCTATCTACTCACAGCAGTCGTGCGACCGAGTAGCGGCACGCAACAAGCGACCCCCTACCCCCACACTGCGGGCAATTGGCACGTCGCTACCTGCTGGGCCCGTTTGCTCGAAGCTCGTTAACTAACCGCGGTTAACCGGATTTCCCTACGAGGAGGAATTTTAGGTCACGTGACCTGCAGAGTAGGGACGCCGGAGTCAATTAGTACTTAGCATCAGACAATATGGCTGCTACAGCTGCTCGTCGCGCTTGGGAACATTTATTTTTACGAAGATGCCTCATCCTCGTGCCACGAAAGGGACATTTCAACACAGAGTCTACAGTTGGAGTCGACGGCAGCTCGCCCACCACCGGACGGCGAGCGTGCTGTGGGAGCAGGGCTACGCTTGACTGGTCACGTCAAGTTCGAGTTCACGCATCGCCCTCTGAAGTGGACTTGTTTCAACGAATGCTACAGTCAGCGGGACCTTCAAAATATATTACCAAGGTGAGTGCCGCGATGTTTCACGAGAAAGTTATGAGATCGAACCGCTATCAAAATGTTATGTCAGCAGATCTTGCGTTGTAATCAACGTCCAGCTTTCTTTTTTTTTCACTTTTAAAACCTACCTTGAGCCGCAATCGCATTGTAGTGAAACAAATCTCTCCAAAAAACTGCCTCTAATTGCGGAGTCTGGTTTATAGTACAGTTCGCCGTGTATTGTATTTGCAGCGCATCCACAACACCGACGACCCCCTAGCAGCGGGAGACTGTTCAACGAAGGCAAAATGTAGACTAAAAACTTTCCTCGGAAGCAAATATCCGTTACCTCAATAGAAACTGCCGGCACGGATGCCGGCATGGCATTCGATCGAACTTCGGGACTGTCGTCTCCGAACTTGTACATCTGGGAAATAAACAAAGCTTCTATCATGAAAGAAGTGTCCATGTTTTCTCTTGCGCTTGTCTTTCGTCAATTTATTTTGTTTGGGGATAACTAGATGTCTTGTTAGGATTGTAAAGAGAGACATAATTACGTAAAAGACGATCAAAACAAATCTGAAATCGAAAATGAGTCAGGCGACATGAAGCATCAGCATGAAACGGCAGAGGAATTGCACATTGGATGAACAAATACAACTAATTCGGGTAGTGGGGAAGCGAAAATATCAAATTATGTTGAAGTTAAGTGCTACGATCACGACCCAAACAGAAAGACAGGCATGGGCTGTTTGCGCACCTCAGACAATTACAGCAGTGTTGGAGGAACCTTTTAAAGAAGACCAGACGGCTGAACAGCTTATACAAGAAGCACGAACAGCGCACAGGTAAGTTCATTGTGTTCTTAAGCTAAAAAAAATATTGCATTGCTTTAGTGATAATATATGGACAATCAAACCTAGAAACGTGTATGTGGACATTTGTATATTCGTGCACCTTTGCCCTCTGCTGGGAGTCGACTTATCTTCTAAGAACAGCAGTAAAAGCAGTGTTACAGCATCATAAGACCATTTATTGCAGTTTATGTACAAGTCCTGCACAGGCTGTCTGGAACTGGTAAAACAGTCCTAGTGGAAGACGCAAAACTTTGGACACCATATTAACACATATTTTTAGAGAGCATAATGGTCCAGGCCAACCGAGGCCGACAGGCCAAACCGTAAGAAAGTAAAAATTGCATGATTACATAGTCCACAGTTTCAGCAATGTTATGTCGCAGTTACTGAATGTTTAAAAGAATGCCTCATGCAGTATTTGTTTATTTTGATTTTCCCGTGAAAGTTCCATTTACATACTTGGTTGAACAGTGAACCCCACCTCCTTTGTTTTTGCTCATGACTTGAGTAAGTAGTAGACGAGACGAAATTACTATGCCTTAATTCATAGGTGCTGGGCCAAACCCCCATGTCTTGACGCCCCTCGTTGAAGCCGTCCTCGAGACGATCGGTGAGGACACTCCCAACCTGTGCGGGTTAGGTTGCCACGATAGGTGACATGGAAGAGTAGGTGACTGGTTTCTAGACCCGATTGTGTGACGAGTAAATGGTGCTAAGGAACCGGTCATAGTAAAGCAGAACTGTCGCTCCAGGCGAGGCTCTAAAAGACGAGGACAAATGTTGATAACAAGATGGGCATGTTGCCATTTGAATAGCATTACTGCCGAGTACTTTTATATAAAGACCAGAGGCCAGATTCACGAAACATTCTTACGTCAAAAAAAGTTACTAAATTATCTTACGACAAAGTTCCACACTTTTGAGTATTCCCGAAGAAAAATGTTTGCAAGTTTTGCGCACGTTTCAACGAAATCCCTAACTTGTGCAAAACTTGTGAACATTTTGCTTCGGGAATACTCAAAAGTTTGTAACTTTGTCGAAAGATAAATTTCCAAGCTCTTTTGTCATAAAAAAGTTTCCGGAATCTGGCTTCAGTTTTATTTCAACCACAAAAGCTCAAAGGCGGGTCGAAGTATAAGTCACGAAACCGTCTTCCAGAGTACACTTCAAGCTTTGACAAGACAAAGCGCTACCACAGTTCTCATTATTTTCAACAAGACTGAACGAGTTTTACCGAAGCTACAAATTTATGAAATAGGACGGCATGCAATGAATAATCAGGAGGTAAAGCTATTTACCATAATCTAATAAAAATTAAATGCAACAAAGTGGCAATGGCTTTTTTTTAATGCTAACTGTAACAGGTTTTCAATATGTAAATTAAAAGATCACACACAGTACAACCATCCTGTTGCTAGTTTTACCAACTAAGGAAAATTGGCTCAAACACTACCTTCATTCCCGTTGTGACGTTAACGACTCCCATGATGGTAACCTGTGCGAGTAAAATCAATGCCAGTGAAACTATGTGCTGTAATGTTTGAAGTTGTCCTATCAATGTGCACAGTGCAACTAGATTTGACTGGAAATGTGAACACTAATTTTATCAACTGTTAATCACATAGCAACACAGCTGCATTCGAACCTTTAGCCGTGAAAGTGTATGAACACATGCATGCAAATGCTCTTCACAACCAAATGCGCATTTTCCCACACCATGTATTGGGCAATTGTGCAAGAAGTAACGACACTGTGCTCCGACCTCAAGCCTGCACGTCAGTATATAAACCAACTTAGCTAGCAAACTTTGTCCTCTGCACCAACACGTATGAATGAATTTTGGCACAGCATCGGCATCTTTATCAGGGTTACAAACTATGCACAGTGTGTTCTCTTTGCCCGTACTGACAAGAACAAAACCTGACCACTTTTTACACATGCATTTGTCGCAGCTCCAGGGGAATAGATTCACAGCCTGGTCCCTCTGGGTTGAACAGTGCTGCACGAGAGTCTGCCACAGGAGGCGGTGCAGCGGACTCCAACGAATATGCCGTACAGCTGACGTTGGTGCCAGGAGGCTTCACAGCGGTTCCTGCAGGAGACAGAGAGGCAGCAGCAGCTGGAGGGAGCGAATCTCCTGCTGGAGAAGGAGTGCACAGAAAGGGTTAAGCAAGCTGCCACGGCAACGATCGAGGAGTTCTACCATTAGTCAAAAAATTACTAGAGGACCAAAAAACTTTAAAAAACTTTAATTTTACTGGAAACACAGTGTGCAGAATTGCAAATAAAATTGTTAAAAGAAAACAATTAGGAGAAGAGCAAACATTGACATATTATGCTGTTTTTAATTTTCAATCTGAATGTATTTGTTTACATATGACAATGCCAACACAGCTGCTGAGAAATAAATTTCATTTTACTTGCAACTGCCAAGAGATTTCTGGATTCAGATCTGCTATACTCCGTCTCATCCTACGATGGACTAAAGCCCAATGCTACAGGCCGCCGGGTCCGATCACGAGCCTGTTTGAAACCATGTGGTAGTATATTTGCTATGGGCCCTAGTCCTTCGTCAGGTGAGTTGAAATATAACTAAAGCATGTACAGCGTATTAAAAATGTTATATATCAACATTGTATCACAGAGGATAAGTTGTAAAAGGTAATGTTTGACGACTTTACATCATTGGGGGTACCTTGCCACCACAATGCACTGGTACTCAAGACCATGCGAAGCAGCATGTGCAATATATTGGTATACTTACGCTCAACCGATGAACTGGCTGATGATGGCGTACCGAGCCTCATTGCTTTCGTCACGACCGCCTCATTGCTTTCGTCACGACCCGCTGCCACGGGCTCAACGGGAACGTCTACGGGGAGGACAGTCCTTGGCATGCTGCAGGGGTTTGTCTTGGCCAGGTTGTGCATGACACAGCAGGCGACAGTGATGTCACAGCATCTCCTCTGCTGCATCCTCAACTCAGCATGGAGGCAGTGGAACCTACGCTTGAGCTGGCCTATCGTTCTGCACAGTGTATAAATAGAGCAAGATCTGTTATCCTTTTGAAGTGGTTTAACAAGAACATCTAATGAGGTTGGCATGTGATGTCAATCATTGCTCCAGCCCATTGAAAACATGGTATTATGCCTAATATTTCATATTTTTGCTGGAATATTTTAACATAGTAATGATATGCAGATTTTGTTAAAGATACCAGTGATGTGATTGGTCCGAGTCATTTTGGCGCAGCTCTTGGAGCAGTGAAAGTCAATTTTGGAGCAACAAAAATGACTTCTGTATCATAAGCACACATTATTTTTTATTCATACCAATGCAAACATTATGTCAAGCTTAATTTTTCGGCCTGTCCAACTAAAAGTCAATGTCTACATTGCCTTCTCACATACATTCAAACTTTTGTTAGCATCAACTGCACAGCAGGAGTCCCTCAAACACAAAACTATAGCATTTAGTTGCATGGAGAAGCACTAAGACAAGGTGACAAGAAGGTGAGTGAAGAAGGACAACACAAACTGCTTTGAATGGTTATTTTAGGTACTGAATGCCACTGAAATAGTACAATAACATTGATCACATAAACTGATGTTCCCTTCAAGTTCTAGAGGTTGTAATAAAACTGCAATTTATAATTCAGATAAAAAGCAAAGCACTTGTCATTTGATTATCAACATAAATTACATTTTATCTGTAGAATTTTTATATTTTATCTGAAGCAAAAACGGCACGTGAACGAAACTTAAAAACAATCTCGCCGAACTCATCCAGGTTCTTCCCGAGATTCCACCCACTGCTCCTGTCAATTTAGTTCTAATCTACTCACACCTATAGAAAATGGATAGCTAAACAAATGAGTCGGCATAAATAAATAAACATACAAAAGAGCACATATAAATTTTCTTGCAATACCGAAGTACCCTTACTCAATCTTGAATTCGAAAAAGGTACCGCTAGGATCTCACAATCTATCATATTTACTAGCCGAAGTTGTATTCAGGAATTGTGTTGCGTCTCGCTTTGGAGGAGTGCTTTCCGCTTATCACGGAGGTGCGCTGCGGCGAAGCAAGACATGCAAAATCGCGATGCCTACTCCGTGGTGTTTGCTTCTCTGCAGTACACCAGAGCGCGGTGAAAAGCGCACTCAACGACACTAGCTAACCCTCCAGAATAAACAAACGACTAACATGAAAATTATTACGAAACTTCCATATACTCTCTGCCATTCATACAAAATGTTATCGAATAGTATGGTATTTGAGACGATAATCAGAAGTTTTGAAAACCTGAAAACTTGCGTCAGCATATCATAACGGTCCGACCGCGCAGCGAGGCCCGAGCTATTATATTTTCAGTATTATTAAAGTGACATTAAGTTTTGGCACTATGTTGGAGCAAATTCCTCACATTTGGGTTAAATGTAGCAGAACGTAGCATGGTAGTCACTTTGGGGCAAATAACGCAGCAATCCCATCACTGATATAATGAAAATGTTCTTCGCAAAAACCTGCAAGGAAAATGCAGTTTGAGATAAGCAGTATTTAAGAGGATATGTTTGAATATCTCTGTACTCAAACAGTCCAAAAACAAGACCTGCCTAAGCCAAGCCAATGAGTTTTTTTTTTTTCACATCGCAAGCATTGCTTTTTTTTCTTCTTAGAATTGCTTTACATTTAGGCATTTCTAACAACTGCTATTGTTTGAAAAGTATGAACTTCTAGTAAAAACTTGTAGGTTAATAAACCCAGTCATACAGCGCCAACTGGAAGGATATGTTTCAGAGAAGTTCTAACTTCTATTCTGGAGTTCAAACAGAAAAGAGCGAATGAAATATAATAATTAATGTGACATATAGAGTTAGCTGATAAATGGTTGAATTTTGTGAATTGACTTACTTCATCCCACAAAGCTGGCTAACCTTAGAATAAACATTACAGGCTATGGCAGTAGGTTATAGCCAGTAGTATAAATAAGGTGGAGTAGAGATATGCCTTCCTTTCCTTGCTTCTGAGCAGCCGTAGCCTTCTATGCAATAATATAAAAATGGCAACAAATGTAAAGCGCAGGCACAACCATATGAAAAATTTTAGGTGCCTCAAGGTGCCGAAACCCTGGAGCGTCGAACAAGGACGCATAGCCTGGCTTTACCGTTCCACGATGCTCCCCGTTGTGCTATGCGACGCATTGTAGGTGACCTCCGCTGCTGATGACAGAGAGAAGAAGGGCGTCATCAGCCATGGCTTGCCAGGTGTAGCCGCTATCTCCAAGCAGTAGACCATCATAAACGCCATCGGCGCGCTTGCCTGACACCGAGCCCTCGGTGAATATCCTAGAGTCATGGTCCAGGCATCAACAGCACCCGCGACCGAAGGAAACCCAACGACCTCAAAGAAGGCCTGTTGCAGGGCATGACCCTCAGCTTCACCTGGCCAACTGCATTGTAGATGAATTTGAGTCAGTCTGTAGCACTATGACATTAACAGCCATGGTATTGTTGTTGTGATCACATGCTTAGAAATAACACACCTATCATTCATCTTCATCAATAGCGAGCAATAAAAACCTTGTCCGCACAATGACAGTACTCAGAAGCCGCAGACTAGCTCAGTAGAACCAAGTGCATAGTTGGGAGTGTAGAAACCAGGCTGTTTATAAATATCTGCACTCCTACTTTATTTGTAGTTTAGTTGCATTTGCACCTGCACCAATAATAGGTACTAAGGGAGTCATTTTGTACACTCCAGTTCGTTCGTGTAATTTTACTGCTCAGTTCACTGGTCTGCATGTCAGGCTCATAACCAGAAAACAAATATCGAGTGCTGAAGCAACACTATTACTGTTCCTTTAGGGAGGTACCAGTATACGGAGGGGGGGGGGGGGGGGGGCTGGCAGATATTCATGCTAGCAAGTCTACAGCTTAAGAAACAAAAACTGAAGGGTCATTGCACAGGTGGTGCGCCGTAAATAAATTTCAGAATAGGTGCGCTGAGAAGACCACCTTCAACGATCTCAGGTATTCACGCACCAAAATTTCTATACAAAGGGTTTCTGAAATAATGGTGACTGCTCATCGAGCAATCTAGGCCCAGGCTTCCTTCTAGGAAAACTGGCATGCACATGCGCCTAGTATGGGGACGCGCCACGAGATGCTCCAAACCACTTACTCTATGAAGTCTCGGGCACGACGTGACAAGGCCAGAGTCACCCGCCTCACAGTCCGCGAAGCAGTGGAGACGTGCACGGGGATTAGCAGGTGACGAGGAAGTTCTCCGTGGCGTAGAACAACAGGGCGACAATGACCTGCTGCTCTGCAGAGAGGGCGCGGCTGCGAGGCGTCGGCCGCTCCACGTCCGGGCGCAGTGTGTCGGCGAGGAACACAATGCCCGCGCGACCGAATCGAAAGCGCTCCTGCAGTTCGTCCTCGTCGAATCCCTCCAAAGGGTTCAAGCGGTCACGGAACACACGCTGCCGTCCCATCATCACAACAGCGTAGTGGTCGAACACGCGCTCTCTTCGATGTCGGCGTCGCGTCACAGTCGACAGTGCGTCCCTTGTCTTTGCCAATCCGTCCGCAAATCAGTTGTCAGTCAGTCGGCGGGCGAGTCGGAGGGTCGGTTGGGCAAACGGCAGAGAAGACAAACCTTGGACAAACAGTGAAAATCAGCTGATAACTAAAGCGCGGGAAACGTGCATTGCAAGATACGAGAAGAAAACAACAAATCCATAAAGACCGTTGCCAGATCCGAAATCAACGTTGCAAACTTATGCTGTGTTTGGCGAAACAATAGATGCATCAAAATATTTATGAGTGTTTAAAGTATATATATATATTTCATGCATAAAAAGAAACACTACGATAAGATTACGATAAGATGTCGGTTTTATTTTTCTTAATAAAGACAAAACTAGCGAAAAAGTTTCTTAAAAGGCTATTTGTTTGCTTCGACCGGCAGGTGGCGGGAGCTACCGCATAATGGAGAGGAGGACGAGACGGCTGAGCACTTGATACTCTACTGTAAAGGGCTTCACCCTATGCATACCAAAGACAACATAGATTTAATAAGGTCATTGGGTTTTAGAGACAGCGAAGGAAAAGGGGATTTCAAGACAGTAAAGATTACCAAGCAAAGATTAAGTGAATGGTGGCAGAAAGCGAGAGAAAACTATGCATTTTCTTATTAACTGATGGCAAGGGGGATTTATAGCCTCACTTTCTTTTCAGTACGTAGTGAGTATAGTTTTCACATTTAAATATTCTAAGCTTAAAGGGTAAGGCAAAATGGCTAGGTGGCGTAAGCTACCGCCCGATCCAAAGGGCTCAGCCGTATTCATCCATCCATCCATCCATCCATCCTAATAAAACACGGAGAAATTGTGCATCGAGTTTTTGTCGAACGCGGCTAGGTACTCGGAGGTACCTAGGTAGGGAAACGCGGTTAACTTTTAACCGCGGTTAGAGTTAACCAGCTTAGAGCAAACGGGCCCTGGTGCTTCTCGGAGCTTCTCGGGATCCGACGTCGATTATGTCCTTCCCTCCGCAGTTCGGATTGGCGTTTCCCTGCTTTCACATTTTCCTTGTGGCACAGCTACACGTGCGCCGCTTTTTTTTTATGGCTTTCTCTTTTGCTACCTCTATATTTGCTGCCTCTTTTGACCTCCTTACGTTGTCAGTGTTAGCCTTTCTCAAAGGGGGCGTATGTGACGTCTTCCAAGAGTCATGCTAACGCATTCCATAAAAATCCACAAATGGATCTTCCTCTAATTGTTTCCTCCCCTTTCTGTAGACTGCCTATCAGAGTACGTCGACGCCCTTGGATAAGGTCATTCATATCACGGGTGGAAAGACCCACATCGATATCGCTCGTGGAGGAAACCACATCCATCGTTTTAACTACACTTACACATCACAGCCCCCGCGCCGTTACTACGGAAACCCAGAGCAAAAAATAAACGGCGACAGCAGAGCGGCAACTGACCACGCCCGCCTTCTACCGCGCGGCGGTGCGCGCAGCGCCTACTCCTTTCTGGCTCCGCGCCAGCTGTGAGCGTTACTGAGGAATAGGTTCACGCGTGTTGACGTCAGCGCTTCGGACCAATGGGAGCGTGAAACGCGTCACCCTCTCCCCGCTCACCGGCGCTGAAAAACGAAACAACACCACCTGGTTTTCGTAAACATGAGCCTTGTAATGCGAAGGTATTAAAACCAACGTGTAATCACATCAGAAACTGCCCCGACACAGGCAGGTATCCACAAACCTTCAACAAGATAACCGACCGAACAAAAGGTCATACTATACCCCACTGCCAAAACACTTTTCGCAATACATGATGATTGAAACCTGAGACTGTGGTTTGAAAAACGGAAACTCGTGAAGTAGGAAGAAAAAGGCACAGACAACGTCTCAAACTCAGCTAAAACCTTTATTGCCTCTACGCCTTATATATTGGTAATTGGGTGCATTATTTGTGGATTATTTCGAGAATTGAATTTTAAACCAGTAAATGAGTACCGTCTCGGGGGAATTTTAGAAGCATTTAGCAACGCGGTAACGTATAATATTGTACTCAGTTTCCTAATGAAAATAACTTATTCTCTCGAGCGAAAACATAATGCGCCTTACTGAACCATACGAACGAAGCGTGGTATCGATCTTGGTTACGGATGGTCTGTTTACAGGGGCTTGCTGGAACTGGAATACTGCAAAAATGACAAAGCAAGAGTAAAATGAAGCCAAAAGTAACTTCAGACTTGGCCAAGTCAAGAAGGGGTCGATCACCAGGTTCGTTGAAAAACAAAAACAAATAGACCAATCTTCAGTATCATTAATGCCCTTGAATACATTTATGCTGGTGAAGGATATCTCAATTACAAATAAATATGATTATAAAGTTTGAGTCGACCTTTGTCTGCCTCACGTTTATGAAATATCGAAGCTGGAACAGAAGCGCATTGCAGACTATTAAAATAAATAAGGTTTATGATGTTTTATTACAACAATATTAATCCCAGGAGAAGGAAAACAATGTCAAGTGCCTCGAGCATCGCTCGCGCGTGTGGATTTTTGTTTTTTGCCAAAAAGCTCACGCTGGTAAAGGCTCGTTTACACTCCCATGTTCTACAATGGGCTGACAGGTGGCCTGCTGATGTACACTTCACTGCCGCTGCATGCTCTCTTCAATAGTTGATAGTCAGCTCTGTATGTCCTGTTCTGTTTCATTGAGAAAACAAAAATTACAGCGTTACCACTCCTTCAAAAACGGCCCAGAGAAAAGACAGTATATGGCGTCAGCTTTTCACGTCCTTCCCTCTGGACAGACATTTCTTCAGTAGACATAGGCTTTCAAAGCGAGTCACTGGTGGCACGATCGGCGAAGTAAAACTCCAGTGCAGTTTTCACTACACTCCTCATATTTATATCGTACGATACCTATACTGGTTGCCTTAAATCTTTAGGGGTAAACTTCGTGGAGCAGGCTCGAAAGTTCGAGAATCGTCGAGTTTCTTAACCTTATAAGGTCAAATGTTCAAAAACGGAGGAAGTTACTAGCGCAAAAAGGTTGAAGTTTCGAAAGCAACCGAATTTATTAGCGCTACAAATTTGAAGATTAAAAAATCGTCGAATGTTTAAGGAAATATGTTCGACCTTTTGAAACGCTTTCGAACCCTTCAAACCTCAAGTTCGTAGAAAAGTTTGCGGCATCTTTAATGACGACGACGACGAGCTCCACACAGCCGAGCTCTCGCGTAGCACAAGCATCCACTTGGATTGCCTGTCTTCCATGCGCTGCCCCGGCCATCCTGACCTCTGTAAATACATTTCACTGTAAATATATATGTACATAACAGCCGAATGATGCCCAGCCATTTTGGTGCCCAGATTGCAACCTGGCAACTTGCCCGCCAGGCGTCCTCGGCTTCGCTCGTGTCCTTTGCACCCTGGTTTTTCTTGACCTGGCGACGCCGTGTTTCTTTTTTTTTTTATCGCTCTTTATTGTTTATAGGGACATTTTAATAGAATAAGTGACGCAATACGTAACTTTAAATGTATTTCAAGAGCATAAGTACCAAGATTTTGTCCTTCGAAGTGTTCGAGCCTATCTAAATATTAACTGAACAATCGACCGATCTCACAGCCAGTTTCATTACGCCACCGCAGAGCCGTGTACAGAGAGCTTTTGGTCAATGGGAGGCGCGGGCAGAGCCAGGGCGTGCACGAGGCTCAGAAAGGGGGCTTGACATGCTCTCTTGGCCAACCAGAAACCGAAAAGAATCTCCTAGCAGTGGTAGCGAGACACAGTTTTAATCATAGGTATATAGTTTTAATAAGCGCGTAAGAGTTAAATGTAGTAACCCGTCATGGTTAAAAATAGGCTGCACGTGATGTTTCGTTCATGACAATGCAGAAAGATGTAAGAAACAAATGTGCCGCTCAACTCTGTTTTGCTCGGACAGTGTGACCCCTCGGACGGCAGATTCCTGGCCCCCGGCGACTGGCGTACGGATTATGTCGATCGTTCCGCTATAGACACACACTTTCGCCATGATTTTGGATGACCGTGATTGAAACGTCACGTGAACCGTATTTTCAATCACTGAGAGTTACTCCGATGCACTTATTAAGTTTGTTTCTCGCGACCAAAACCAGGATATTATTTCCGGCTTCTGGTTAGCCACATTCGAATTTGTGAAAACGCCCTGGAACAGGCCCAGCACGCTTTTGGCCGATGGCGTCTCCTCATTTGAGTCTTAAGCCTGGTTCAGACAGTTGCGTTTGACTGCGTTTGACTGCGTTGCGGCTGCAAGAAACCAGGACATCCCTGCTGCTTATATCGCGTGCAAGGATGATTCCTTAAATTGGATTCCGCGCTTCATAAGAAGCACAGATGTGCCGGTGACTCGCTTTCGGTTCTCGACGCAACGCAGTCAAACGCACTCAAACGCAAGTGTCTGAACTGGCCTTGAGACTTTCCAATGCATGGCCAAACTCTCTGTATATACGGCTCTGCGCCACCGCTGCCTTCATGCATCGTGAGATCAGTGGTCTCTCTGCACGCGCGACAGGCCCGCTGAGGGCCTGCCAAAGCGGAGCACGAGGCGGCACGAGCTGTCTCGTGCACTCATACCTGTCTCCCGTGAACAACAGTTATGGCAGTCTGTTGCTCATTCTAACTTTACAATTATGGTGGTCGTTTGGATAAAATGTGCTCTTCGCCTGTTCTCATTAGTCAATTTCCCGCTAGACTAAAACTTGTACCATGCCAAGTAAAATGCCAAGTGGTTTCATTTTACGTACCCTATCCAGAACAGTTAATGGAAACACGATATTTCCGGGGGTTTCTTATTTGTTCGTACAATTCATTCACGAGGGCCATATTTCCCCGTTTATGTCTGACCGTAATGAGCACTTTTCGCTACAGTAGTGTTCATTGTGGCTTTCTATTAAAAAAAGACGCGAAAAAGCCTTCCTAAGGGTGGTTTATGCACCAGTTTTCTGCGAGCTACTAACCTATCGAGGACAAGAAGGGATGCACTCTGTATAGACCTTTCCAAAAACGAGCTTGTGGCCGGTGTCATTTTGAGCGTTCGTGTGTATGTCGCGTGCTTTGCTCGCTTTCCGAAACGACGAACACGCACGTGCTGGGCTGTGAAGATCGCACGCTGGACTGTGATTTTGTAAACATTAGAAAGGTCTATAGTTGTCCGATAATACCTTTGATATTTTACTGGCAGCATCAGCATCAGCATCAAAAAACAAAATATAGGACAGTATAAATTGTTTCTAATTCGTGTTTTTTTTTTCACCTTAGTTTCAAAGGGCAGAAGGAAAACGCTAAAGTACAGGGAGAAGGGTGCGTCGAAAAGTTTTTTAAACATCCAGGTTTCAAATTCGTGGTTAGAATTGTTTTATATTTTATGAACTAATTATCTTTCCATGTAGCCGTAGAGCGACTGACTTTGATGATGCGCACTTTTATTAGCCACGTGCACCAGGTTCAGTTTGGGCCAATCGGGGGAAACAGGTCTCACAATAACAACGTGCTCCCCCCAAAAAAAACAAAAAAAAAACACTGGAAGTAGTTTGATGAAAAGAAGAATAGCTTGTCACGTGCACTTCATACACATGCAAGGTATATATGTCTTTTTTCTTTGACTTGTGTACTTCGCTCTGCTTGGCACGCATTAACCGAGAGTGATTATCTACTTGGATAACATCATTATTATTCTTCGCCACGGTATTCCAGCAATGAGTTTCTACGCCATGGTGTGCCTGTTCGGCTCGCATGGACACCACCACGTATGTGACTCGGAACCAAAATACTACGCCTGGAAGGTAACTTTTTTTTTTCATTAGGAAAGTAAAAATATTTTAGTAGCACAATTGCCGTCAGACATTGCCTATGAAAAGATTGTGCGCTCTTTCTAGGTTTTAGCCAACCCTGAAAATGCATATATCAAGTACACCAACTACAACGAAACGAACAGGATATGTATGAGAGTGTCCAACGTGACATTCGAAGGCTGCGATGTAATTCTACTCTTCGATTTTACTTTCCGCGCTCCTGGTGATTCCGCGATGTAAGTAACCTATCATATTTATACATTTAACTTAAAAAGAAAAAAAAATATCATGGAAGCGATTCCCATTGAACTTAGCGATTCTTGCGTCTTCCAGTAAACATCATCTTTGGACGCCTTGCACTTCGCTTTAGCTTTTATACTTGCAGACAACATAAAAATACGCAAGGCGTGCCGCGTCCCAAGCAGCGACTTTAATGACAATAGCCCCTTTATTGACTATAGTGGCTATAATTTCCAAGCCCTTTTTCCCCTGAACATTAATTTAAAAAAAAAAAAAAGTTCGACTCCTCGTTGATCATTACTAATATTTTGATAATTGTGTTACGCGCGTTTGCTTGTTTCGATTTGTTTTGTTTGTTTTTTTACACAGGGGAAAGTTAGTCAAGATGAGAAATCTAGCACCACTGCTAACCCTGGTGGGTGTCTAACGTGCATCATGCCGTAGTGATACACGAACTCACGCCGGTACTAACACGCTTATCCAGATCAAAACGGGGCAGGGGTGGGGTCTGAACTCAGGTGTGAGATTTCGCTCCACGTGGTCCCGAGCTGCGGCGTGATTACACGCTCGGCCACCGATCCACCCCTCCCCCCCCCACACACACACACACACACACAGACACACACGCGCGCTTTATGAGGTGAATGAGGAAACTTGCAAGATACTACAGTCGCTGAAAACTTAAAAAAACGGGCATTTTATATTCGTCCTGTAGACAATCAGATTCTGACATTAGCCAATGAAATTGGCACGTTAGCACGAAGTAAGAATTGTGGACCCAAAGAACCGCGCCCTACATTTCTTAAGCTCTCATTAACTATATAACGAGCTATTTCTCAAGGCACCTACACGTAATGCGAAAAGTATTAAAAAAAAATGCAAGTTCTTTTTTTTTCTTTACTGATATTCAAATTTATTAAGAACTAGTCTGCGCAGTGCATAAACTATGCGCAAAAATGTGCATTTGCTTTTCGGGATCAGACAACTTCAGCCTGAAGCCATATCTTTTTGAAACTGCATTCTTAATGGCCGCCTAAAAACAAAACAAATAGATGAGTAAACTGACATTTGCGCTGTGTATATATAGTCGCAACCAAAACATCGATTGTTATAGTTTACACAAACAAAAGACGCAGAACAAGTTTAGTCGCGCTGGGTAAAGAATTTGATTATTGTAAACGTCCATACCTAGCTGCCTCATGCCCTTACGGCTATTGAGGGAGACCAAAATACCAAACGCTTCGGGTTTTTTTTTAGTTTGTTGATTGTTCGTTTAATTTATAGTAAGAAAGCTATTATCGCTGTACGCATCTTAAATTTCGCAAATCCACGCAAATTTAAAGGGACACTGACAGGGTATTTATGCTCGCCGAGGTTTTTAGTTGTACGTGACATATGAGAGCCCAACTACCCAGAACAGAATTCGCGGCTCGAAATTCGGTTTCTTTCCGCCCGAAAACCGCCGATCAAGAACTGGCCGGTTCGAGTTTCGCTCACTCTCTTTTCCGTGGTCACGGGCCGTTTTTGTAAGGTATCGATGCGACCACCAAATTTAATCAAAGTCGTGGGTCATTTAAGGCACACAGGCAATATTAAAAATAGAAAAAAATATGAAACCCATTTTTGTGGCTTCAAAAAAGCTGCAAATACGTTGATTGAAAAAAAAAGGTAGCACACACAGCCGGAAGCTTTCTGTGCGTTCACTGCATAATTCTCGACATGGCGTCGTTTCGCGTATCGTGGGACTAGCACTAGCGGATGGCAGCGGACGACGGGCGTTGGACCTCTACTTCAGAACGGTCGTTCACGGTACTGGCGAATCCTGTCTTTCTTCCAAAAGAGAAATTTTGGACCGATCGAAAGAACTGATATTCATCCCGTACGACACGCCCGACCAGCAAGCCGATCCCTTACGAAAATGGCATATCTGGACTTATATAAAAAATAGATATGGTTATATGAAAAATTGGGCAGATCTGGCCATATCAAGTAAATCAGTTTATATAAGCCTTATCAAGCCAGATCTGCCCAATTTTTTATATATCCATAGCAGGGTCTGTTAGATAGGGGTGTATCTGCCTCCCATATCAGGGCAGATATGTCCCAATCAGGTAAGGCAACCCTGATACGCAGGGTGTTTTTTTTTTAATTCTTGTAGATTTGTTTTTAAAAAAGCCATGAAAGCTACACTTATGCGGTTTGTGCGAGTGAGTTATACGCCCAGGGGGACATTATGTGGGTGGCTAATCTTTGCAATAAGTCGGCTAATGATTTGAAATTCACTACTTAATTTTGAAATTAGTGAAAATAGACATATGGTTCCAATTAGAAACTTGCTGAACGTCGTCCAAAATCCCTAAATCAGTCATTTTCAGAAAGACTTTCAGCGCGTGAGAGAGTTACCACTAGTGGAGCAGGTACAAGGCTACCGGTTTCGGTCAGGGGCCCGCGCAATTTTTCCGTCTCTTATCTAACCACAGCCTTGTACCTGGTCCACAAGTGGTAACTTCAGCGCACTACTTCGCTTCACAGGTGCTCAAAGTCTTTCTAAAAATTACTGATTTATGGGTTTTGGACGACGCTCAGCAAGTTTCTAATTGAAACCATATGTCTATTTCCACTAATTAAAAGTAAATTAGTGAATTTTAATTAATAAGCCGACTTATCGCAAAGATTAGCAAACTATACAATGTCTCCCTGGGCGTATAACTCACTCGCACAAACCGCATAAGTGTAGTTCTCACGGCTTCTTTTAGATCAAATCTGCAAGAATAAAAAAAAAAAATACACCCGGTATTCAGGCATTGCACGTACGTCACATCCAGACGTCGAACACCGGAATCCACCATGCTGGTGGTTCACTCTTCGACCCTGCACAGCGAGAGCAATGGTAAACTGTGCCGCGCTCGGCTGTAGCAATGACCCGGTATCCCGACGATCGTCCGATCGTTTCGTCGGCATGAACCGGGAGACAGAGTGTCCGTCAAGTTAGAGAAAGTACGAGCGGCAGGAGAGGGATACGTCCGCGGATTACCGAGTTTGCGGCAGGCATCTCATAGCGGCGAGCAACTGCACTTTTCTACCGTTGTTTACGTTCGAGCACGCCTTTGCATCGGCTTTTGCCCATTCGTGGTGTAGATGCCCTTTGCCTTTCGTCACACAACGCCGTTTCCCCGCTTCGAGCGATTGTCGCGCCGCGAGCCCGGCGAGACGGCGATCGAGCGGCGGCGGCCCCGTGTGCAAGCTAGCCGAGACGCCGCCGTCAGGGGATCGGTTAGTGCCGTCTGCGAGACGGTAACCTAGCGAAAGTATGTAGGCAAGCCGGTTAGGAAACATCATAATATAAACCCGGAGTCAATGAGAGTTTTACGTTATTTGATTTATCCTTATCTCAGGGTTTAGATTATGACGGTAACCTAGCGTTATTTACCAGTATTTCGCAAAATCGTAACAATCTTTCTACAAGCGACTCGTAAAGCCGCTCGCCAAATTTTAGAACGCGCAATTAAGGTTCTTTGTTGTTGTTGTTCTTTTTGGCGACACGTCAAAACTTTGTCGGCGGCATATCGTAACTTTCTGCTTGTAGCGCAATCGCACCAATGCCGAAACATTCTGCACAATTATTCTCCCGGCTGCCAGGAGATAGACACGGCCTAATTCTAGAGGAAATCTGGAAGAGTACCTTTAGGAAAACGATCTATTGTCGCGAAGTAGGTTGCAGCGCACTTACGTTGACGAAACGGGACTTGAAAGGTAATCCGAGATAGATGTCGACACGGCCACGGCGGAATCACCACTCAAACACAAAAACGAGAAGGAAGTTGTCCGTGAAGATTCAACACGATGTAGCACAAGCTGTCATTTGTAGAACTGAGCATTAAACGCATCACAAAAAATTCTTGGGCTTCTTTGAAGAAATCGCTTGCAGAAGCAGAAATTCGCAGCAGCCACGCAGGGTGAACACACTCCACACTAGATCCGGCCAAACGCATTCCGAGATTGCCAACGGCTAATGCGTCATCCGTCAAACCTCCTACTAACACGCTTTCAGCTTAGGGAGAGAGAGGAAAGGAGAGAACGAAAGGCCAAACGGAAGTGCACAAACAAAAGGCTTATCTTATGGGGCATCTACGTGCGGCTTTGTCACTTGTACCCAAGGTTGATAGTGCAGTGAATGCTATGTGTGGCCTTGGGCTCTAGGCAGGTGCCGTGTTCTGCTTCATCACCAGCTTCTAGACTGTAGTCACATGACCCTAACCGGAGACACGATTGGCCTAAAACATGCATAGCGTCTACCCTGCTGTCAATACAGAGTGAACATACAGCTCTATGAAGACCAACTTTTGAACTTCCAAAGAAGCTGTCTATCTCGAAAGTGACACAAAACGATGCGAGTTTGAAGATACTATGTTTTACGTCGTATAACCCACATCATAATTTAAAATGAAGAAATAAGCGCGACTATATTTTTTTTGCGCACGATGTCCACAAATAAATAAAAAATAAATATGTATATATATTTTTTACCAATAAATTTGAAATTATGTGTACACTGTTAGATTCGCGTTTTTAAATTTCAAATTTTTTTACGAAAGAGTTGCACATAAAGTACACCACGGACAGCTCATCTTCCGACTTTCAACACACGATGAATCGCAGACGCTCGCAAGCGGATGGTTACGTTGCTGCGCGAACGAATTTTTGAAAGATGCTGCGTAGGGCGCAACGGCTTCGCAGGCATTCGAAGGAAAAAGGATTCGGGACGACGAAGTAGCGTCTTGCATCTTCAGTAAGCTAACGGTTCGTGTTCCCCCACTCAATTTAGAGGGGAAACACGAACAAAATTAGTTTCACTGCTAGATTTAGCGGGAAAATTGACGTCAAGTGACATAAGTACCAATTCAATTTCTCGCTAAATTTAGCGGGGCGGTTACTCGATGGCGACGCCGAAACAGCTTGACTCGGATACGGGCGCCTAAGAGCTGCGATCTCAAATCCATTATTTGATTAACTCGCTTTCCGATCTTATGCATTTCGTCATAATGTCACACCTCAAACATACAACCAAATTTCATTTGTCTTTCAATCTTCAAAATGCGCAATTGGTTAATTGGTCCAAATACCTGGAATAACTTCACTTTAACGATTTCAACAATAATTAACCAACTATATGAGACTCATGCAATATAGATCAATCAACTTGTCTTGGCGAGTACATATGACTTATTGCTTGCACGACCGAAACGGGCCCATATATCATTATCAGGGGCAATATTTGCACGCGTATCTGGCGTGATATGGCCGTATTAACGCACTTATACGGACGCATTTGGCAGTATTTGCCCACTTATATGGCGATATCTGGGCGTATCTGCTCCCATATGTAGCGGTATATTTCCCGATCTGACTACTTATATTATCATATATGGCCGTATATAAAATATATCAGCGACATATCTGACATGTTCGTACGGGATTGCACGAAGACGTCGCCGAGCCGTCGTCCCTTCTCGTGGCTGAAGACATCGCTCGCTCAAACGTCAAGCACGAAGTGCGTACTTCGAGTTGAATACGCACGCGTACGGTTACTTTACGAGGTGCGAATGTGCCCTATGCTTGGTGCTGCCCGACTTCAAGCCGGGAGTGCATGTATTGAAGGGAAATCGGGAAATCGGCAGCAAACTTCCGACATACAGTCTACCCGCTGCATAACTACGCGTGAGAGAGTTCCTTCAGGAGCTCAGTGGAAAGACGTCCACTTCACACGCAGAGGGCACGGGTTCGATACCTGGTGTGGGTGTACCATTTATTTTTTATTTTTGTCAAGCATTCTGCGCTGTTTACATTTCTTATTTTACAATTATCACAGAAAAAAAAAATGTGGACGATACGTCGCTGCACTAGACGGTATGGATTCCATTTTTGACACCTGCGAACTCAATGTATATCACTTTCCACAAAATGCAAGGAGCATATGAATCGGGTAGCGTCCGCTTTCCGAGCTTCGCGTAATGGTTCTACAGGAATTGCAGCCAGCCATTGATCCCGACCCGTTGATCTTTCGGAAACTTGTGCACTCTGGCATAACTCTGGCCACTTTCAGATGCAGGACATGTGAGGCAACTCTTCACGCAACATCTTGGGAGTATTCTTTTCGGAGCTGATCACGGGAATTCACCACGGCACTCGGGCACTCACTACTAATTGCCAATTAAATGTACAAAACAACTCATCTTGAAATACAAAACAGCGAGCGGAACAAACATAACTGCAAAGAAGTACCACGGCGAGCGAACGCATTTCGTCTGCTACGGTGCTACGTGCGGAGAGAGGAGAAAAAAAAAAAAAAAAAAAACCGCACGGTCGGGTGTAGCTACGTGACTTCCGCCACTCACGCTATCCTCTCGACTTCTCCGTTTCGGTTTCGGTTCCGCGCAGTTGCGTTTTCTGGCTTTATTGAAAAAATACGTGACTCTGTAGCAAAATATTAATTGGGTAGTATTCCGACACCATAATGAATCGCCTGACAAAAAAGGAGAACAAAATTTTGGGGGTGTCAGTGTCCCTTTAAAGTAAAAAACTTCACACATTATGAATCAGCACCCTGCTTCATTAAAGGGGCCCTGCAAGGACTTTTAACTGGTTTTTAATTTGCACCGAATCTGAGCGCACTGAACGTAGTAACTTAGTGAAACTTTTCTTTTCACGAAATTCGCTTTATTTTAAAAGTTATAGGCAAATTAAGATTACAAAAACAAGCAAAAAATAACCTCCCCCATGACGTCCTTGGTTGCATCGAGGTGCCGTGAACTAGAGGAGGGGCTAGTGAGCTCAGCGACCGCTCACGGACACCTCGTCCCACGTATTATGCTCCACGTCGACGTACATGGAGATCATGTCGGCGATGGTCTTATTGAGCCGCTCTGTTAGCCCGTTGGTCTGCGGGTGATAAGCAGTGGTTCGTCGATGGCTGGTGTGACTGAGCCGAAGTACCTCTTGAGTCAGCTGTGCCAGGAAAGATGACCCTCGATCTGTGATCAGCACTTCAGGTGCGCCGTGTCGAAGGAGAATGGACTCGACGAAAAACTTGGCGACTTCCACCGCTGTTCCCGATGGAAGGGCTTTCGTCTCGGCGTATCGTGTAAGATAATCGGTCGCGACGATAATCCACCGGTTCCCTTGCGTCGATGTTGGGAACGGCCCAAGCAAATCCATTCCGACCTGCTGGAAGGGCGTAGTCGGGGCAGATATCGGCTGCAAGAGTCCTGCTGGCTTTGTCGGAGGCTTCTTACGTCGTTGGCACTCATGGCACGACCGTGTGTACAGATGGACGGTTTTCGGGAGTCTTGGCCAGTAGTACTTGTCACGAATCCGGGCAAGCGTCCTGCTGTAGCCAAGGTGTCCAGCCGTCGGGTCGTCGTGGCATGCTTGAAGGATTTCTTCTCGCAGGCTGGTAGGCACAACCAGCAGTCAGGCAGGGTTGCTGGTTCCGAAGTTCTTCTTGAAGAGCACACCTCCCCGCAGAACGAAGCTTGACAAGTCTCGGGCCAGGACTTGCGGAACGGAACTTCCTTGACCTTCGAGGTGGTCGATCACGGCGCGAAGCTCCGGGTCGTCTCGTTGAAGTGCTCCCATGTCGGTATATGTAACTGCTCCGAGAAAACGAGCGTCATCATCGTCGTCGGTGCTGTCAGGTGGAGATTCGACTGGGGCCCTAGACAAGCAGTCGGCGTCATTATGCTTGCGGCCAGACTTGTGCACAATGGTTACGTCGAATTCTTGCAGTCGCAGACTCCAGCGAGCAAGGCGTCCTGACGGGTCCTTGAGGTTTGCGAGCCAGCAGAGGGCGTGGTGGTCTGTGACCACGCGGAACGGGATACCGTACAAGTACGGACGGAACTTGGTGATCGCCCAGATGACAGCAAGGCATTCTTTGTCGGTCGTTGAATAATTTTGTTCTGCCTTAGACAGCGCCCGGCTTGCGTAAGCAATTACTCTCTCTGCCCCTTCTTGTCGCTGAACGAGCACCGCACCGAGACCGGTATTGCTGGCGTCCGTGTGTATTTCTGTCTCCGCCGACTGATCAAAATGTCCGAGGATAGGGGGCGACTGCAGCCTTCGCTTGAGTTCGTCGAACGCTTGTTCTTGCTCTTCTCCCCACTGGAACTGCACGTCGTCCTTCGTCAGATTCGTCAGCGGTGAAGAAATCTGTGCAAAGTCACGCACGAAACGCCTGTAGTAGGCGCACAGCCCAAGGAATCTACGGACGGCCTTCTTGTCCGATGGCTTGGGGAATTCGGCGACAGCGGACGTCTTTGCAGAATCAGGGCTTACACCCTGAGCACTCACGACGTGGCCCAGGAATTTGAGCTCTCCATAGGCGAACCGGCACTTCGAAGGCTTGAGTGTCAGCCCAGCAGATTTGAAGGCCCTTAGCACGGCTCGCAGTCGTCTGAGGTGCTCATCGAATTCGGTTGCGAACACGACAACGTCGTCGAGGTAGACGAGACAGCTCTGCCATTTCAAGCCGGAAAGGACGGTGTCCATAACGCGCTGGAAGGTTGCCGGCGCTGTGCACAGCCCGAACGGCATTACTTTAAATTCATACAGTCCGTCCGGTGTGACGAAGGCCGTCTTCTCACGATCTCGTTCGTCGACCTCAATCTGCCAGTACCCGCTCTTCAAGTCCATCGACGAAAAGTATCGGGCGTGGCGCAGCCGGTCCAGGGTGTCGTCGATGCGGGGCAGCGGGTAGACGTCCTTCTTTGTTACTGCATTCAGCCGGCGGTAGTCCACGCAGAACCTCAGGGTTCCGTCTTTTTTCTTCACTAGGACTACTGGGGAAGCCCACAACCGTTTACATTTGTGTGTTCTGCTCTGATAATATAATCATAATAATAAATATTGTGACGAAGAAGAAAACGACACTGTGGCCGTGGCCTGCTGACCATCAGGTGCGCAGAGCTCCTCGCGCACGGCCTCCGCTTCCAATAAAATCCTTTCTATCTCATTGAGTGGAGACGCGTCATTGTCATTTGCTGCCGGCCGTACGTCTTTGTAACAATATTAATATTAATATATCTATTTATATATATATATATATATATATGTGTGTGTGTGTGTGTGCTTCCAATTTCAGCCAGTCTGTTCCACAGTACGGTAAAGTGGCGAAGCGCCCAGATATTATACAGTTTTACGACAGAGACAGTGAGTAAAACTAGTATAATTACGTTCATAGATTGCCTGTGTAATTTTTTTTCTTCGCGAGTTTTGTCTTTGGGTCACCTCATGCAATCCCGAATTTCAAATATTCTAATAAACTATCGCTTAACTTTTAAAGTTCAAAACTTCTCAGCCCGATGAGGAAGCGATTGAACGAAATTGGAAACCTTAACATCGAATTTAAATATCAAATACCCGATGTTTCGGGATTAGTTCTTCCTTTGTTCGCGGGCGGATCGTCGGCCATAACACGCGCCGCTTATCTGCTATCGGGGAAGAATGAAATGCGAACAGAGGAGCGCGCGGCTGGCGGTACAGGCTGCGTCGCCTAAAAGTGAGCCTAGGAGCGAGGGTGTGTGGCCTACTCCGATGGCATTGCGCCCACTGATCTCTATTGTTGTAGGCTGAATCGCGGACCGCGGCCTCGGCAGCTGGGGCCGAGTGTCGCCACCGCGGCCATTGATTGACACCAGCCAATGCATCAGACTCTATGGGAAGAACGAGAAAAAGTGACGTTTTCCCCTGTTTCTAAGCTGTTGTCGGCACTGAAACTTTTTAGATGCTTTTCGATAAGCCCGTCAAATAGCTTGCGTACAAACATTAAAACTGACAGCCCTCGCAGTTCTTATAAATAAATATTTTGTGGTCGAGAGTGACTCCGCTGTAGTGCAGCTCAATTAGGCGAGAGCTACTTAGAGTTACCGCGGAGTCGGTGGCGGTTTCGTTGAGTTGGGTTTAGCAGACGACAAGCTCGAATGCTTTGCTACGCGGAATTCGCTCACTCCCGGAAAGCCGCTGTCGAGATGGAACTTTTTTGTCATTCATCAACTTCTGGGCTTCCCTAAGGACGGTCTTATTGACGGCAAGTTCCTTTGTTTACTCCACTACGAGAGCAAGCTTGCCAGCTCAGCCGTAGGTGCTCCGGAACGTTTGATTTTTTTATTCGGCGACCGGACGTTTGCAAATACCGATTCGATCTCCAAACACCCGACATAAGGATCGCAGCACACCATAAAATACTCGCCTCCGAGCACAGCGTACATGCTTCAATATTCTTACTTTTCTGCATTTCTCCCATAGGCTTGCGTGTATTGCCTGGTGTCAAGCAATGGCCGCCGGTGGCGACACCGACGGGCTCCCGATCCGCGATCCAGCCTACTAAAATAGAGATCAGTGATTGCGCCTCTTAGTGCGCTGAAAGCCATTACCGCTATCGTTGCTCGCTCGGCGCGTGCGGCGCGAGGAATCTCGCCGCTATACTTCGTCTCACCTTAGCATGGACTAACCGCGAAAGCTGTGCTAGCGCGAGCGGCTAACCTTGACTGCCTTGACTGGAGCACTTGCTGCACGAGCACTCGTGCAGCCGCCGAGGCTTCGTTCTTAGCAACTAGCTCGCGCTTTTAGCACGCGCGGCTAACAATAGTCCGTACTAAGGTGAGACGAAGTATAGTAGCAGCTTTCGCGCGCGCTCAGCCAGCCCACGCCTTAGCTGCTACAAGCAGCGAGCTTCCTCGCACCGCACGCGCATAGCGAGCAAACATAGCGTTGATAGCTTTCAGCGCACCAAGAGACGCAATGCCGAAGCTCGGGGAGCGCCGAGCGACGGGCGTATACACATCGGAGTAGGCCACACACTCTCGCTCCTAGGCTCACTTCCAGGCGGCGCAGCCTGTGCGAGCCGCGCGCTCCTCTGTTCTGGCGCATTCACACTGGAAGCGGATCCGCGTTCGCGAAGCGATTGCGGATGCGGTTCGCGAGCGCCCCGTTCAGACACACCGAGAGGCGGTTGGCGGTTTCTCGGCGATCACGCCTGATCTTTAGAGACTTGCGTTTGGCAACCCTGTTTTACAATCCAAAATCCACTCTAATCGACAATCCAAAGCCAAAATTTTGCAATTTTGACACTGAACTCGGGGATGTTCGCACGCA
Source organism: Ixodes persulcatus (assembly GCA_013358835.2). NCBI lineage: Eukaryota > Metazoa > Arthropoda > Arachnida > Ixodida > Ixodidae > Ixodes > Ixodes persulcatus. The sequence continues at coordinate 487,490 of JABSTQ010010517.1, forward strand.
TCACAAGTTCAGGCAGCGAAAAAAGAAGCATGGACCCGCCAAACTCGCCTGTGATTCCCTTGACTTCGCCCACAAGCAAAGCCCAGCTAGGTGCGCCTTGCTGACTCAGAACAGGATGCCCCCGACCTTTTCTTCGAAGTGGACCCTTCCCGCATGAATAGCTGACCTTGTTTTCGGGATAGAGGGCCACTTTTCCCCCTTCGTTCGCTCTTATCCTTTTCGAAGTTGTGAGCCGTGGGGTAGACCGTGGTGTGGGGGAATGTGTTCGGTGCTAGCCGGTCGTGGCTTCGTTGGTGGCGGACTCTCCTTTCGTCACTCGCACGTCGATCGAGTCTACTGTTTGTTTGACATTAAGCTCAAATAAACGCCGTATGGATTACCTCTGCAACGTCTGGTACGTACACTTTATTCCTTGAGTAAGTTCCCTTTATTTGTTTTTTTCGTAGTAAACTTTACAGGTCGAGCTAGCGCAGGTACCCTGCCCGCAACGCGGCAGTGCGTTGGCTACGCAATCAGGCTCACGACGTCTCTATCGGCCTTCGTGGTGGTCATGCACGGTGTCGAAAGCTTTTAAATAGTTCACGCGACTGCGTTAGTCGGTACAAAAGCTGACATTTCGGTCGATCAGGGGCGGGTTCCGATGTTCTACGGGCAGAGACTAACAAGGCAGCAAGCTTCGGGCTGTGGCGCCCGGAATAATAAACAAACGCTTACCCGAACCCTAATCACCGGTGCGAAGCCCGTTAAAATTACGAGTCAATTCTTTTCGCGCTGGATTCAAGTGACGGACGTGAACATCGCGTTTCTCCGTTGATTTGTATGCTGCAACGCTAGGACTACAGCGCATTGGACGCCTCACCAGCGACAGGTGCCATCTTGTTTTGAAAGTCACTGACGTCACGTCAGCGTCGCGTCGTGATTGGTTGCCGCTTTGCGGTTCGTGAAAGCGGTTGGGAGAAATCGGTCCCGAAGCGGTTGGCAAAAACGCGCTCAAACCGCTCGATCCTAGCCGCTTTGCGGTTGAGAACGCGCGGATCCGCTTCGCGTTTGCGGATCCGCTCCCAGTGTGTGAACGCGCCATTCGTAGTTCATTTTTTTCCGATAGTACCTATATGAATGTGCCGAGCTCCGGTGACGTCACGCAACCCAGAAGCGTGGTTTCTGTGTAAATAGCACAAATGTCGAACGACATACCCAATATTGGAAAGGATAAAAAGCAAAACTCTTCACGCTTCGAAGCCAAAACCCAAAACGGTCCTTCGTTACGTTGGCTACTGTTTCTGTGTCGTCAAAACCAGCGAGGTGAATCGCCTTCAGAAACACCTGTCTTCGGTGGCTATACGCTGATTCAAATCACGGTCGTACGCGGGGGAAATTTTCTTTCCTCCCTTCATGGATGTATCTGTGACTGGAAGTGGTAGCGGGTGGAGCTTCTTTGTTCACAGGAACCCAACCCAGATTATCAGGTATCGGGGATTTGATTACCAACATACAAAAGTGTCATAGAGCGTCGGAGGAATCGGCATTCTCCAGGCACGCCTTCGCCCCCTGCTCCTCATAAATATCCTCCAAAAGGACACCCAAGTCGTAACGTCAACTCCACGCAAAAATGGCTGCCCTCAACGGTTTATTCACCAAATACTCTAAAAGTTAAGGCATTCCACCCGTAAAACGCATCACGACCCCCTCCGATTGCGTTGGTGTGTTTAGATCTGACAGATCATCGAGCTCCTTTCTCGCGTTCGGTATTATTAAGGCATTGCGATGACACACAAACCAGTGTCCATAATCAGTCACCACCTCCATCGCAAAAAAAGAAAAGAAACATGACTGATTATTTTGTTGACTGAAAATCGTGTGCAAGTTTTCTGCCTCATGCTTTTGGCGAGGGTTAGAGCTCTTCAGAAAGGTTTGTAATCCGCAAGAAGGATATGGAAGCCAGTGCCCTATAGAAAGACACGCGAAAAAAAAAACTGACTTGGACAACAGCACAATGTTGTACTCAGAAAAAAAGAAACCGTACAAAACGTCACCAGATCTCCGTACAGTGCGTCTTGGCCAAACTCACCTGTGAACGAGCAACCGAACAAGTCCCGAAACGTTGGGATTTGATTCATACCTTTTTTGCAAGAGATCGTAATTTTTGTCTCTGACAGATAAAGTTGGCAATGTAATGACTTCTTAAAAGGCAACATTAAATGCGGGATTCAACCCGCACCCACAATTTGTTTTCCCTTGAGAAGAGATAATAATTAATATATGAATCGTATAAGATGAGCCCCGACAAATCGAAACAGTCGCGACATACTAAGGTTATCCAGTGACAATAAAGAAAATTTTTTGCAAAACAAATAAAATTGTTTTGCTAAATTATTTTAAACTTGTGACGATCATACCATTATAATTCAAAAGTATGAACATCTTAGGAGACAAATTAACCCTAAATAACATTTAAAATTATGGTGAGGACTTGATTTTTTTTTATCTCATAAGACGCTTTTTACTTTTCTGGTCAAAAATGACCAGCTCGGAATCTGTTCTTAACAACGAAAATAAAATTACTACGATCCATTTCTGCCCAGTGATGTAAACTAACTACCATAAAAAAGTTATTGCTTTTAAAATATTACTTTTTTGACATCCTGAAGATCAGAGTTTGTGGTCGGTTTGCCTTGCTGCATACCCGACCCGGAGGAATAACACGGAGCCAACGGTTTCAACAACAAGAAACTACATTTAATGGGACATGGACAGGACGATTAACATTGTTACCAACGGCGGCTGAGTTCAGTCAGCGACTCCCCTGTGCGCCGCCTCTGATCTGCCTTATCAAGGCGGCGCACGCGATGTGCGCGTGGCTGGCGTGAGATCGCCGCCACGCGGGAAAAGTTCGGCACCTCTGCCTCGCAGTCGGGCAACTGGGCTGTGGAGCCGCCAGGGTGCCCACACTTCCCCCCCCCCCCCCCTCAAGCTTCGTCCGTCAGGTCGATGACGGAGACATTGTTGTGGGTGTCCGGGGGTGGATGGCGCTGCTGGGCGGACTGACGTTGCAAGTCCGGCCGGCGCCTGCTGGACGAGCGCGATGAGTTTGGCGTCCGCTGTCTTTCCAGCTCCTTGTTCTGGCTCAGGGCTTGGCTGCTAAGTCGGCTCATGCAGGCGGCTGCTGTTGCAGCTGCTCTCCGCGTGATCCTCCTTGATCCGAGTTAGCTGCCGCTCCGTCCCGTTGTGGGTAGTAGCGGTCCATGGTTCCCTGGGCCGCCACTGACGCGCCGACGTCCTTGGCGCCCCGGTCCAGCACAAACCCGGCCGCCGTGTCGTTCCGATGGCGGGTGTGGTGATGGTGTTCACCACGAGCCATCTTCGTAGAAAAACAAGAAAGCAGACGACATGGGCTCAGATGAGGGTTGGGCCCGACGTTATCTTCGCACCCCTTCCAGAAAGTTGAAAATAACGGATCTGAGGTGGGCACACAATCTTCTCCCCCCTCTCTTGAAAAGGGAGCAGATCCGTGGAAGTAGAAAACTACCCCCAAAATGCGAGAGAGGCGAAGCCGAAGAAAAAAAAAAAAAAAGGTTCCTCTCTCTTTCGTGTCACCGACGTCGCAGGTTATACCGCCGCCCTGGTGGAGACAAGGGGGTTTCCGGAACGGGACTGCCGTCAGTGTCGTTCCGGTCCTGCGAGGAATCTTCGTCTTCTGCTTGAAAAAATCGTTTAAGGTCGGTGACATGAACAGGTCCGGTTTCCTCACTAGTCTCACAGTGAACTAGTTTGTAAGTGAGTGGTGAGCACTTTTCACGCACGCGAAACGGACCTTCCCACCTGTTGGCGAGGGAGGCTGCGAAGCCTCGAGCGGCGTCACTCAGTGGGTGAGTACGCCGGAGTACAAAATCTCCCACCTCGAACTGCAAGTCACGTCGCCCCTGGTTGTACTGTTCTGCCTGCTGTACTCGGGCGACGTCGAGATTTTCCCGGGCCTCTCGAAGGTTATCGGAGAAGCGCTTTCGCAGGTCCTCTGCGAACTTCACGTAGGGGCGAAGCCTTCCCCCAGACTCTGTAGAAAGGAGACTTTTAAAAAGCGGGAATGCGAGCTCCTTGCCGAAATTAAATTGGGCAGGAGTGAGACCCGTTGACCGATTAGTGGTCGTACGGGTTGCGAATGCCAGCTCGGGCAGTTTCGCATCCCAGTCCTTGTGGCGGTCTGTGTAGGCCACTAACATCATCTTAAGGTTCCGATTTACCCTTTCCGTGATGTTTGCTTGCGGGTGGTATGGGGAAGTTCTTTTGTGCTTAATTCCCAGCACCGCGCATGCGTCCACGAACACCTTACTCGTGAGATAGGAGGCATTATCACTTACAAGCTGTGCAGGAAAGCCAAACCTAGCGAATGTTTCAAGTAGACACTCCCAGATTTTTTGCGAATCTAGCTTCCGCAAAGGGAATAACTCAACCCACTTCGTGAAGTGATCGGTTACCACGAACAAGTATTGATTGCCGCGGGTACTACGTGGGAAGGGCCCCATGACGTCCACAGCAACAAATCTGCCAAGGGCTCTGGCTCACGATCGGTTGAGGGTTGCACCTCCGCGGAGGCGCGTCACCGGTTTCAATGCGGTGCAGCAGGATGTCAGTCTTTCCAGGTGTTTCCGTGAACATCGGTGAGAAAGACTCCAGGACGGCTTGCAGCTCCTGCTTCTGCTGACTGCTTGCGGGGCACTTTCGCAACGATTCTCGAACGCCGGTGGGCAAGACGTCCGGCACAACAGTGACGTCGGCTGCCGTGGGCAGGTTACGGATGCAGTCCTCCCGTCTGGTAAACGGAGTCAGCTCCGGTTGTTGTCCCAGCCGGTATCCGCCACCAGAAAAGTCGAGTGTCATGCTTTCGCCTGTAATGAAATCTCGGCCCAAGATCACAGGTACCACGAGTCCTGGCAGATAGAGAAATCGCTGACGCCTCTTCTTTCCATTAAACCGTATCTGCAGCCTCACGGCTCCTCCAGCTGTTATCGCTGTACCAGAAGCTAGCTGCAAATGGGTTTCGCACTCCCGGAGGCTTATCTTTTTTGCTTTGCAGAGTTCGAAAACGAAATCCCCTACGAGCGAGATAGCGGCCCCAGAATCCAAAAGTGCGGCAATGGGAAAATCGAGCAGTGAAATTGTCATGCGCGGTTCAATGATGTTAGGCTCGGGCTGGATTTGACATACCGATGGAATCTGTGCCGCGGCCTCACTGCTCCCAGGGACTGTAACGGCCGTCGGCGAGTGGCTGTCTGGTTTCAGCGTCGCCGGCCGTAGTAGTTTCCCTGGTTGTTTTGGTTCCGGCCCTTTGCCGCCGTCTCGTGCCACCTCTTGTTTGTAGTGTCCAGAAGCCTTGGACACTGGTTTCGGTGATGGCCGGGCTGCTCGCAGTGGTAGCAGCAGTCCGACGACAGTTGCCTGCTTAGGCCACCCGCACCGAGGTGCCCGTCGGACCGCCTCCAGTGATCGGATAAGGAACCACTATGGGAGGGCCTCCACCAGGCTTGCGACTGGCTGTTGTGGGGAGGGCTTGTTCCGTTGCAGCGGGGGTCAATGCTGCTGGGCTGCGGGTTTGCGACCGCACCGTGCCAGCTTGCGCCAGCACTTGCAGGAGCAGACTGATGAAGATGGTTCGCTTGGGTGGTGATCTCCGTTGGGCCCCAGCTTACGATAGGGCACGGCACACGACCTCCCACCTGTCGTGGCGACCCCCGCCCGAAACCCTCACGGGCCTCGCTGTGACCTCCGGGGACCTCTCGGGGAGAGTTAGGCAAACATACGCTTATCCCGCACGGGAGATCACCATGCATGCCACGCCAACTCTCCTGGTTGACGTGGTGGGGAAGGGAGGTCTCGTTCGGACAGTCCACTTGCGTGGAGGCCTCGGGGCCCCGCCATGCGCATGCCGGTTCGAGCGCGTACTTGGCTGGTGGCGGCGGCACGTAGTTCCGCTCGGCATGAAGAGCTTCCTCGATGAGGCGGGCGCCCCGGGCTAGCTCTTCAAGGGTCTCAAAGGTGCGGTTGATGAGGTAGATGTGGTACCTTGGGTGGCACTGTCTTCTGACCCGAGCTACTCTGTCCGATTCCGGTGACTTCGGGTCCGCCCTCTTGAAGAGCTCTTGCATGACCCAAACGTACCGGACCAGACTTTCATCCGGGTGCTGCGTCCTTGCCTCGAGCTCTCGGAGAATCTGCGTTGCGTAGCCTGCAGGCAGGAACTCTTCTCGAAGCCTTGTCTGGAAGTCCGCCAGGCTGGTGAAGGCGGCCTGCGACCCCAACCAGCACCTGGCGCTGGCTTGCAACGCCAGCGGGACAATCCGCTCCACGATGAAGGCTTCGGAGGCACCGGAGGCAAGGTGGTACGTCTGCAGCTCGCCCAGGAAGTCTGCCACGGACTTGACGTCGTCGTACCCCGTGTAGACCGGAACAGTCAAGTGTGGTCGGGGCTCTCGCGGTGGAGTCTCCTGCTGCCCAGGCACGTGGGCCAGGCGCTGCATCACGGAGTCGCACATCTCCGTGACCTTCGTGAGCAGGTTCATTTGTGCCGCAGCGGCCATCGCGGCTTCCTGCTCTCGCGTGAGCATTCCTGCAAGCACAAAAAAAGAAACGCCCCCAAAAACCCAACACAAGCGCAAAAAAAGGAAACGCCCCGCAAAAACCAAAACAAGCGCGCAAAACTATTGCCGCGGTCGCAAAAACAAACAGTCAGACACACGCCAATACAACAAACTCGGACGTGACGGAGGCACGGAACGACGATAGGAAACACGGGGAATAGGAAAAAGGCTTACCGAAAGAAGAAACCAAGCCCCGTGAAATTCCTGCGAGCGGGTAGCATACCACGGTTGGGCGCCATTGTGGTCGGTTTGCCTTGCTGCATACCCGACCCGGAGGAATAACACGGAGCCAACGGTTTCAACAACAAGAAACTACATTTAATGGGACATGGACAGGACGATTAACATTGTTACCAACGGCGGCTGAGTCCAGTCAGCGACTCTCCTGTGCGCCGCCTCTGATCTGCCTTATCAAGGCGGCACACGCGATGTGCGCGTGGCTGGCGTGAGATCGCCGCCACGCGGGAAAAGTTCGGCACCTCTGCCTCGCAGTCGGGCAACTGGGCTGTGGAGCCGCCAGGGTGCCCACAAGTTTGATGAGCGGGATGTATGGTGCCGACGATGAAGTTGATTATATCCTAAAATGTTATTTCACTTTACCCTCTGCGCTGCCTTTCGTGGTCAAGTAGGCAATGTATGGAGTGCTTCTGATGTCTTCTGTTCATCTGACGCTCCTTTGACAAAGTCGAGCTAATAGTGGTTGGAGAACTAGTTAGCTCAATTGGTGATTAATCAAAGCGCGTATTAGGTGAATCCTAGCTAAAAAAACAAGTAATTCGAGCAAATTCATGATCGCAAGCAGTTTTAAGGTTCTCTGTGGCTGAAACTCGCTTTACATCTAGAACTCGCGAGATAGGTTTGGTGCCATTTTATGTCAGAGTAGTTTTGGCATTAGGAAACGTTTCATTAATCGGTGACGCTTTTTTTTTCTGCGTATTCTTTAAAACCGTTTTATAAAACCACTTTATGAATCCTTGTTGAAGTTATATATTTTAAGGTATTTACCTGCTCGCCACAGTCTGTGTCGAAAACCCCACGCAGCAAAGTTATTTTCCGCAGAAAGATGAAAGCGTAGCTGCATGCTGCCAATGCTTTCATAAAAGCTATCAGCTAAAATGAGGAATTTGAAGTTATTCCATAGGGAAGCAATCATCACGCAAGCCAAACATCGTAAGCTACAGAATATGTCGGAACGGGTTTGGTTGGAGCTAGAAGTCAATAAATGCGTAAGAGAAATGCCACCACCTGCATTGCTGAAGAAACACAACTGAGCTGCTCAGAGGCATGGGCTGAAAGAACAAGATCATAACCTTGAAGAGGCATAAACAACATCACTACTATAAGACCGAGCTCTACACGCTCACGAAACAGTCCTCAAAAACTCGTGTTTCCTGTTACGTTAGAACTGGGTTGATTGTCGGCAATATCGTTGTTACATCAATGTTAACAAGTATTCCCATCTTTATCTTCAACAAATACTTGCCCTGCAAAACACGAGCGTTTAACAAGTGATGTTTGTCTAGCGGTTTATTGCTATAGATGAGTTTCTCCAATTTCCCAGGTTTGACTAACGGATTATGCAGAGAAAGATTCTGCTTGTTTAGTTTATTGTATGCGTTTAAAATGTTTACATCTTAATATATTCTTATGCCGAGTATGTTATAAATTATGCTGCCTACTTATGTGCTAAGCGAGTTCAACAACATGTCGTGTGTTTTCATGTTACACATTGTTATCGGTATCAAGCAGAATTAAAAAAGAACCTCTTGCAGTTTATTCATAAATGCACGTTCTTTAAAAAACATCATCCTGGAATCTCTTTTTTTTGTGTGTGTATGAAAGAAAAGTCTGGAGTCGTTTTGCGATTCTAAATAAATATTATTCATACTTTTTATAACAGCGTACAACAAATGCGACACAAATCAAGTGGTGAAAGTATTTACAGGTTTTTTTACATTGTCATAGCGATTAACTTCTTTTTTTTTCATAAAGCTGGAAACCTGGCCGCCGAATACACTGTTTTGTACAGCAATTACACCACGTGCAACGTATTCAGGAAAACTCATTCAAACCGTGAGTACCACTATATTTTTTATTGTACTTCAAAATTACCCGCACAACGCAAGATGAAACGTTTAAATTAGAGAAAACTTCCGTAGCATATATCTTCAATATAGTCCAGTTTTTCTTTTTTGATAATTGAATTATTATTAGCATAGGATTCTGATACTGCAAACACAAATACAATATATGTTGTTATGCGGAAAACCTCTCTGGTCGCGTACTTGATAATCAAGAGTGCCTTAACCTCAACAAAATATCGTACACGGGTATAGTCACGGACAAGTTATCAAAGGCAGGAAGTGTCTTAACATGTTCCCACTCATTTCTTTGTGATTGGAACGATAATATTGCCGCGCGCGCAGCTGGCCAAGGAGGCAGCGCGCGCGTGGAATAACGGTTATCGTGCCTGCCTCCCACGCGAAAAGCCAGGGTTCGATCCCTGGGGGCGACACATCTTTTGTTATACCTGCAATCTAGTTTTCTGATAAATTCGAGAAGCCTGTTGCGTGTTCGAGGTCCGAATGCTCTACACGTCGAACATTCTACGCTGATTATTCCAGAAGCTTACGCATGTACATAAGGGGCTCCGCGTGGCGAACCGGAGTCAGTTTTCGCCTCAGCGTTCGACTCTGCTGTCACGCCGACCTCGACGCCCGCGACGCTCTGTTCTCTTCTGTTATCGTTTTTCCTCTTTATTTTTGGGCACAAGTTCGCCCCATTAAACTTTTCAGTTTCCCCCCAGTTATTCTTTGTTTTCTTGGCTATTCCTCTGTGACATTTTGGTGGAGGTGCGGGGTACCTGCATTCTATGCCCGTGGACCGTACCCCGCCGAAAACACGCCGGCCAAGTGACGTGCTCAGCCCCGGGAGGCTACCCTTCGCAGAAGACAAGACCAAGGCCCGGTCAAGTCGCCGTAACCAAGGCCCTCTCCCGGAACTTGGACCCCTGCTGCAGAAATCAAAGAAGCGGACCGCGACGATGACTACGCCACCCGTCGTCATCCTGCCCGTCACCCCCCGCACTCCGACGCCCTTCCACGGTGAAGCTCACGAAGACATAGAGGACTGGCTGCATCATTATGAACGTGTAGCCCACCACAATGGATGGACGGATGAGCACCGCCTCCAGAACCTCTACTTCGCACTTGAAGGCACTGCGAGGAACTGGTTTGAGAACCACGAGTCCTCCTTTACTTCGTGGGAGCCATGCGCCGCCGAACTGAAGCGGACGTTCATCAACTACCACCGTCGACAGCGAGCGGAGGACCTTCTTCGAACAAGGGTGCAGGGCCCCAACGAGAGTGTGACAAGCTTCGTCGAAGAAGTCTTGCGTCTAAGTGCCCGGGCCGATCCAGATGCCACCGAGGAGAAGAAGCTTCGCGCTCTCATGCGTGGCGTGAAGGGAGAAATTTTCGGAGGATTGGTACGCAATCCCCCAACGACTGTCAGTGGTTTTGTAAAGGAAGCCACCAATATCGAGCGCGCCCTGACAGCCCGAGAAAGCCACTACCACCGAATCGCCGGCGCGCCTGCTGCTCCAACTATCGCTGCTTCCCTTCTGGGCCTGGATACCAGCGGTGTCGACAGCCTTCGGGAGATCATCCGTGAAGTCGTCCGGGAAGAACTCCGCAAGATACTCCCCGCTGCGGATCGCCCGTCCTCACTGTCGCTCGCCGAGGTCGTCAGAGAGGAAGTTCACCGGGCCTTCCAACCTGAGGCTCCGATCAACACGGCGACAACAGAAGAGCCGACGTTGAGCTACGCCGCCGTGGCCCGACGACCGCCGCAAGCCCCTCGCCAGGCCCCGGCGCCACCCCGAAGAGACGCCCAAACGTCACGGTATCCTCAGCGTCAAGAGGAGCAAGCCCAGTACGTCCGCCCGGAGCGACCCTCAACGAGGAAGACAGACGTGTGGCGAACGACCGACCGACGCCCGCTTTGCCTCCACTGTGGGGAAGCCGACCACATCTACCGCGACTGCCCCTACCGTCGACTTGGGTTGCGTGGTTTCCACCCGAACGACCCACGCCCGAGGTACGGCGAACGCCCTCGCGACATCGAGGAGTACCTCCGACGCTCGCCCCCCTCAGTGCCATCTCTCCGCCGTGAATCTCGCTTCCCATCGCCACGACGTTCAGCGTCCCCAGCGTCCCGACCCCGCCGAGAGAGTCTGTCTCCCCTGCGTCGCCGGGAAAACTAAGTGCGGCAACGCCTGGAGGTGACGTTGCCGAAAACGACGGAAGCAAACAGCCTCCAAGAACGCCGGAGCGCTCCCACTCTCCTGACGCCCCGCATCGCACCGACGCCCATGCAACGGTGTCCAACAACCTAAACGTTGTTATCGACGGCCTCGACGCATCGGCACTCGTGGACACCGGAGCAGACTACTCAGTCTTGAGTGGGAGGCTCACCCGCCGCCTTCGGAAAGTTACGACGTCGTGAGACGGACCGCAGATACGAACCGCCGGCGGACATCTCATCACACCTGTTGGCAGGTGCACCGCTCGCGTTGAGATCCACGGTGAAACCTGCCCTGTGAAGTTTGTCGTTCTGCAAGACTGTTCGAGGGACGTCATTCTCGGAATGGACTTCTTGTGTGAATACGGCGCCGTCATCGACCTTGGTGAGAACAGATTGACGCTGCGCAAGCCTGTTCTGCCTTCAGAGAAACCCCAAACAGCGTCAGCCGCCGTCCGAGTCGCTGCCGACCACGTGAACCTTCCGCCGCGATCAAGTGTTGTCGTACCCGTCGTGACTGATGCAGCTACCAGCGGCGAAGTTGTTCTGGAAGGCAACCTCCAGTTGCTTCTAGGAAGAGGAATAGGCGTCGCACGAGGAGTAGCTGAACTTCAGGATGGCCGCACTGTGGTCCTCGTGACGAACTTTCGGAATGAAACGCAACACCTCACAAAAGGTGCAGCCGTTGGCCACATCGAGGAACTCCGAAACTCCGCCGAAATCGCCGCCATTACTGACGAATCCTCGCCACCTCAGCAAGACAGTACGTCGCCAGCGCAGCTTGACATCGACCCTAAGCTTCCGGACCCGAGACGACGGCAGCTGATTAACCTCCTCGCCGAATACCGTGACTGCTTTTCGACGTCGTCGAAGGTGCGCCAAACAGCCGTTGCGAAGCACCGCATCGTTACCGAGGACGACGCGCGCCCTGTGCATCGATCACCGTACAGAGTCTCCGTTAAAGAAAGGGAGGTGATCCAGGAGCAAGTTCAAGAGATGCTGAACGACGACATAATCCAGCCATCAAGCAGTCCGTGGGCGTCTCCAGTCGTACTGGTTAAGAAGAAGGACGGAACGCTTAGGTTCTGCGTGGACTACCGACAGCTGAACGCGGTGACGAAGAAAGACGTCTATCCACTTCCCCGCATCGACGACACTTTAGACCGGCTGCGCCACTCCCGATACTTTTCATCGATGGACCTGAAGAGCGGCTACTGGCAGATCGAGGTCGACGAATGGGACCGAGAGAAGACAGCTTTCGTCACGCCGGATGGACTGTACGAGTTCAAGGTGGTGCCTTTCGGACTGTGCACGGCGCCAGCAACTTTCCAGCGTGTAATGGATACAGTACTGGCAGGACTGAAATGGCAGAGCTGTCTCGTCTACCTCGACGACGTCGTAGTGTTTTCCGGCGACTTCAACGAGCACTTGCGACGACTCCGAGCTGTTCTCCAAGCCATACGGACCGCCGGACTCACCCTGAAGCCATCAAAGTGTCGGTTCGCCTATGACGAACTGAAGTTCCTAGGTCACGTGGTTAGTAACGAAGGCGTTCACCCCGACCCAGAGAAGACTCGCGCCGTCACAGCATTTCCAGCGCCGAGAGACAAGAAAGCCGTGCGAAGGTTCCTTGGACTATGCGCCTACTATCGGCGCTTCGTTCGGGATTTCGCAAGGATATCCGCACCGCTAACAAACCTCACAAAGGACGCCGAGAAGTTCGAATGGGCCGAAGAGCAGCAGCAGGCATTCGACGAACTGAAGCGACGACTGCAGACTCCTCCTGTTCTTGGACATTTCGATCAGGATGCGGAAACCGAAATTCACACGGACGCAAGTAACGCTGGACTGGGCGCGGTACTGGTTCAAAAGCAAGAAGGCACCGAGCGAGTTATCGCCTACGCGAGTCGGACACTGTCCAGGGCGGAGAAAAATTACTCCACGACCGAGAAAGAATGCCTTGCGGTCGTCTGGGCAATCACGAAGTTTCGTCCGTACTTGTACGGGAGCCCGTTCCGTGTAGTCACCGACCATCACTCGCTCTGCTGGCTTGCGAACCTCAAGGACCCGTCAGAACGCCTCGCTCGATGGAGTCTCCGATTGCAGGAGTTCAACATGACTGTGGTCTACAAGTCAGGCCGCAAGCACAGCGACGCCGACTGCCTGTCCAGAGCCCCCGTCGAAACGCCTTCCGGCAGCAGCGACGACGATGACGACGAGTGCTTCCTAGGCGCAGTGAATACCGACGACATGGCACGACGTCAACGAGACGATCCTGAGTTGCGCGCGCTAATCGAGCACCTCGAAGGACGAGGGGGGACTGTCCCCCGTGTCTTCTCGAGAGCCCTGACAACCTTCGTCCTCCGACAAGGTGTGCTGTACAAAGCGAACTTCGGGGACAACAACGCACCGTGGTTGCTGGTAATCCCGACCGACCTTCGGGAGGAGATCTTTCAAGCATGTCACGACGACCCGACGTCCGGACACCTCGGTTACAGCCGAACACTGTCCCGTATTCGTGAAAAGTATTTCTGGCCAAAGCTCCCCAAGGCCGTCCACCTCTACACCCGATCGTGCCATGAGTGCCAGCGACGTAAGAAACCGCCGACGAAGCCGGCAGGTCTCCTGCAGCCGATTGCTCCCCCGACCGCACCGTTCCAGCAGATCGGAATGGATCTACTTGGCCCTTTTCCGCCGTCAACGTCGGGAAACCGCTGGATAATCGTCGCCACTGATTATCTCACGCGGTACGCCGAAACGAAAGCCCTTCCTTCAGGGACTGCTGTGGAAGTCGCCAAGTTTTTCATCGAGTCAATCGTCCTCCGGCACGGCGCTCCCGAAGTTCTGATTACAGATCGCGGATCATCGTTCATGGCACAGATGACCCAAGAAATCCTCCGGCTCAGTCACACCAGCCATCGCCGTACCACTGCGTACCACCCGCAGACCAACGGGCTGACGGAGCGACTCAACAAGACAATCGCCGACATGATCTCTATGTACGTCGACGTAGAGCACAAGACGTGGGACGAGGTGTTGCCCTACGTCGCGTTTGCCTACAATACGGCGGTTCAATAGACCACTGGATTCACACCTTTCCAGCTGGTACACGGTCGGAAGGTAACGACCATGCTGGACGCCATGCTACCCCATGAGCCATCTGACAATGAGAGCGACGACGCCCAGGCGGTTGCTCAACGGGCCGAGGAAGTCCGCCAACTCGCCCGACTCATGATTCAAGACCAGCAAAGAGTCGACGCGGGCCGCTACAACCTTCGTCGCAGGGACGTCCGCTTCCAGCCCGGAGACAGGGTGTGGGTGTGGACGCCCATCCGTCGCCGCGGCCTCAGTGAGAAACTGCTGAAACGGTACTTTGGACCATACAAGGTACTTCGTCGCCTCGGCGAGCTGAACTACGAGGTGATGCCTGACGGAACACGAACATCGTCACGCCGCCCACCACGACCTGAAGTCGTCCACGTTGTGCGCCTGAAACCGTACTACGCTCGATAGGACTGTGGACCTTATGTGTTCCAAATGACTCTTTAGTTTACCGTTCTTTTTCTTTGCTTTGTTTTGTTCTGTCTTGCATCGGGGCGATGCAACTTTTAAAAGGGGGGAGTAATGCCGCGCGCGCAGCTGGCCAAGGAGGCAGCGCGCGCGTGGCCTAACGGTTATCGTGCCTGCCTCCCACGCGAAAAGCCAGGGTTCGATCCCTGGGAGCGACGCATCTTTTGTTATTCCTGCAATCTAGTTTTCTGGTAAATTCGAGAAGCCTGTTGCGTGTTCGAGGTCCGAATGCTCTACACGTCGAACATTCTACGCTGATTATTCCAGAAGCTTACGCATGTACATAAGGGGCTCCGCGTGGCGAACCGGAGTCAGTTTTCGCCTCAGCGTTCGACTCTGCTGTCACGCCGACCTCGACGCCCGCGACGCTCTGTTCTCTTCTGTTATCGATTTTCCTCTTTATTTTTGGGCACAAGTTCGCCCCATTAAACTTTTCAGTTTCCCCCCAGTTACTCTTTGTTTTCTTGGCTATTCCTCTGTGACAATATTATTATCGAAACTCGCCGCGTCCGGCGTTTCTTAAGTTGTCAGTGACTATAGCTGCGCTACTTTAGCGATACGATCATGATAATTGATGTTTTTCATGGTTCAAAGTTTCCATTACCATCAAACGTCACTCAGAGTCGGCTTAAGAAACCTTGGTGTAGACATACTTTACTCGCAAAACATGCCACGCAATCCTTAAAGATTCATTTTATTTATATCAAGAATGTTGCATAATGGTTCCTGTGGGCCGGTAGTATTCTGCCGGCCCACAAACTTCCCTGACGGCAGTATAGGGCCGGCAGGAAAGTGTGGACACCAAGGCAGAAACGTAGCATAAATTAAAGATATAAAAAAAAAACGATTCGGTAAAGAAACATATGAATACCCAAGATGGTTAGTCACGGGTAACAAAAAAAGAAATTCGATTGTCTTTCTTGATAGAACAAGAGTAGAACTTAGCAGCGTCCATTACAGTGTGAGCTACCTGACTTCACTTTAAATGACTGTTAGTTGGTTGTAAGTACGGATGGAAGAGTTGCCATGGGAATTAGAAATAACTGTTCATTTCTTTGATGAGAAAGTTAGTATACAGGCGAGCTGGTTTAGGTTGCACATCGTTAACAACGGAGACGACGGAAAGATTCGAACAGGACACACGTCTCAAACTCAGCTAACAACTTTTATTGGAACCATCGCTTATTTATATTTCCTCCTGCACCCCCATCCGGACAACTGCGCACGTTATACAATTATTAGAAAAAACTACCCACGGAACCTAAACACACCTCGATAGAACGTTCAAGTGACCTCAAAAAGGGCAAAGGCCACAAAAGCTGCAAGGGACCAACCCTGAACCCAGATCAAATGGTTCTCTCACACAAAACTGACGAACCCGTATCATGACATTTTTGTTTCGGAAAAACCCCAAGATAACCACGACGCGCACGTCCCATGGCCAGAGGTAGGCATTTTAGGTGGCCCTCACTCACCCTCACCCTCATAGCCACACTCACCTAAGCACCTCACTCACACTCATCATCACACTCAAACTCACCTTCAGCCCTTCACTCACCCTCACTGAACCTCACGCACTCGTGGCCCTCACGCCCCTCACCACCCTCACGGCCCTCACGCACTCATGGCCCTCACGCCCCTCACCGCCCTCACAACCCTCACGCCACTCACCGCCCTCACGCCCCTCAGTCACTTATGGCCCTCACCCACTCATACCCCTCACGCAATCATGGCCCTCACGCCCATCACTCTCTAATTCATGGCCCTCACGCCCCTCGCGCAGTCACCGCCCTCACGGCCCTCACGCCCCTCACGCACTCACCGGCCTCACGGCCCTCACGCACTCATGGCCCTGACGCCACTCAGGCCCGCTTCAGATGGGCAATTTCGCCCAGAAACTTGACGTCGCAACACCAGCAACACGGGTCGCCCACGGTCACACGCAGCAACCAATTGCTGCAATTTGCCATCATGATCATGAAATTTTATTTTTCCTGCACTATTTAGACACAGTTACGCGCTATAAACGTGTTTTTATGTATTTAAATCTCGTCGAGAATACTACCTCATTTTTCTGAAACGGTTTATTTCCAAAACCGATCAATTTCAAACCAGAACCAAGTCTTTTGTTGTCATCATCACCGGCACGAGGTATCACGTGAAAATATCGCGTCCCTGACTGGATGCAGCCACTTCAAACGTCTTCGAATTGCTCCGAGTTGCTCGCTTGTTTCCAGCCGGACCCGATCTCAGCAATTCGTGTCGATTTAAGGAAAGCTAGGGAACAGCCCGCCAACAACACCAAAATAAAGTTGCTCCGTCTGAAGGGGGCCCTCACGTCCCCTCACGCACTCACCGCCCTCACGTCCGTCACGCACTCAGGGCCCTCACACCCCTCACGCACTCACCGCCCTCACGGCCCTCACAGCCCTCACTCACCCTCGCCCTCATGAATTTTCCTGGTTCAGAAACTCACTCACCCTTACCTCACCTGTGAAGATGAGGGTGAGTGAGGGTGAGTGAGGGCCCTTATGAGTGAGGTTTGCCGAGGTATGCAAAGGGTTGACCTCTACACAAATCCTAAATAACCGCCTACGGAAACTGACATACACAGTGAAGGGAGATCAAATGACCTCAAAACCTACAAAGCAATATACGTCCAGTGATCTCAAAAACCACAGAAGCACACTTCTCTTTAAAAATAAAAATAAAAAACTTTTACCGCAACAAATATTTCCGCGTTACCGCTCTCATTGTGATAGAGTGTTGGGTGATGCAATTTCCAGCGGAGGTGATCCTAATCGTTTCCTTTATAACTGTTTTTGAGCAGTCTCGTTCCCTGCATACAACTAGTGCTTTTTCCCACTCTCGTGAACAATTGTCGCATTCCTCCACATGTTTTGCAATTTCTGAGTAGGAAGCTTTGTTCTTAACCGCCCGCTTGTGCTCCAACAGCCTTTCATTAAGACAGCGTTTCGTCTGCCCGACGTAGGAGACGCCACGAGCCATGGGAATAGCGTAAACAACCCTCACCTCACAAAACACTGGGAGTTCCCTTTGCCTTATCTGGCAGCCCTGTTTTACCACAAAAAACCTGCCTAGTTCGAAATCTGTTGAAAATACAACTTTAACCGCGAACTTCCTTGCGGCTGTCAACAGGTTATGTGAAAAACCATGAAAAAAAGGAATACACGCCACCCTTTCCAGCCTCTCTTTCTCTGTTCTAGGCAACCCTTGGAACCTCATTAGAATTTTTAGAGTAACACTTTCAACAACCTTAGCTCTATGGCCTGTATTTTTGAACCGTGACTGTTGGTTCTTGATAGCAGCATCTACCCTGTGTACGCATGATTTCTTTAAAGCATTATCTGGCAGCGACATCACTACTCCCCTTTCCACTAACTTTGAGTGAGAGCTCTGATACGGTAGCAAGGGTTTCGGCGCAAATTTGCGATACTCCCAACACAATCCATCGGGGACATTTAACCTCGGATCTAAAAACTGTAGTTCTCCTTTAATGGGCTCTTCGTGACTAAAGAACAACTCCGGTGCTGCCTCAATTATAACCTTTTTGATCGTGGGAAAAACCTCATTCACTACAAAACAGATCAAGATGTCATCTACATATCGTTTGATAATCAAAACCCGATCTGACAAGGATTGCACCAGACTCCCTAATTTAAAGTCCAAAGGGGCCAAATAGATTTCGGATAATATGCTAAGAATGTACCTATGCATAAACCCTTCGTTTGGGTGTATCTAGTTCCCTCAAACTCGACGGAAGTGGAATTAAGGTATAATTCTACTAAGTTTACAAAACTGCCCAGCTCAATTCCTGACCGTGACTGAAAAATTACTAAATTGGCTTCCAGCCAATTTCTGACTCGTGCAAGTAGGAGTGATTGACGTAACGAGTTATACAGGTAATTTCCGCGCCATGCGAATTGCTGAGCTCGCTTTGTTCTACGTAAGCCCACCGTTTATACAATTTGAAGCAAGCTGTAGCAACTAAGACGTCCATGACTCTATGGCACCGAAAACCACTGATCAGAGGGCAAATTCGTCTCGTGGTTTTTGACTGCAGTACGATGGTCGGGAACAACTGATATGCCGACATCTGGTCGCCGAATGACAGCGCCAGCTTTTTTGTGCGACCACCCAAATCGCAAGAAAACGACACCCCTGATATCTGCGAAGTAGTTCGGAAGCTTATGTGGGTCTGTCTCGCCGCACGAAACGTTGATCTCAGCTCCTGCACAGCCGTCTTTCCGTACGTTTTCAACCGGAAGCATAAATAAAGGCGCAAAAACAAAAGATGATTTAACCGAAGGTACAACCCAGAGCCAAAATCACAAGCGCTCAACAATGTGGAATCACCATCCTTTCATTGATTCAGACCTAAGTGGCTCCGTGTGGATGGCCTGTTGCATCTAGAAATTCAAATCAACACTCCAATACGATGCTTTATACAGAGTACTGGCCAATTGTAAAGTACACTCTTGTTTCTGCCCTATGTCAATTTAGTGAATATTGCCTAGTGCGGGAAAGAGTCGACAGGTGCAATTAAAAAAAGTGCAGAAGTTCGGAAGCATGCAGTGGACACTTGGAGGTACAAATTTCAAACCCTGCCATCCCCGTTTTTTGTGTTTTTATTTTACCTTTTTTTTTTGCAGGTTTAGTTCATTATTTGTGTCCAGGTTTAGAACATTCTTGAACGCACAGAGTGTATTAAAGCAGTCATGTGTTCGGGACAGTCGCCAATCTGTCGTCGATGGAGGATGCAGTGTTTCCATATCTTTAGATGCAAGATCTTGTTTCATTAAAGGTCTATTTTCAGTTCTGCATTCGTACACCGTTTTGCATCCGCGACAATCTATTTAATTTTTACATGCAAAGCAAGCCGCTGAGTATTGTACATTTCTTGCTTTACTCGAAAAGTGAATGTTTATTTGGTACTTCCTAAATATTTCTCTCCTCACCCTTTTCGCACATTTATTTACTTTTTTTTTACAAAATTTGCATTGACGTTATCTTTTGTAACTATGTGGCACGCTAGGAAGGGTAGATCAATATTGGATGCGAAGTACTCTTCCATCACAATACTAATCCTCAGTCCCTTTGTCTTTCTTTGTCTATTTCAGAATGCCGACTGCGCATAAAATACGACTTGTCACCAGCTGACATAACTGAGTGTCTTCAAAAGTTCTACCCATTATGTGGGACGACATTATTCGATGTCTACAACTAAGAGTTATGTCCGGCATAATTTTCGTCGTCCCACGTTGTTCACTTGTAAAAGTTTGAACCTTTCCAATCATTAATATTATCGAATGATTGGCTAGCAATGATGTATCCTCAAATAACAAAGTAAACGTTTGCAAAAATGCTTTATCTTGTTCCCGTTTTAGCTGTGGTATGTGTGCGAACTTCTTCAGAGTTCAGCTGGCGTTGGACAGCGGCACTCGATTGAACGTTTGAGCCAATAATCACTTGTCTTCCCTACCGGTATTTCTACTTCGGGTAGAATGTGCATCTAAGGACGGCAGTGGAAGAGCCGAGGTATAGGTCGCGGGTGGCTGGACCCACATGAGCTTCCCGAATATTGCGTTGGTATCAAGAGGGGGCTTGTCTTGCAATCTGGGCCACACAAGGCGAGGCGGGATGATATGGGCCAGAGAAAAGATTGACCAAAAATAAACTAACTTTTTTTTTTTAATTTTATTATCTTCCATCAGTATTCATAACTCTATTTGGGAAGAAATTAGTTTCTTCACCGTGGCACGGAGTTTGCGTATTTCTGTTGTATTTTTGCTCTGCTTTCGACGCTTCTTCCAATCCTGGGCCGAATAATGTAGGCCTGCAGTAGTATAGAACCAAATAAAATAATAAATATATTGTACTGTAGATGGTGTTTGTGTGTGTGGGGGGGGGGGGGTTGAGTCAAGTGTATATGCGGTCACCCGCTTAACAATATCGTGTTTGACTGGGCATTGTAGAATATGGAAACTTCAATTACCTTGATAATATCGCTGACGTGAAGTAGTTACCCGTCTATATTTTTTCGAAGTTTGAAATCTTTAGAATATTATCTACTGGTTTGCGTCCATAAAGTTTTTTCGTAAGAAAAAAAAAATATTTGCATATGCGGCTGATGACACGTTGTAAATTCTTTACAACGTTTCATCACCAGCAAAGGTTGTAAGCCTTTGCTGGTGATGACACGTTGTAAAGAGAGCAATGTTTGACCCGCTGTGATTTATGTTCTAAAAATAATGTAACTTGTATGTTTAAGCTGTAGACGTAACTTGGACATTTATCAATATATCTTTCACTCTCTGCTTGAATTAGTTTGCTTCAATATAGTGCACATCGAGAAGTTACTGTAGGGAACCTTGAATGCGGCGGCCAGATCTCTACCTGAATAAAAAAAAACATTTCCACATTACAACAACGGAACCCGATAGCGCTATCTCGCTCAACTCTTAAAGGGACACAGACAGGGTATTGACGTTCTCCAAGGCTTTTATTTGTAGATGAGATATGACAACCCAACTACCCAAAACACAAATTGCGGCTCGAAATGCGTTTTCTTTCCGCCCGAAAACCGCCGATCGAGAACTGGCGGGTTTGAGTCACGCTCACTCTCTTCTCCGTGGTCACGTGCCGTTTTCAGTGGTTTATTCACAACCACCAAAAATAATCCAAGTCATGGGTCATCAAAGCCACCAATTCAATACTAGAAATTGGCAAAAAATATTACACCCATTATTTGTGGCTTCTAAAAAACTCAAAATACGTTGATTGAAAAAAAAAAGAAAAGTTGCACAGCCACGTGATTTTCGGTATCTTTCTTCTCTTCTATAGACCTTTTCATCTCAGTAGTTACCCAACCGGCGGACAGAGGGCGCTGACGCACTCGACGCCATACAGAGCGAAGTACCAGGAAATGGACACAGTGTGCGCTGCTTGTGGAGAGGAGGACGAGACGGCTGAGCACTTGATACTCTACTGTAAAGGGCTTCACCCTATGCATACCGAAGACAACATAGATTTAATAAGGTCATTGGGTTTTAGAGACAGCGAAGGAAAAGTGGATTTCAAGACAGTAGAGATTACCAGCAAAGATTAAGTGAATGGTGGCAGAAAGCGAGAGAAAACTAGGCATTTTCTTATTAACTGATGGCAAGGGGGTTTTATAGCCTCACTTTCTTTTCAGTACGGAGTGAATATAGTTTTCACATTTAAATATTCTAAGCTTAAAGGGTAAGACAAAATGGCTAGGTGGCGTAAGCTACCGCCCGATCCAAAGGGCTCAGCCGTATTCATTCATCCATCCATCCATCCATTGGGTGGCTTCAATTTGGTTGGATTTGGTTTCAGCCCGCTCTCGGCTGTGTTGGTGTGTTAGGTCATTCTCGCCTAATTTCGTCACACAAATGTGCCCGTTATAGCGCACAACTAATAAAACTGTGGTACTGAGCCAATTCGAGAACCGCGAAGTGGTTTTGAGTTATATTCGCGGACTTTTTTACGAACAATTTACGATGCATCTGGTCATGTTCGTCGTTAATTTCGGTCAGGTTCGGCCGCGAAACGACTGTGATGCACAAGGAGGATTCCCATCATCTACGGCCTGACCCACTGACCCTAGTTTTCAGAGAAATAAACTAATGAGGAGACTAATAAGTTGATATATAGTAAAAATGCAGGTCCACAACCAGATTAAAAACCTCCTAAATCGCGAAAAACACGCGAAGTCGCAAGTTCACTTACTGAGTTTCGCGGACACCAACTTTTTGTGAGCTTGAGGAACTCGAAATGTCTCCTATAATACGCAGATATTCTAAGAAATAAAAGATATCGTCTCGGGCTGTTTAAGAAAAATTAAGTACTCGAGATATATTCCGATAGTCCGTCATAGGTCGGGTGGGAAATTCCTTTAGCTATTGACCTTGCTAAAGTACTTATTAACAGCATTTCACAACGTTGGCGTTAGAAAGTGAACTATTTTTTTTGTTACTGACATTTGATTACGACGTGCTTCGTACATGAGATAAGTGAGGTCCATCAATTGAAATCTGAAATTTGGACTTTGTATAAACTTTGCCAAATAAAATTAAGGGTACGAGAGATGTGATCTCTCGTACGTTTGGTTGAAGCCGAATGCTAGGAACGACTTCATGAACCGTATACCATGAACCATGAACAGATAATCCACTAAGTAAAGACAATATCCTAAAGTCGTTATCAAAATTAAAAAGTACCTTGTATCATTTTATTGATTAAATGTTTGCCCTACAATACAACTATATTTGCCTGATGCCGTTCACATGAAGATGTTATCGGAATCACATGGACAATAAATTGAAATTTTCTGGTTGGGACAATATTATCTGTGGAAAAAGGCACGTTTTAAATGCCATATTGAAAATCGCTCTGAGGGGGACTTCAAAAATTCTTAAAGGGTGTGAAGGGGACTTCAGGAATTCCTGAGATATTTGAAGGGGGCACCGATATTTCCTGGTGGGTTCGTTGGCCCCGTCAGAGGCTCTCCTGCAATGTCTGAAGTGCCCTTTACAATGTCTTGAAATGTCTGAAAGTGAGCGGTTTCCTTCTTACCGCAGTGGATATCTGGAACGGACCGGTATCCTCCAGAAAGGTGAGCATGGCTTTGAGGGCTCGCCCCTTGATCTGTTTTGATCCGTGCAGTTTCTTCCTTGGTTCCGCAGGTGAACCCCAGTTCGGCGTTGGCCGCCTTCAGAACCGCTCGAGCGCCATCGTGTTCAGCGCATTCAAGGATATGATGGCCGGTGTCGGCCTACTCGCCGCAAGCCTGGCAGTCGGGATCAGCGTCCCACCGCTTGTAGTGCCTGCGTACCGGGATCATGGCACTGTGGGTCCTGAGACGGTGGATGACGGCCGCTGTCCCGTCTTGTTCCTTGCGCCTCTTCGTCCGTCCGGCTTCAGAAGCATCCAGCGAGCAAAAAATACGCCGAAGACGACGCCCCGCCGGCATCATGGACGAAACCGTGACTGTGCTCAGGATTTCTCAACGGTGACGGGTGCTGCTTGCGAGTTCGTGGTTTTCGCTGAACGTGCTTACTGAGACTGTGTATGTGTACGTGAGGTGCACCTGCTCGGTTTTATTAGCTGAACTACCGTACATCAGCAATTTACCCAGCGGCATTGTGAGTAATTTGAAAGATATTTTTCGTGTGATAAAGAATTCAGTTGTTCATATTTGATATGACCTCTTTCGTCTACAGCTGCTTGCGCCCGGGTTTGAACAACCGTTGGTTTTTATCGTCTTTTTGAGTTTTAATTTGCTTATAGAACTCACTATCTGCACTAAATTTCCAATAACGTTTTGAGCTGCATTTTTGTCTATGGTTCACAGTCATTTGGGTGTCTAAAGGGTTGGTGGGCTAAGGGGTTTGGGCTGAAGGGTCTGACGGGTTGTAGGGCTGTGGGGCTGGAGGGTTTTTCTGCGGGGTATACCTGAAGGGTTTTTCCGTAGGGTATTTTTGAAGGGTTCTGAAAGCCTGTGAGGTCCCATAATCCTTCAAGGCTGATGGGCCCTTTAAAATTATTTTTAATATGATATGCAAATTCATATTTATTTCAAGAAAAGCACACGAAAGTATTTTTTTGTATTCACAAATATTTCATTGCGCGGATGTAATACTCGTCCCTCAAGCAGATCCACATTGAGCGCCGTAGATTTCAAGATATGATCTCCCGCAATATCTGGTATAGAGAGGGAGACATGCTGCAATGTTGAATTGGCGTGCATTTTTCTTCACGAGCATTGAGCAAGCTGCAAAAAAAAAACAAGAAACGTGACTTATTACAAATTGCGAAAGCGAAGAAAACTAGTGTATCATCAGTAGGACGACACAAGCAAAAGGGCGGAATTATTATTTCCGCTGTGTTCATTTTGAGTTTTAATATTCATGGATATTACACATGAAAGATGTTCATTGTTACTGTATGATGCTGAATCAATTTATTACCCCAAACCAAGACGCTAATAGATATTAAAGTACAGTGAGACATCACTTCGTGGTTAGAAATGCAAATAAAGTTTGTAAACATACACCTTAATATCCAGCAGAAACAAGTGTTCAAGTACGTATAAGACGAATAACGAATTTCGTTATATAAGTTGCAGCAGAAAACAGTCTGTTCGACGAAGGCTGTTGTAAACCAACGTTCTCAATGGTCTCTAGATGAGTGAAGAGGAAAATTAATGTTGGGTGACGGTAAATGGATTTGCTGAAATATCAGTTCGAACTTGATGAGTGCCAGCGTTGATTTTCGTTGTAAGTGCCTATTATCCCAAATAATAAGCTAGTCATCGTGCGTCACCACTAATACAAATATACTCTCTTTTTGTCTCCCGCACCGAATGGATAAAACAGAGTTAAAGTTAAAAAAAAAAAATCAATTTTACTCGAGTGCTTGTTATGAATTCCCATTCACAATCCCTTATTTAGTAACGTGGCCAAAAGCTTGCTCTCGTCTTGACAAATATAAACCCCGCTCTGACCCCGAAGGCAACCGGGACTTATGTGGGCCTTCGGGCCGCATGCGTCCCCCAGGCCGCGTGTTTGAGATCCCCTGCTATAGTCTGCTGAAGGTTAAGAGTGCGGCCCAAGCTCCCGCCACAGAGCCCTGCCCTCTTTCTACTTTAACAATGTGAACGATGGACAGGAGGCGAGTCCCTCCTCACCCACATTCAGCGTTCATTATTCTAAGTGAAAATAATAGAGGGCTCTGGGGAAGGAGTTTGTCCTGCACTCTTAACATGCAACGGACTACAGTATGTCGTCAAAGAGTTTCAGAAACGGTAGCTCGTTCTACAAATTCAAATATTTCAGTCTCAATATTTTCGTCAATCTCGAATTAAGATATGAAGTCGAATGGTTGTAGTACCGCGGTTGGACTCGGGCGTCTTCGCTGGAACTCACTAAGAGTAAAATGAACAAGTTGAAATGTTCAGATTGTGACAACTAAGTGCTTGTGATTCGTTCAATATTGTACTTTTAATTATTTTCTCAATGAGAAAATTTACTAGCTCACGGGCGTATTGATGAGTTATATAGTGATCAGAAATACTTTCCGCGTAGCGTGCTTGGCGGCCACATGCTTGAGCGCTGCATAATTGTATGCCAGTTTCAAGAACCAAGGAGTCTGATAAAATTGTGGCCGACTCAATTCTCGTTTTGAATATTTTAGTATTATGACCGCACTAATCTTCAAACTGTTGGTTTGTTATTGAAGACACAATGAAATGGTACAACATAGGAACTTCTGAGTGACCTTGTACTTTGAACACAACCAAATCATTGGCGCGACGTCAAGGTCTCTTGGAACTCAAGTACACTTCGAGGGATGGCTAAATTATTAGCACACGGTTTCTGGAAATTAATATCAGGTTTCCTCTTCTCACGGAAAAGAAGGTGCCTGGAAAATGGTTACGACTGCGTAGGGCAGAAGTGTTCACATATGCTGTTGATGGTGCAATCTGCTGTGCAGAACCTGTGATGAGTTAAGCAATATAATAGACCACATTAGAGGCGGATGTTGGCAATACGGGATCCTGTGCACAGCTTCGCTCGTAAATCGCTTTCGGCTTTAGAAGCGGGAACGTTGTTCAGCGTGAAGGCTGAGGGAACTAAATATAAAAATGAACACGCGTAATAACCTTCTAAAGACGAGGAAATCGGTAACGTGACAGCAATAAGTTGAGAGTATTTCCAAACCGCCTGAAGATTTCTGACCTGCAACCAAAATCTCAGTTAAAAAACGCACTTTCATGCAATAAGCCGTGTGGGCGCCTTGATTAAGGTTTACACGCGCCAAATTTAAGCGACTCTTTGCGTCGAAGCCACCGAGGTGGCTACTCCACTTCAAGTAAGCACTAAAGTCGTCAATTTATATTCTCCTAATTTATGCTTTAAGACTTCAACCTTCGTTTGATAATGAAACCTCTGCAATTCCGACGGCGTCCCAAAGATCATGAAGATTATTGTGCTCGTCACTTGCTTAATGATTCAAACCCATAAATAAGCACAATCTTCAGGTGGTGCTGATTAGGAGAAACAAAACAAAGCGCAAATACAAACATCTACACAGGAACTATATTTGCGTTACTTTTCTATTTGCCTTATTAAGCTCTACGTGTGCAAGTGCCCTCATGTAACTAAGAAGGATTTAATGAACATAAAACGTTAATTAATTTTGAACACGTTTCTGATGTATATTTCCATAGCAGGCGCCTTAGTAAAACGAATGAACACAGGGTACTTACCGTTGGTTTCGTCTCGATGCTGCACAACATGGCAAGAGCTATAGTCGCTGTATAGGATCGTTATGTTATAAAGAGGTAGACCACCTGTTGGAAGAAAACGGTTATCAGTGTTTAAATGTCCACTGTCTGTTATTTCTAAATTTAGAAAAAGAATTGACAGCGAGCGTTTTTCTTGGATTCTATATAAGGAATCCAACTTGGATGAAGTAATATTTTATATTGTATTTTTGGACTGTTTTAAATAAATTAGCTGTAAGCACTAAAATACTGGTGGCCAGTCGGTCGTCACCTGCTAGAGCAACGAATCAATGTGATTACTACAAATGCGTATGTTAGTTCGGCAAATTGTTTAATGCTATCGTTTTTCATTTTCTAATATCACTATTGAGCGTCAAGTCTTGAAACACGAAGTAATCAACAAATGAAGACGTGGTGTTTATACGGAGATTCGGTATCTGAAGCTTTATTCATCATATTGATTGTAGCTAATCCAAATAAATAAGATGAGAAACTAGTCGTCTTTATTAGTAGGTACTGTCGATATTTAATTAGGTCATCACATATGATCAGCAATTAGACCAATAAATGTGTTCCATGAAAAAAAATTGATATCATCAAAATTTATGTACATTTTATGTTCACATAAAACATGATCAATTATGCAGAGTCCTTATTAGCTTCTTGGGACAGCTAGTTCAGATGATATCGTCTTCGGTAGTTAAATATTTTTTTTTATTACATTGTGTAAGTGAGGAGCGAAAATCTTGGCACAATTGTTCCGACAAAGCCGGAACAAAAAATATAACGAAGAAAATATTTTTGTCAAACACTTTTGCATTAAAATTACTATAAAAAAGCTGCAGAAAATTGCATTAATAGAATTCATTTAACTGTGTTGATGTTTATATTATCAGTCGGGCTTGTATGAACAGTGCGGAAAAGTAGGCCTTGTTAAAACAGATTGTTTGCGTATGATAACAGGACGCCGTGCGGATATATTGGAGACTTTTAGGCAGCATTTGTAAGGTTCGTTTTATTCTCACTTGATATGTATTCTCACTTGATAAGACATATCATGCCTATTTTAGTCAGTGATTTTCTATTTTTGGCAGTCAAAAATGTGTATTACTGGCCGTAACAACAACACGGAAGTATATTTTTACTCACTGCTTTGAAGAGTAATATCTATATCACTTGAACACTCTTGCACTTTAAAAACTTGGTTCTCAGTTGGGCTGTTGAAGATATAAGTTGTGACAGCATTTCACAAAAATGTTCAGACATGAGTTTCATTAATACGTTAACAACATAATAACGCTTGCAAGCGGGATTAGCGTAACATGAATAAAAAACCCGATTAAGATTAAACACAATAAGCAGCACGAAAAACAAAAGCAGGGCACGACATCCACCACATCGCTACAAAATTTGGTACACTACTCTAATATACTCAAGATAACTCATAGCTTCTTGTGATGACTACTAGCCTGACATGTTCTTCGTATAGACTGTCTTTTGTAGAAGCAGTTACGAGGGTCAGCGCTTTTCTAATGAGAAAGAAACATAAACCTACTTTATTTTTATAGTCTGCAATGCGCTTCAGTTTCCGGTTAGATATATCAC
Organism: Ixodes persulcatus; assembly: GCA_013358835.2. Classification (NCBI taxonomy): domain Eukaryota; kingdom Metazoa; phylum Arthropoda; class Arachnida; order Ixodida; family Ixodidae; genus Ixodes; species Ixodes persulcatus. The sequence continues at coordinate 515,930 of JABSTQ010010517.1, forward strand.
AAACCTAAGATAGAAAAAGGGTAAACTCATACTCTATAATCATATTGATTTGCAATTGAGATATCCTCCACCAGGATAAAGGTATTAAAGGGCATTATTTAAACTGAAGATTGGTTTATTTGTCTTTGTTTTCAGTGAACGTGGTGATCGACTTCCTCTTGACTTGGCCAGGACCAAAGTTACTTTTGACTTTATTTTACTCTTGCCTTGTCACGTCTGCAGCCCTCTAGTTCCAGGAAACCAGTGCAAACAGGCTATCCCTAACCAAGATAGATACCACGCTTGGCTCGTATGGTTCAATTAGGGCCATTATATTTTCGCTCGAGATATTAAGTCATTTTAATTAGGAAATTAAGTACCATATTATGCTTTATCGCGATGCTAAATGCTACAAAAATACACCCGAGAACGCGTTTGCCGGTTTGAACTTAAATTCTAGAAATAATCTACATATAATGCACCCATTACCAATCTACCTTATATCGTTTACATCATTTACATAAACATTTCCTTTAATTTGATTAGGAACTCACTTCCGCTTTTCAAACATTTTATTTTTGTCGGAACCTAATTTTTGATTCAGTTTTAAGTAATATGCCCTCCGGAGTTCTGATGTCCGCATTCCCTTCAGAGTAATAGCGGGCAAACATTGTTCCTATTCTCGATCCATTTTTATACTATTCCATTTCATTCACTTAGACGCTACTAAATTTTTGTTTACTATCAAAACACTGCACATGCATATCACAAGCTTATTAAAAAAATACAGGAAGATAAATTTCCTGGGAAGGCCGAGGGTTTCAGCAGCCACAATTTGCAAAATCACTTTGCAAAAAATCGACAAAGTTAATTTTTTTTTTTTTTTGCTAAAGGTCAGTTTTCACACATTGGGTGTGGCAGCTGACGACTTTTGTTTCTACTTAGTTCAACTTTTCCATGAGGGTTATTACTTACTTGTCTGTACCACTACTTGATTTTGACGAAACGCTGTAGATGGCCTCCTTGGATGTGGCGTCAAATTGCGTTTGCGTGAATGTAATGCATAACTTCCCTATGTCCACGGTGATATACTTGATATAGCCCTCTTTAAACGTATTCAGAAACTAAAAAACGAATAGATTGAATTATGTGTCTTTCAATAAACGCCACCAAATTGTCTAGTTAATTTACATAGAGCAAATGTTCATAACAGAAACAATAGGACCTTACCCTCGATGCATTATTTCTTGTTGTAGGCGTGCAGTTTGTAGATGCTATCGCCGGTGATATGTTAGCTAAAATTAAAGCTCCGGCTACAAAAGATAAGTTTACCAGCGACATTCTCAGATCAGCTTCTATTATATTTAACGAATAAATAAATGCAAGGACAGCTAAGCAGCGTTTTTCCGTGCACGACTAGTTGGGAGACAATCGGGGAGTTCGCTTTTTATTGAAAAAACTGGGGCAAAACAAAATTGTTCTTTTTGACATTTTTTTTGCGAGAAATTTCTAAATTGTTTGGCTATCCGGTGACACGGTACAGCCAAGAACAGCTGCGTTGGAGCAAAATCAATGAACCATTTGCTCCACGTGCCGCCGTACATCCGCTTAGTTCAACACACACACAAAAAAAAGACACATGTAAAGGCTGACTTCGTACAGGACGACGACTACACTCTAAAAAAAAAGAATGTGTAAAAGGGTGTATTGTTACACCCTTTCTTCCATATTTTACACCCCCAAACTTCAATTTGACGTAAAGCGCCCTATAGTCGAACAGACTGCCCGAAATTTTACGAGGGGCTTGATAGCCGTGTGGTAAAACTTATTAAATAGCTAATGTACGTGTTACTGACTAAAAACAAAATAATCGGGGTTTTCTTAGCCTTACTGTAAAAACTCAGTGTTTTCTTTATGTGGTCTTTGATACGTACTTTAGCTATTTAGAAAGTTATAACGCACCGTTATCAAGCCCCTCGTAAAATGTGGGGCCGTCTGTTCGACTATAGGGCGCTGTACGTCGAATTGAAGTTTTGGGGTGTATTATATGGGACAAAAGGTTGTAAGGTGATACCCTTTTTTTTAGAGTGTAGACGGGACCTTTTGTGCTGCAATAGAGTATACGCCGATGGTCTGCCGTAAATACGATATGTCATTTGTAGTCATGAAGATGACAACTCGCTGCTCAGTCACAAGTACACCTTGAAATTTCTTTAAGTGGCCATGCTCACACCTCCCCTTCGCCCTCCCACTGACTACAATGTCGGTCAGAGTAGCACAACAGCACAAAGCGTGCGAAAGCCCAAACACACAAAAGCTGAAAAAAAAAATATATGTATATATATACTATATATATACAGGGTGTCACAAAAGAAAATTTACACGGTCTTTTTTACCGCAAAAATAAACTAGGCATCGCCCAACGCTCATTCTCCGCCCAAAGGTAGAGCTTTAGGTCACAACCAGATGCCAAAGTTTCGGCCCGATCCGATAACTTAATCAAAAGTTATAAGTGATTTTCTGAAAATTTCAATGGGAAAATGGCGGCCGACGAAGTTTTCTAACACATGGGGCTCTATGGCACCAGAAACCGAAAACAAGCAAAAATGGGCTTCATTTTCCCATTCAAATTTTCAGAAAATTACTTATAACTTTTGATTAAGTTATCGGATCGGGCTGAAACTTTGGCATCTGGTTGTGACCTCTGGCTCTTCCTTTGGGTGGAAAATGAGCGTTCGGCGATGCCTAGTTTATTTTTGCGGTAAAAAAGACCGTGTAAATTTTCTTTTGTGACACCCTATATATATATATATATATATATATATATATATATATATATATATATATATATATATATATATATATATATATATATATATATATATATATATATATATATATATATATATATATATATATATTGACAGATTGCATAATTGGATGTTTGACTCGAGACTGCAGACTACTGCATATGGGAATTGCCTTGTTAAACGTACACTCCTTTGAAATGGCGTTAGTCGGGGCCATCGGGTACACTTCGTGAACTACTAATGAGGTTCAGAGTTTCGCTTTACGATTTCTACTAGATCTGGTTGATTGACGAACAAAAGGGAAACCCGGGGAGGATCCGTATTCCGTAGTAATGTGAGAGTAAAATATTAAGGTACCATTTCCTCGAATCATATTCCAGTCGTTCAGTGCACAATATAATTAAATCTTGTACGTAGATCTTTCTGATGTTAATTTCTGTTGCCAGATATAAATATTTCACCGACAAACTCGTTATAAATATGAGTTACAAAGTAAAGCCTTTTTGTACATACATCGATCTACTGTGGGCGGTTTCGATCGGCGAAATTACATTGCGCTTCTTCGCACTGACAAGTTTTGTTGAACTGACATCACTGTCGATATTAATGCATGAAATGCTTTTTAACGGAACCCTCGATCCGGTGTTCGTTTGTGCGACCGACGGTCTCTCCGTCCATGCATTTCCCGCTAAATTTCGCGGGGAAATTGAAATGGTTTCTAAACAACATGACGTCAATTTATGGCATGCGATCAGACTTCACGTGACCTATACAACCGTTACGTTTCCCCCTTCCAAAGTCGGCCGGAAAATGGATGTCACGTCACATGACGTCACGTGACCTCAACACTCATTTAGTTTCTCCCCTCAATTTAGCGGGAAAATTGACGCCCCTTGGCCTCACATCGCCTATTGGCTTTTCCCGCTAAATTCAGCTGGAAAATTTGATGCCACGCAACCTGACGCTACAACACCGCTACATAAATTAAATTTCTCCGCTAAACCTAGCGATAAAATTGACGTCCCGTGACCTTTCCTCCCAGTTTGCCAGCTTAATGTTGCGGAGAAATAAAAAAAAAAAATGTGACGTCCTTTTCCCCGCTAAATTTAGCGGGGAAACTAAATTGGTGTTGAGGTCATGTGGCGTCCATTTTCCCGCTAAATTTAGCGGAGAATACAACCTTGATTCTATCTCATCTTTTAACAAAGCGCAGCACAGCTTCCGTCGAAACTACTCCTGCGAAACCCAACTTCTCTGCTTAACCAACGACCTGTTCGCAAACCTTGATTCTGGCTACCCCACTGACGCTGTATTTCTCGACTTCGCTAAAGCATTTTACAAAGTTCCGCATAACAGACTGCTTCTAAAACTATCGTCATTAAACCTCGATAATAATGTTCTCTCCTGGATTGAATATTTTCTCTCTCAGCGTCATCAGTTTGTTTATGTTAATGAATGTTCATCCACTTTAGCCCCCGTAACATCTGGCGTGCCTCAGGGAACGGTGCTTGGTCCGTTACTTTTCCTCATCTACATCGACGATCTTCCTCTTCAGGTATCTTCACCCATGTGCCTATTTGCCGACGACTGTGTCCTTTACAGAAAAATAACATCCCCTCATGACTCTTTAACCCTACAAAATGACTTCGACCTAGTTCAGAACTGGTGTACTAACTGGCAGATGACGCTTAATGTCAACAAATGAAAATGCATGCGCTTCTCTCGTTCCTCTTTTCAAACCTCTCCTGTTCATTTTCTCAATGGCATCCCTCTTCAACCCACGAATATGTATAAATACCTCGGCGTTCTTCTAACTTCAAACCTCTCCTGGGAAAACCACATTAATTCAGTTGTGAGTTCCGCTGACAAAAGCTTGGGTTTCCTTCGTCGCAATTTCAGATCCGCCCCTTCTCAACTAAAACGGCTCCTCTATCTTGCCCTAGTCCGGTCTAAATTAGAATACGCATCTTCAATCTGGCACCCTCATCATACTACATTAACAGACTACATTGAATGCGTTCAAAACCGTGCTGCGCGTTTTTTATTCAGTCTGATTACTCCAGTTTCTTCAGTGTCTCCCTCATTAAATCAAATCTCTCTCTCCTTTTGCTTTTCACCCGTCGAAAAATATTCCGTCTCTGCCTTCTGCATAAAGTTTTTTATTCACCACTTCTAAATCAGTCTCTTCTTTCTCCACCGGCTTATCTTTCCTCCAGACTCGATCATTGCAATAAAATAGCCCGGCCAAAGTGTTTTTCCACAGCACATCAGCACGCCCCTCTTCCTGATGAAATTGTGGACTGGAATGACCTTCCCGAAGACATCGTCACCATTCAGGACCCCATCAGATTCCGAGAAGCAGTAACAAACATTGTACTTAACACCCACTCCCCTCTCTAACGCCTTATGGCCCTGAGGGTATTGTAAATAAATAAATAAATAAACTGGTGTTGAGGTCACGTGACATCAATTTTCCCGCTAAATCAAGAGGAGAAACTGAATTGGTGTTCAGTTAACGTGAAGTCAATTTTCCAGCTAAACTTAGCGGGGAATTGAATTGCTGTTGAGGTCACTTGACGTCAATTTTCTCGCTAAATCTAGCAGAGAAACTTAATTTAGTCATAGGTGACGTGACGCTCAGTCATGTGGCGTCATTTTGCCTGCTAAATTTAGCGGGAAATTGAATTGGTGTTGCGGTCACGTGACGTCGATTTTCCCGCCAAACGTAGCGCGGTTACGCCGACGCCGACGCCGCAAGACCCGGAAAATGGCACCCAACAACTGCGCTCTACAATGCAGCTTCCAATCTTTTCTCTTTGTTTATCTTACGTATTGTCTTGCTGCCTCATTCATGTACTTCTTGAAAGCGCCGAGCCATAGACTGCGTTTACATGGATGCGACCGAAGTGCATCGAATCGAAATTTGACTATTTTGATTGGTAGTAGATGGATATAAGAAAAGGGAGATGGGAGACAGGGTGCGTGTAGTTCGTTCCCGTTCAAGTCGATGAGCTACGATCGCATACATGCGAACCCAGACATTGACTGTCTCTGTGTGAAATCGAATATTAGACTACGGCGAACTCCTAGACGGCAACAAACGCGGCACTCTTATCTGGGGCCCTAATCTGGACAGTTGGCGAGAAAGTCGGCGAGTAATCCGGTGGCTATGATTGGCCGGCGCCAAGATCAAGTGCGGCGTCGGCCAATCACGGCCTTTAGATTTCTCGCCGACTTTTTCGCCAAGTGTCGAGATTAGGGCCCCTGGAGGGTCGCAAGTACGCCCTTGGTGTACGCAGTTGTTAAACTTACTCTTTTATGCTAGACAAGAAAAAACGCACTAATCGGTGTCCGATGTATTTTTTTTCAGTGACGATATTTCGGGGTTTTTGTATTTGTTTTTTGTTTTTTTTGGGGGAGAGGGGGGGGCTGTGGGCGTGTGCCAGAGAGTTGCAGCTTAATTCTATAACAGTGGGTAAATATTATTTTTGAAAGTAAAGAAAAAACATTGTGAAAACAACAACCACAACAACCCTGAGACAAGGGAAAAAATGAGGAAAACATAAAACCGTCTCAAACATCATATCTGAGACGGCGTTGTGTTGTCCCTGTTTTTAAGCCTAGTCTCAAGCTTTTGTTTTCCTTCGCTATGATCGTTCACTAGCTCGCCTGCGCAGGCAATTTTTATTTGACTAAAGAGAACTTGGAGAAACAAATTTAAATGTATGGAGCTCGTGGAGTCGCAGTTATTGCTACGAAATCAAGAACGAGTTTCAAAATGTTTTCTTGCCTGAATACATAAAAAATAATAATATATTATTTTATGTATATATTTAATTATACACACGATCGTTCATATTAGAATGGACATTTGGGCGAGTTGGTAGGAGTTCATAGTAAAAAACAGTGGGAGTGTGACGACGGTAAAGAACAGCGCTTGCCCTGTGCGTCTGTCTCTTAGTCCTCGTCCCAGTCGCGCTCTGTTTCGCTATACACACAATAGTTCAAAACGCTTTGAAGGTTGTTCGTTACCGTGAAAAGCGCGACCAAGCGTAGTGCGTTCCACAAAAATAAGGTAAGTTGTTAAGAAGCGGCAAGGTGGTTCATTGGCGCTGTGAAAGTGTAAACAAATGGACTCCTTTGAAATCTTGAGCTAAAAACAGCGCAACTGGACAAGGATTAAGAACGCGAAGAGGCCGGGTTCAGCACTGAGTCCCGCCACTTCTTGTTTTTTGTCCTTGTTCAGATGCACTGTTTTTTCCTCAAGACGTCAAGTAACCAGCTAGCCCAAACAAAACTTTTAGACATTTACTTGGCACTTTCAGAAATATGGTTTGCCAATGTACTGATATTTATTTAGGCATTTGTCACACCCAGCATAAAAGAGAACAAACAGAACCCTGAAGGGCACTTTTTCAACAGAAAAAAGGTAGAGGTTCACATACAATCATTTTAAAGGCTTTCATAATTTAGTTTTGTTCATTTTTACTCCCCAAACGTCCACAAGGTCTTTTTTTTTATGTTGAGTACAGTTAAAAATGATAGCACCTTGTTGCAGCAAGTTCCAATTAAGGAAATTATTCTTGAAAATGTTTTTCAGCAAATGGACCACAAGACTGCACCTACCTGGCAAATTGCTGTCTTAATGTGTAAGACAAATCTTTTTTTTTAATGCATTTAATTTATTTGTTGTGCGCGGTTGATATTTCTATGCTGTTAAATTTATATGTTTGTTTATTGGTGAGCGAATTGCATTTATTTCGACGACACTCACGCAAATAAGAAGTTATTGCGTGCAGTTCAAATAAATGCCCAGAAAACTTATAATCAAAAAGGAATGTATTAAAAAAATTGGAGAACTGAAAAAAAAGAAAACCTAACGGTGGTGATGATATTTCATTTATCGTTACTTTTCATTTTCCATGCTCTCACCTGCACGACTCATATATTGCTTCCTTCAATGTGCGTAATTTGAGACATGTCGTAAGCAAGAAACATTTGATTATAACTTAACCAGAAATTTGAAAATCTATTGATTTTTTAGATACTATTTTGTTGATAGATTTTAAATAAACAGACCGGAAAAAATAAAACTAAGCTAAAAGATACGCCTATTATAACTTAATAAACGTAAAAATAACCAAACAAAAATATAGGAGCATGCTATGTTTGAATCTCATTGAGAACCGAGTGTATATATATATATATATACCGGGTGTTCATTTTTAATTCGAACATATTTATTACAAAATATCCGTAAGAGATGCACTAGTACGGTTTGTTCAAGTGAGTTATACGGCTAGGGGGACATTATGTGGGTGGCTAATCCTTGCGAGAAGTTGGCTCATTAATTAAAATTCGTTAATTAATTTTTTTAATTATTGAAAATAGACATATGGTTCCAATTAGAAACTTGCTCAGCGTCGTCGAAAAACCCTAAATCAGTCATTTTCAGAAAGACTTTGAGCGCGTGAGAAGCGTAGTAGTGAACTGAAGTTACCGCTCGTGGAGCAGGTATAAAGCTAGAGGTTGCGATAAGGCGCCCGTGCGATTTTTCCGTCTCTTATCTAGCCCCAGCCTTGTACCTGCTCCTCGAGTGGTAACTTTAGTGCACTACTACGCTTCTCACGCGCTCAAAGTCTTTCTGAAAATGACTGAATTAGGGGTTTTCGATGACGCTGAGCAAGTTTCTAATTGGAACCATATGTCTATTTTTCATTAATTAAAGAGTTAATTAACGAATTTTAATTAATTAGCGTACTGATTGTTACGATTACCCCCTATAATATGTCCCCCTGGCCGTATAACTCACCTGCGCAAACCGTACTAGTGCATTTTTTACAGATTTTTTGTACTAAATCTGTACGAATTAAAAATGAACACCCGGTATATATGGGAGAATGTATTTACATAATCGCCACAAAACAAATATATTTTAGCGATGGTTATTCTGAAGCCTTGCATGAAACCGTGGATGTGACGTTTTATTCGTTTTGGTGTTATCTAGTTTGGCTTACACTTTTAAACACGCTTGCCTAAAAAGAAGATAAAAGCTCCACGTGCGAGCAAGCATCTGCTGTAAAAGGGACTGCAAATCAAGCAGAAACGACGGCAAGGTGACTCCCAGAGAACAGTTGTCGTAAACCTAGCCTGATATGCAGTGCTGTGACGTATATTGCGATGGAAAGTGCCCCTTATGTCTTTGGAAACAGGATGTTCTAAGGGACACTGAAATGAAAAAAAAAAGCTTTTCAAAGGGACTTTAGGAGACACGTGGCTTTAATTAAAAAAAAAATATTGCGCCGTATTTAAGTTTTAAGACGCAATTTAAGTGTAGGCAGAGAGGCATCCAGGGAGAGTTTGGCCATTCATTGGAAAGTATAGGAGACAAATGAGGAGGTGCCATTGGCCGAAAGCGCGCTGGGTGTGTGCCGGGGCGTCTTCACAAATTCGAACGTGGCCAACCAGAAGCCACAAATAAGACACTGGTGGCGGTCGCGATAAAAAGAAAAAAAAATTAATGAGTGCGTCGGAGTAATTCTCGGTGACCCAAAATGTGTTGCACGTGGTGTTCCGATCACGGTCTTGCAAAATCACGGTGGAAAATACGCTATAAAGACATAGAAGATATAAAAAGCGTGCGCCACTAGCAGGGCGGTCGACGTAATCCGTACGCCAAGCGCCGAGAATCTGCCATCTGAGCGGTTAGACTCCGTCCGAGCAAAATAGAGTTCGAGCAGTACATTCGTTTCTTACATCTTTTTGCATGATCATAATCGAAGCATCAAATAAACCATATTTTCAACCATGAGGAGTTACTACATTTAACTCTTACGCACGTATTCAAACTCTTTCTCGCTGCCACTGGGTATGCGAATTGCAAGTCGTCTGCTTCTTGCGCAGGAGTTGTGGTGACATCAGAACGACGCCGCGCTTTTATTGGCTGATTGAAAATAATAGTGGGTAGACCTCAAAGCATCTAGCATTGAGATCTTCCCACTATGTTTTTTTTTTCAGTCAGCCAATTAGTGCTTGGCGTCATTCTGACGTCACCGCAACATCAGCGCAAGAAGTGGACGACTTGATCTCCGCAATATTTTAGGCTTCTGATTGATCAAGAGAGCATGTCAAGCCCTCTATCTGCGTCTGGTGAACACACAGGCTCTACCCGCTCCTTCCATTGACCATACTCTCTCTATATATGGCTCTGGGTGCAGGTAGTCCGCCCTAGGCCATGGACAGGAACGTAGTTAACTGCGCTCCATTTCTTGGCTATCATTGCATGGTTGGAGAGGTGATTGACGTGAGGAATGGTCATAGTACAATTGTGCCTCCGTTCCGCGGTAGTGTCTTATTCGCCACATTTTTGTATCCTAGAAACGATCTTTACAAATGGTGTCATTATTGTTTTAAAAACTATCACGAGATCGTATTTTCCGCATTGGTTTCATACCGATAAACATGGCTGCCGGCGTTTGCGGCCAGCGTTTTTTCGAACCGAGAAGCTCGTTGAGCTCGCCTGTTTCGATGGGTGGAAGTCGTTTTGCGTTCACCGAGGTGTTTATAGGAAGATACCCTCAACGGACGTTGTTTGCAGCAAAAAACGGTCGCAGGATCGTGCTTTCGGAAGCGCTGTGCGGGTGCTCGTTTTCGTAGTGGCATAACATAGCGTCCCACGTCAACTATGTTGCTTGATTTGGTCTGAATTGTTCGTTTGCACGTGTTGATGCTGAATGAAAAAGTTAGTTCTCGTAAAAGCGGGCCGGCTGCTCTGGGAAATGTGCAATCGTCCTGATTGCAACCATGGTTTCACTACCGAGAAGATGCCTACACAGGTAAGAACTTGCGAGCCATTTGGCTGGAAGGCAATCGGGCGTTCGGCTCGTATCAGGTGTGTCTAGGTATGTTACCGTCCATTTTGCTTCGAAAGCCAAGTAGCTCTCACGTTTTGGCAGTGCGCCTGGCCTGCCAAAGAGAAAATGTTTAGGTAGGTTATAATTGTGCGTCATGACACTCACCGACCTTGCGCGCGGATGCCATGCAAAAAAAAAAAAAAGAACAGAAAAGCAGAAAGGACTGCATAATTATTTTGTCTATTTTTTTTAGTCCTCCTGGTCGCTTTTTGCCGCACATTGAGAGACGCTAACAGACGCTTGTAGTGGAGCGTCATTCGTGCCTGATGGAACGCTTGAACGCCGCTTTCATGGTTGCGGCTTGCGAGCGCTGAAAAAGCTTTTAGACAGGGGCGGCAGTAGCAGACGAAGGAAGGCAAAATTGACGCCGACGGGCAGCTTTCATATCCGCGTCTCGAGGGCATTGCAGATGACGATCGAACGGTGGTGGAATAGAAGTTGATGCCGGAGGCTGCCGCGCGTCTGCTCGCATGGCCGACGGCCAGAGTAGACGCAACGCATGTCGCGAAAGGGAGACACTAGGCTTGTTAGCGTGTTCGGCGTAACAGCTAAGCTAATACAGTAGTAAGCGGAGGGGCCACTGATCTGTGGGCGGGGATTGAGTGGGCCGTGACTTCCACCTAAATAGCGTCTAGCAACGTAAATATAATCCGCCCTCCAATTTATTCCTTATAAAAAAACAAAAAACAAAAACGTGTTGCCATCATGCTTTTAAAAATACATTTTAATTTAATTGTCCCTTTAATAGGGCGGCAGGTCTAGAAGTCCCGGAATACGAATTGGTGGACGTGTTTCTACTCGAATAAGAACCGCTATGATGGCATTTACAATAAGCGACTTAATTTTCGCGAAAATTTAGATAACGCGATTTGAAGAAAGAAAACAATACAAAAAATTCCAACATATAACCAAACATTGGCTACGCGAATCTATAACGCTATGCTAAAGATACATAGAACGCCACTCCTTATCGCGTAACTGCATGTCTGCGAAATATTCCCGAAACACACACTTCGCAAAATTCGCCAGATATCGGCCTTCGAAAATTAAGTCGTTTACAGTATACCTCAATTTGCTGATACAAAACATGACATTGCAAATGATTATCTGCCACCGATAACGAGGCGTAGTATAGTACAATTTTACGTTGTCTACACTTGCCGCAATAATTCGAACGAAAATCCTAGTCTTAAGTTTCTTAATGCGCTTATGCAATCGTTTCGGCCTCAGAGTTTGAAATAAATGTATGGGAGCAACCGAGCTGGTGTACATTAGACATGATTCAAAAATCCCGAGACTGCAGGTAACGACACACGCTCAAAAGTCTTAAAGACTTTTGAGTCTTTGAGACTTTTGAGTGTGTGTGTCGTTACCTGCAGTCTCGGTTTTTTTAAACAAGTCAAAGAGTTTGCTCGAACTGTGACCGAATGCGTCATCCGAAGTAACATGAACAGGTACCCATACAATGATGTTCGTTAATATGGACACCTCCGTTCCCCCAAAACATCGTCCATAATGCGAGTTGTCCATAATAACGAGACAAAAATGAATGTATTTGCCCAGTTTGTCCCCAAAAACGGTGTCCATATAGCGGAGTATCCACATTAACGGGGTTCATATAAACGAGACATGACTGTGTCGGCTTTTATTTAGAGTCAAGACGATCCGGCGGATGAGCAGTCAGCGTGTCGGTGGCCAAAAACGGTAAGCACACAAACGACCATCGGGAAAAACCGTAAGGAGTAAGAGAAGAGTTGCGCGACCTAAATACGCCCCCTATCGTCCTCTTTTTAGCTTTGACGTCTGCGGAGTCGCCTGCCATACGTCTACGAGTTTTCACAATAAAAAACAAAACAAATGACGTGTAGCGGACAAGCCAACTGGCGTGGTAGAGAAGGAAGAAGAGGCACGGGTGCAAGGGGGCTCGTGACAGAACACACCAACGGGACAGGTCTGCGATGTATACTGGTGTAAATATTTCATATTGTAAATAGTCTCCGCTGTAAATAAATTGAAGAGACCTCAGGTTACTTCAAGTGGTGACCCGGATCACGCCCGACTGACCTGCTTATGGCAACCTCTGAAGACGCTCCACCATCTGACCTTGCTGCCCTTCATCATCTACGCCTTCCGAAATTCTGGTCCTCTGATCCTCAAGTATGGTTCGCGCAAGTAGAAAGCCAGTTTATCACCAGCAAGGTAATTTCTCAAGCTCAAAAGTTTCATCACGTCATGGCCGCATTACCGCCCGGAACCGCCATGCAAATACGAGACATCATCCTCGACCCGCACGCTATCTCCCCCTATGAGGTTCTGAAAGCAGAACTTGTGAAAAGGACTTCAGAGTCAGAACAACGACGACTCCAGCAACTTATATCGTCGGAAGAGTTGGGAGACAGAAAACCTTCCCAACTACTCAGGCGCCTTCAACAACTTCTGGGTGCGAAGGCTCCAACCTTCGACACAGCTGTCCTACGAGAGTTGTTTCTTCAACGGCTGCCCGTCAATGTACGGATGATCCTCGCATCTGCATCTGGGCTGGGTTTACCCGAACTTGCCCAACTGGCAGATGCTGTCATGGACGTCTCGACTCCAACGTCCACACAGGTCGCCGTTCTTCAGGATCAGCGGCCACACCTCTCGGAAGCGGCGCCTTGCGATACACCTTGCACACTCGAAGACATACGAGAGGAGTTCCATCGGGAGATGCAAAACCTCTCAGTGCGGATATCAGCCATCGCAACCCGCTCTACTTCACCACACAAGCGACGCCTTTCAACTCGTCCTCGGCGTGGGTCTACGGCCCCAACCCTGGCGAAACCACCGGAGACTAGGCTTTGCTGGTACCACCGAACCTTCGGAGAAGACGCCCGCAACTGCGTTTTCCCCTGCTCAGCCTCGGGAAATGCATCGACCCACCACTAGAGGCGGCGAGTGGTGCCTGTAACCACCCTAGCCGCTTGTTCTTTATAACTGATCGTGACTCTGGTTTCCGTTTTCTTGTCGACACCGGTGCAGAGGTAAGCGTCGTACCCAGCTCTGGTATTGCAAAAAGATCGAAGCAAACGCCTTCCATACTACAAGCCGCAAATAAGACACCCATCGCCACTTACGGCGAACAGACCATGACTCTTAATATCGGGCTACGAAGAGTTCTTCGATGAATATTTTTAGTTGCGGACGTGTCGTATCCAATTCTCGGCGCCGATTTTCTTCGCCACTACAACCTGATGGTTGATATGCAGGGCAAACGATTAATAGATGCTACAACAAACCTGATAGTGCAGGGAATCGCATGCACCACTCCCATCATTGAATGTGTGGGATGCTTGACCCCTCACTCTCCCTACCAAAAGCTACTTCAAGAGTTTCCAAGCTTAACGCGCCCAAGCAATTTCCAACGTCCTGTTAAACACGATATCACCCACCACATTGTGAAGACAGTACCATCCACCCATGCACGTGCACGACGACTGGCACTAGATCGTCTGAAAGTAGCCCGCCAGGAATTCGAGCACATGCTCGAGATGGGAATCATTCGCCCGTCCTCAAGTCCCTGGGCGTCACCACTTCATATGGTGCCGAAAAAAGAGCCTGGAGATTGGAGACCCTGCGGCGACTATCGGGCACTCAACAACGCCACAGTCCCCGACCGCTACCCGTTACCGTACATAGCGGACTTCACAAGCTGCCTGCATGGCGCAACAATATTCTCAAAGATAAGACTTGGTGAAAGCCTATCACCAAATACCTGTCGAGCCGTCCGACATCCCAAAGACTGCAATTATTACGCCGTTTGGCTTGTACGAATATCTACGCATGCCGTTCGGCCTCCGGAACGCAGCGCAGACATTCCAACGATTTGTCAACCATGTCACCCAAGGACTTGCTTTCTGTTACGCCTACGTAGACGACTTGCTCGTCTTTAGCTCCAGTGAAGAGCAACACCTCGAACATCTTAGACGTCTCTTTGAACGCTTGATCGTCAACAACGCTAAATGCAAATTTGGCGTAACGGAATTAACTTTCCTCGGTCACCAAGTAGATCAACGCGGAGTTCGTCCTCTCCCTGAAAAAGTAGAAGTTGTTCAAAATTTTCCACGTCCCATAACAGTTCGACAACTTCGGGAGTTCTTGGGATTGATCAACTTCTATCGCCGCTTCATTCCGAATTGCGCCTCAACCTTGCTGCCTCTTACGGACTTTCTGAAAGGCGCCAAGCGTGACTCCACGCCCCTTACGTGGTCCGAAACAGCCTCCCATGCATTTTCTTGCATTAAACATAATCTGGCCAACGCTGCTCTTCTCACCCACCCGCAGAACAATGCACCCATCAACATCATGGTAGACGCATCAAACGTCGCAATAGGCGCAGTTCTGCAACAAAATTTTCACAATGATTGAAAACCAATCGCTTTCTTTTCAAGGAAACTCACACCTGCAGAGAGTCGGTATAGCACGTTTGGCCGCGAGCTTCTCTCAATCCACCAAGCTATCAAACACTTTCGGCATTTCTTGGACGGTCGAGATTTCTATGTCCTTACCGACCACAAGCCACTCACCTTTGCGCTCAAGTCTGCCAGTGACAAATTCACCCCTCGCGAGATACGCCAGATGGCGTATATCTCCGAGTTCACGACGGACATTCGGCATGTAAAAGGCACCCACAATGCTCCTGCTGACGCGCTGTCACGCATCACGACATCTTCCTGCTCCTAAATCATACCAACAGCTATCGATTTTCAAGCTATGGCGATCGCTCAGAAAGACGACAGGGAACTTCGAGAGCTCCAAGCCTCACATCCACACCTAGAGTTTAAATCTATTTTCCTTCCACTGTGTGACACGCCTATTATTTGTGACTGCTCATCACCCGTACCGCGGCCCTTCGTACCTAAGGCGTTTCGACGTCAAGCTTTCGAGTCCCTCCATTCACTGGCACACCCGGGAATCCGAGCGACACAACGCCTCCTAACGCAGCGGTTTGTGTGGCCAGGGATCAATAAGGACGTCCGAAACTGGGCACGAACTTGCCTTAGATGTCAAAGGGCAAAGGTCCATCGGCACACATCGGCGCCCGCCATGAACTTTCCATTGCCGACTGCTCGTTTCGATTACGTTTATTTGGACATCGTAGGCCTACTTCCACCATCTGACGGTCACAAATACATTTTGACATGTATTGACAGATTTACCCGCTGGCCTGAAGCAATACTCATGCAAGACATCACTGCTCAAACGATAGCGAAAACGTTTGTGGCTGGTTGGATAGCCCGCTTCGGGGTACCGTCATCTGTGACTACCGATAGGGGCAGACAGTTTGAGTCCGCATTGTTTCGTGAACTTTCGGCACTTCTTGGAACCACACGAATTCGAACGACTGCATACCACCCCATCAGCAACGGCATCGTCGAACGCTTTCACCGAACGCTCAAGGCTTCACTGAAAGCTCAGGAGGATCGCGTACACTGGAGCACGCTACTTCCCATGGTGCTTCTCGGGCTCCGTGCGACACATAAAACGGACATCAACTGCACTCCGGCTGAACTTGTCTATGGAGGACAGCTTCGCCTTCCAGGAGAATTTTTTAACTGCACCCACAAATATCCGGAAGGTGATCCTACCGATTATGTGACCCAACTTCGAGCCGCCATGCGTGCTCTTCATCCGGTAGCCACGCGGGTTCAACGACCTAAACAATCGTACGTTCCTGACGACCTCATCACTTCCACCCACGTATTTGTTCGTCGCGACGAAGTTCGAAAGCAATTAGAGTCTCCGTACGATGGTCCTTTCCGCGTCATCGACCGTCACGACAAGTATTTCCACCTTGACATCAATGGTAAGATCCGATGGAGTGAATCGAGAAGCCCCGAAAGCTCTTCGTCATGGCGGCGCTCACCGCTTTCGTGCGACCGATCACGCAGTGACTGTACGTCGATCCCGTGCTCTCACCTCTGCGCGCGATTGATCGAGGCGGTGAAAGCAAGCCCACAAAGACGACGGGCGCCGTGACGATGCCCTTTCGGCGCCCCTCAAGTGGCTCCGCTGATTGGCCGCACCCCGTTTCGATCACTTAATCACTCTTATGAGGTTAAGAGATGCTGGGCGCGACTTATCATGTCGATGCATTCTGTTTCGTGATTTATTCTGCGTTCTTATCGAGCCAGGCCGCGATCTTATGAGGAGCGCAAGTTCGTCTGCTTCTTTCGCAGGTGTTATGCTGACGTCAGTACGCCGAGCTCTGATTGGCTCTGATTGAAAGATAGTGAAAAAAACCTCAAAGCAAGCTCCCTTGAGGTCTACCTACTGTCCTTCGATACAGAGCCAATCAAAGCTTGGCATTCTTTCGTCACCGTAACCCCTATGCAACAAGCGGAAGAACTTGCATTCCGCATAAAAATGGGGCACAAGTCGATTAGAATAGTTCATAGCAGAGCCGTATATTAGGAGAGTTTGGACAATAGGCGGAGCAAAGGCCGCCGCCAGCGCCGAATATTCCCCCCACGCTTAGAGCGTAAACTAAATTTGTGACACAGCGTCGACCAATCAGGAGACCTCTACTCCATCTCACAAATGTCGACAGTGAAGACAAAGGCACAGGCGCGTGAGCCTAGCTCAGCGAAACGCTATTGTTTGTACGAGACCTCGTGCATATGAGGCACTTTCCAAAGCCACGCGCTCGTGCCCATGCCTTTGTCTGCACTGCTAGAACAGCGTCCTGAGACTGGCTGAAAGAAAGCAGTGCAAAGGGTGGGGTGCGCGAGCGTCTTGAGACGCGGAGTTCCGCTCGGCACGGCTCAAATTATACTTCGTTTCACTTTACCTGCGAGCGAAGCCAAAGCTAGAAGCGCGAGACCAGCGCTTTTTGCATTTCTCCCCAGCTCGCGCGCTCGAGCAAAGCCTGAACGCACGGAGCTTCCGTGCTCGCGCTTCCAGTTTTGCCTTCGCTCGCACATAAGGTGAAACAAAGTATAGTCGTGGCACAAATTTAGAGCACGCGACCACCGCTAGGGGCTGTTTCGCGGCCTGTGGTTGGCCTGAGATGCTCGCCTATTCAAACCAATGTATGGCCAAACTCTCTCAATAAACGGCTCTGGTTCATAGCGCAGCGTAGACAACCTAACCAGAAATTTCATCTCTTTTCTTTGCCCCTTTTTCTAAACCACTGAGGTACGAGAAAACAAGCGCAAAGGTAAAGAAATAACGCGAGAACGTACGTATTATTTCGCTTTCAATTTATACTGCGTTCTTGCCACGTCACCCTTATCACATGTCTGAAAGATCTGTTCGTCAATGCATACTTAGAACATATGGCTCCCGAAACAGGTTGAACCGGAGTTATTCCACATGTTAGTGGAAGCGAGGACTATACCACGCTAGCGGCGTCAAGAAAATAATTGGTATACTTTTTATTCAATAAGAAAATGTCACGCTCTTTGATCTTCCAGAAAAATCCATTCACGTTTTTGTTTTTCGTTTTTTTTTTCTAGTCCGCTGCTGGCTCGATGAAAAGGCAGTGGTGGACAATGGGGTAACAGAATTTTAGATTTCTTTTCTTTAACTTTCGTTCAACGCCGTTCGGGTCGCTTTTGGCCCATGAAACTTATGTGGTCGTTTCAATTTTCTGTACTTTTCTTGCTTGCCCTTCGTAACTTGCTGTACACTAAAATTTTCTGTTGAAGCGTTACGGCAAATGCACCTTTCTCGCTTCACATTTCCGCCACTTTTAGTCGTATTGTAAAACGTCATTTTTAAAATAAATTAAAAAATATTACTTACACTCAGCAAATCCTTTTTTAAGAGATAGTAACATACAGAAAAGCTGGCAAGGTATTCGATTATTTTTTAAAAACTTTATGTATCGGTCCTTTCTTGGTACTTGAGAGCACAAAAATGTACAAAGTATTTCAAAATAACTAATGTCCAACAACAAAAAAGCCAAGCGGAAACAAGAACAAAAATATAAAACGGCTGCCGACAGTGTCTTTATTTCTTCGGCGAACCAAAACGGATAGCACCAGCGAGAAGAAGCCATGTGCAGCAATATTGGTCGAGCAGGAGCAGGATGCGTTGTACATACTTCTAGGATTTTTTGGGTCAGCGCTATACATTTATCATATTTAATTTGAGCGAGATTCTGACTGAGAGTATCACTAAAGAGGCATTTAACGACATCCAGTTTTATTTTTGCAATAACTTATATTAAGTCCGACACTTAAACTTAGGATCACAGACGATCTGATAATATGCGATTAAAAATCAAAATTACGGTAATATATAACCACTTCAGGCTAAGCTCTTTCCCGAAAAACAATTGCCCGCTATTTATGAAGTAATTTTCCTTGCAGTAAGGTTCTTGTGACGACGCGAGTATCAAGTTCCACAACTCAAATATTGGGCGTAAGAAACATGACGCTCCCTGCAATTGACCACAATATACGATAAAGGTGCTGTGTTTGAGCAGCTAGTCCATTATTCGTTTTGAACTACACGTCACTTTAATCCAAGCTGCTGAGGCGAATCCGAACCGGAACTGAAAGCAGTGTCAAAAGTGTTGCCTTTATCCGAACCAGAACAAAACCGCAAATAAAGGATTTCGTATTGAACCCGAACTAAAAGCAAGCCACAATTTTAAGTGCCGGTTACCGGTTTATTTAAAAACCTTTCGGCATATGGTGTGCTGACTGTCGATGCATGAGCCGTGCTTACTTTCCCGGGGGAGTCGGTGACGCATGGCGCAGAATTAATTATCTAGGCGGCGGCTGTGTATAGGCCGCTTAATAATAATGGAACAAAAGATAGTACGTCCATCTGCAATTAAAATCTACACAAATTTTCCTGCGCGGCGGCGGTTTGAAATCATTACTTGGCGTCGGCGCGTCGGCGCGCCAGAGCACATCTGTAGTTTTACTGTGCTCGAGTTACATTGCGGCTTTGATGTCAAGATAGCGACCAGTACTTTTATTTGCTACTGCTGTTGCTTCTCGCTTTAATAAAATGTATGCACTTATAGTACGGTGTTTCGCAAATGCATTTTTTAAGACGTCTAGAGAACAGGACAGCCTTTCGGATCAGGTTCTTTATATGAATGGCAATGACTAGTGCCAGTAAGCTCATGTAAAGTGAAAAACATTCCAGCTGAATATTATTACACGGCCTCTAGGATCCCAATGTTGCAAGCTTGACCCCTTGTATTGCCAAACTTGGGCCTATCTAAATTTTTGGCTGGCGTGCAGGCCGGGTACTATATGCAATTATTTTTCCCTGCTTAACTGAATGGCTGCAGATAATGGAGGAGCTTTCCAGTGCATGAGGTATTTAGTGCAGCGATTGATAGTTGATGTAACCACATGCTAATATGCAGCCCCGTATTCAAAGATCCCTTTCAACTTTTATTCCTTGTGGTTTGAAGCAGAAATTCACATGCTTAAACAGTCCCTTTTACGCATTATTCATGCTTTTGTGGGCAAACAAAATAAAATAAATGAAATGTTTTTTTTTTTTTTGTTTTTGTTTTTTTTGGTATGTTACCTCTGTCCGTTTTGGGTCCGCAACATGAATGATACATTCAATTTCGTTTCCAGTAATAAAATACAATAGACACCTTCACTACTCGTCATACACGACAGAAAAGGAACGTTCCCTAAATTTGCATGGAGTCATTACTTTGTCGCGACATAGTTGCAAATTGTCAATATTTTGAAAGTTTGTTATGTAACAGTTAAGTTATTTCGATCTTTATAGGAACTGATGTTATTAAGACTATTTGGAAGCTGAGTAAAACATCCTTTGATTAGATTTAATTTTTGCAAAAGGCATAGGACGCAGTGTGAAATAACTTTATAAAGCATTACGATCTTTTGTACAAAAAAAAAAAGCAGATGTTTATAATTTTGCGAATATGACCCGTAGGATTTAATTAAAAATAATTTGTACAGCCTGGAATAAAACGTCTATGCGTCCAAAAGTGTAAATACTGCGTATTAATTTTATATCACTGTCATTACATATATTCCCGGTGTACATTGGCATCTGTGTTGTTGTTCGGTTGAAATTCTCATTTTAAAACATGCGATGAGGCATTCATGCCCAAGAAATTTGGGGATGTTTATTTAAGAACTGATTTGCTCTACGCGTAATTTTATACGCGTCATTGCCTGAAACAAATGCTCTGGTGTCGTCTGCACATACAACATAATTTACGCTATAATCAATATTTTAATGGTCAACAAGACCACAAGGGAAATACTCGAGGCCCGAGAAATTGCTAGATTAGGGCTGCAATGTGTCAGCGCACCCTCTTTATCGTTATCAAAAAAAGAATTGCAGTTTCTTGACCAAACATGATTAGTTTCGGGTGGGTGCCGATGAGTGATGCAGGAATTTTAGCTTTTTATGTTGTTGTTTTTTAAGATTTTTGCGATGTGTATTTTATAGTTTCCCAACTTGTTTGTGTTGTAGCCGGTAATAAATACCGAGCAGCAGCGGAAATAAAGTTCAGTTGTAAGTAGCGCTGTGTCTGTGTCTCCTTCTCTGTCCGTTGTCCTGTCGCGCTTTTTAATCAGTTTTAATGGTCGTTCCTATATAAGTTAAAAAGAAGTGGCCCAAGTATACTACCTGGCGGTACACCGGCCGTGAGTGGCCAGAGATCGGATTGCTTTTTTATGAAGTTCTACGCACTGATAACAGTTTTTAAGATACCTTTTTTTTCTCATATTTAGTGCTAACCCTCGAAACACAATAATATATAGCTTTGGAATTAACGTGTCGTGAATAAGGCGGTCGAAAGACAGAAAAATTTATAAGTATTCTAAGTGTTATCAATTTATATTCAATATTTAAAATGAAAAAATTTTGCTTCAGTAACGGGAGGTCCGTCGAATGCAATCGTGGTGCGACTGATAGGAAACGTAAGTAGTCGTGCCGTGATTTTCCACTCTGCAGCCGTTTACGCGCCTCTCCAGCATGGAAAATGCAGCACCATGTTCTCGAGGGGAGGTTTTCATTCGTTCAGCCGAGTTATTGGATCAGCTGCGCCATCTAACTAAGCTTCATTAAACTATTCTCTGTCCACATCTACCATAGAAGCTCTGCGCTCTCCGAGAGGACTCCCTTTGTAACTTCTCTATGCACATGACTCGGAAAGTTGAAAGCGGTTGAGAGGTGCACACCCATGAGCATGTTGGATTTTTTTTAATAACAGCGAACACATGTACGAAAAATTGCTTTTGTTGTTTATTCTAGAAGGGATGGAAACTATGTCTCGCAATTATTTGGTTGAAGCCCGAAAGTTGTTTCACGGCCCTTTTAAACTCTGAGAATACATGGATGCGCATTGTTTCTAAAAGCAATCAAACTAAATTGTGGATTATTTAAAACGAGGAAGGCCACCATATTGCCACGCGCGTCGGCAAGCAAATGCGAGCGTGGCCGAGTGGTTACCACGCTTGACTTTCGTGCGCAGGCCCAGGGTTCGATTCCTGGGAGTTCCGCGTGTTTTATTTATACTTTCAGTTTATTGTTCTGGTGAATTCGAGAACATTGTTGTTTATTCGAGGTCCGAATGCTCTATGCGTCGAACCTTCTACGCCGATTATTCCAGAAGCCCACGCATGTACATAAGGGGCTTCGCGTGGCGAGTGGCAGTCAGTTTTTCGCCCCAGCGTTCGACTCTGCTGTCACGCCGACCTCGACGCTTGCGACGCTCTGTTCTCTTCTGTTTCATTTTTATTTTCGGTCACAAGTTTGCCCTATTAAACGTTTAGTTTCTTAAGTTATTTTCGCCTCATCAATTGTCATTCGTGACATTTTGGCGGAGGTGCGGGGTACCGCATGCCCGTGCAGCGCTCCCCTCCGACTTCCCGCAGTTCAAGTCCGAGCCCAAGCCCCCAAGAACCGAACAAAGACCAGACCGGGATCCGATCAAGCCGCCGGAACCTTGGCCTACCCCCGGAATTAGGACCCTTGCAACCCAAGACCAGGTAAACAAGGAGGACGACGATGGCCAACCAGTCGGAGACCCCGGCCGCTTCTGCCGTCGTATACACTGTAAAAAATCTTTCGTAGAAAAAACGAGAAAATGCTTGGCAGCTCTATTAAGAGGGGATGCCCATTAAAATAACGTGCCCCCATATTTTGAAAATATGTGAAAAAAGTCGTTAAAGCGACGGTACCCATTTTTCCAAACTATAAGGATGCCCATTAAAAGTATGCACACACGTAATTTTAACGAGCAACCTTATACTTTGGTAAAATGGGTACCGTTGCATTGACGTCTTTTTTCGCATATTTTCACAATAGGGGGGCACGTTATTTTAATGGGCAACCCCTCTTAATAGAGCTGCCAAGCATTTTCTCGTTTTTTCTACGAAATATTAGTTTTTACATATCTTTTTAGCTGGGGCACTGAAGTAGCTCGTGTTCTGCTGTCCAACATTTTCCCCTTACATAAGTTTCTGTGCAACAATACTCTGAAATACAACTTCAGCATCCTTGATGCACCTGAAAACATGAGTCATATATTATGGGGATTGCAATGCAATGAAATAGTGAATTCAGGCACTTTGGAGCAGCTCTGTTTCTTTGCCTTAACTGAGAAAATATTTCGCACAGAAACTTTCAAATAAGTAAAATAGGGTGCAGCAAAACAGCAGCTAGCTAGTGTTTCTCATGGGAAGCACCTGCAGACACAGCTGTCAACTGCTAACATCTGTTGCAAGCCAAGAATAGTAGGTAAGTGGAGAGAAGGAAACCACCATTGCGCCATGATTGGTTGTTTTCTCCTCCTCACTCTCCTGCTCTCCAGCCTCCACTCTGCTAATGTTGAAAGAGTGGAGGGCTCTGTGGGAGGGACTTGCTCCTGCTGTTCTTGAGTTGCAACAGACCATAGCGACCTTTACGTTTTCGAAAGTGCAGCTCAAGTTGGCCGGAACATATTAAAGTGTCATATGGGCAGCAAATTCTCACAACATAAACACCCTTGAGAAAGGGTTCAGAATTGAAACAGCAGTGAAAACGCAAAATAGTTTGGTCGGTTGTTTGTAAATTATTTTGTCTTAGCTCTCTGTAGCTGTTTCCTTCGAGCTCATTGTAAACAGCAAGAAACGAGTGAAATTATAGTAGCTCTTTATTATCTCTGAAATTCCTTCATGGGTGCTTCTTTCGAGGTGTAGGGCTATGTCAATGCTCCCTGCACATGCAGAAGAAATATGTATATATGTAGTCATAAGCTAAGCACAAGGCTGTCAAAACGATACAAAACAAGGTAGGCCCGGCATATACGCAATACAAATAATCCTGCTCGGTCTGCAAAGAGAGACCAGCTCACCTAGATGAAAGCAACTGGTCTGGACCATAAGGGAAGGGCAGCACATTTCGGCGCCTAGTGCTTTCCTCTGAGGAGACCTGCACTTATCACAGAAAATGCGGTTTTAGTTGAAAACCGATTGACATTGCAGGAGAGAGGCATGAAATATCTGATACAGCAAGTCATGTCCGTGACAAATAAAACACAGACCACTTTTAAAGGGACCATAGCTCACCTTTAGTAAAACACCGTGCCTTGGGCCTCGGGCAATTAACAAAAAAAAAAAAAAATCTTGTGTACGCTGCATCTTGCGCTTTAAGTGCAGAAAACCTGTAATCGCCAGGAAAAATGCAGATTTAGATGAAAACCAATTCACATTTGAGAAGAAAAGAAAGACCTAATACAGCGAATAATGTCTGTGACGAGTAAGGCTGGTAGGAGACCACAGCTCACTTACAATGAAACAATGTGCCTGGGTCGGTTAAAACAAAGAACAGCTTGTACGGACCCCAGCTTACGCTTTCGTCTGAGGAAACCTGCGCTTATCAGGGAAAATGCAGTTTTAGTTGAAAACTAATTGATATTGCAGAAGAGGAGCAAGACAAAACCTGATGCGGCAAATAATGTCTGTGACAAATAAAACACGGACCACTTGCAGCGGGACCATACCTCACCTTCAGTAAAACACCGTGCATTGGACGATTACCAAAACAAAAAAAACTTGTCCACGCTCAGCACAGTTGCCAGTCGTAAATTGAGCTGCGCATGTGCGCATCTGTTATACAGTCACTGCACAGTGAATATTATATCATTCTGTTGCACCTATTGATGTATTTGGAAACTAGACACTACTTATATCAGATATTTCATATAAGTTTGTGACTTAGTGACTTTCCCTCTTAAATAAGGAGCATGCAGGGTTCACCAAGAGACTAGCTCACCTTGTTCAAAGAGCACCACTTTGGAAGGAAACGCAAACTGCCCCTTGTTCAACGACAGCTTTCTGTTGTAGGTACCTGCGCATATCAGAAGCCCAATCTTAGTCTGATTTCACCCTTGCGGTGGCTACGATTAACCTGGTCTAACCGCTGAATTCACTAACCTCACTCAAATTGAGGCTCCCCTCCACTTCCTCGAGGAAGGCGTGAAGGCCGGCGTTGGCCAATCGCGACGGCGGATCCGTTATCGCGATTGGCCAGCGCTCGCCCTCGCGCCTTCCTTGAGGAAGTGGAGGGGCCCCTCAATTTGAGTGAGGTTTGTGAATTGGGCGGTTAGTCTAACACATATGCTTTGGCCGGACAAGCACACAAAGGCCTGATACAAGACCACTCTAAAAAGAGGAAATAGAGAGTCTGTGAGGAATGAAACACACAACCCAGATTGGCATCAATCACTCACCTTAAAACACTTGCCATGAGTGGCCAAGAGCAAAATTCTGCCCTTGACTGGTTGGTGCTTGCTGCCAAGACCTGCGTGTATCAGAAAGAACAGTCTTATACCCAATTCACACGGCAGCATAAAGGTACCTTTACTTAGGTCCCTTAGTTGAAGGGACCTGTATTAAACGGCGTTCTGAATCACACAATAAATAAACAGAGCACTTTGAGTTGATGTCGACTGCATTCCTGATAAACCGCGAAAGGAGCATGTGATAAACAATTGTTCCTCGAAATAGGTTTGATGCACAGTTTTTGATTATTGTCTGTGAAATATCACATTTAAAACCTAAATATTATTTGTGTTTGCTTTTGCACACACTTTGTTCTTTTTTCTCTAAGTCTAAGGGCGCACCTAAATTAGTAGACAAAAAGTTAGGGCGCAAACAAGCTGGTGAAGGTTTAACATTTTAGACAAAACCCCGAGACTCGGGGGGGGGGGGGGGGGGGGGGACAACACAACACAACACAAAGTCTCAATTAAGACTTTGTGTTGTGTTGTCCTTCCCCTGCCAGCCCCCCACCCCCATCAGTCTCGGGGTTTTGTCTAAAACATAAAATAGTCTTGCTTTAAAACGTCCCATCCGTCTGGCCACACTGGCCCTAAATCATCTGCGTTTACGAGTTTCGATTGCGAGGTGGGCAACCTTTTTCTGTTTAGCAGCTCCATTTTTCCGCAAAGTTCTCACTGAAGTAGCTAAATACTGCTTGGCAGAAACACACCACGTCGGAGTTTCACGGTTACGCCAGTCACGCCATCAAAAGGGATAGACGACGACGATGATAAAAGGTCTAGACGGGAGAGTCGGACGACTCGTCTACAACCATGAAAAAGAGCTCACAGTGGTTCATCGCGTTCGGGTTCGTAGCAGACATTGTTTTCCAACAATGCTTGGGTTTGGGCTAGTTGGTTTGTCATTCTGATGTATACTGCGCTGCGAAGTTACACCTAACGCATAAAGACTTAAACTACGAGATGATATGATTCACATTCACAAGTACGTCATGTTCTTAACTGTCTTTCATATCATCTCATAGTTTACGTCTTTATGTGTTAAGTGTAACTTTGCAGTGCAGTATACACGAACTCATCTCTGCTACGTCACGGCGCGGTGGTGGCGCTTCAGGCGCACTTCCGGTCTGGGGCTGTGGGCAGAAGTCCCCATGCCAGACGTGTATTCCTGCGTTGTTTTGAAAGGAACCAGACAAAAACCTGCCTTCTCGTCAAAACGCCGCGACTGGGGCCGTGCCAAAAGTGTCGAGAAAGGTTTGAAGGTCAGTTTTCACGTGCTCGGTTCGTCCGAGAATCTGGATATGTGCCATAAAAAGTGAAAAGCAGACGCCGTCGGACAACGATTGCTTGGGCGGGAAGCACTTGGGTTGAATTCACGGATACTTGTGGTCATCAGATTTATTTGTTTTGTTCCAACATGAACGCCAGTAAACCGTCAAGTTGTGCGGACCACCTGCGGACTACGTTCAGTGCGTCTTCAAGTTCAAACGGCCGCCTGATCGTCCGAACTGTCGTCTGCTCTTTCAAATGTTTCTGCTTGTCGTCTGCTCTCTTAGACGACGCCGGCCCGTAGATCAAATGTTGGCCCGGTACTTGCGATAAGAAGTAAGGGCAGGCATCAAAAGACTAAAGTTTGAAGGTTGGTAAGCAGGCTCGATGTAAACAGTAGATACAAGGAGATGTTGATCATTGTTACCAGTGACCACCACCGACTTGTTATGCCTAATTCACTTGGTCCGATTCTGCTTACGATTTTCAGTATCGACGTCGGCCGTCTCAGCTACGGTTCATGCTTTTGCAGCCCGAGCGGCGTCGCGACTGAAAATTGCAAGCGAAATCTCATCATGCGAATCAGGCTTTAGCGTACATACTGCGGCGTCCACGCGGAATGAATCGCCACATGTCACATTATTCACGCGAAGTTTTGCGGTGTAACGAGCCTCGGTAATTTCGCTGACGCCGCTCAAGTAGTCAGACATCGCCAGGAAGACGTAGAATCAACAATTTGAACGCGAAAAAGGGCAAAAGGACTCACACCGACGTCGAAAACATCGCATTTCAATGGTTTGTTTATGGGCGACGGCGGGATTCTTGCCCACACCCCTATCGCGCATGCGCGGCGCCGGTGGCGTCCGCTAGGGGCGCTCCGGTTTGTTTGTAAACATGAGTTGGTGTATACATCAGATTGTTTTCCACGTGCCGCCGCTGCTACCTGCTAGTTGGAGTATGCGTTCCTCGTTACTGTATTATTCCATCACATATGTGTTCACAACCATTTCATAATTTACTACTTATATATATTCAATTCGTTATAATGCATTAAACAAGATATATTTCTATATCTGTGATTCTTATGTTCGAGTTTGTAGGTCCGAGGCTACTCCCTGTAGCTGTAAAGGGAGCTTGGCGAGCTCTGTTTAACACAAAACCTCCCTTAGCGAAAGGGACCTTTATGCGCCGTGTAATTACGATCTCCTGCTCTCTTTACTACAGGTACCTGTGCCAAAGATGCCTTTATGCTGCCGTGTGAATTGGGTATTAGTTGAACTCGGGTCTTTTTGCATAAGAGAGAGAGAACAAAATACTAATGCAAGACCACAACAATGGCATCCAAGAGGAATGGAACACAAAACTCGTATAGGCGTGCAATAGCTTGCCTTGAAAATACTTTCTCTTGGTGGCCGAGAAAAAACTCGTGTTCCTGATTGGCAGCCACTTGCTGCCAAGAAAACCTGCATGTACCCGAAAGAACCTAGTCTTAGTCTAACACAGATGCTTTGACCGGACTGAGACACAAAAGCCTGACACAAGACCACTATAAAGACAGGAAATAAAGCGTCTGTGAGGAATGAAACACATAACCCAGATAGGCATCCAATCACTCACCTTGAAAACACTTGCCATGAGTGGCAAAGAGCAAACTTCTGGCCTTGATTGGCTTGTGCTTGCCACCAAGACCTGCATGTATCAGAAAGAACCCGATCTTAGTCGAACTCAGGTTTTTCGCAGGAGAGAAAACAAGACTAATGCAAGACAACTACACATAAGAAATGGCATCCAGAAAGAATGGAACACAAAACTCATATTGGCGGGCAATAGCTCACCTTGAAAATAATTACTTTTAGTGGCCGAGAACAAACTCGTGTTCCTGATTGGCAACAACTTGCTACCAAGAATACCTGCACATGTCCGAAAGAACCCAGTTTTTGTCTAATACAAATCAGGGTGTCTAGCAAATTATATTTTTTTTTAATTCCCTGACTTTTCCAGGTTTTCCCTGACAAATTCAGGTGAAATTCTCTGACCAATGCAGAGGCGGTTAAATATATAAGACCATTACATCAGAAGGCATTGAGCATGGAGAGGATTATTTAGTATGGGCTTAATGCAACTTGCACATTCCAAAATATTCGGGTTCGTTCAGTCCGGATTAAACGAGTACTTTCTTGCCGCCAACATTGTCAGTGAAGAGGCCACTCCAGGAAACATGATGAAAACATGACGCTCAACCACACACGTCAATGACCGAACGACAGCATGGCCGCCAGTTGCACACTTTCGGACACTTCGGCTTAAGGATTGGATTGGATCGGGGTCTGCGGCATTCCCATTGTTACTAAATCTAGTACCTTTAACTGGATCTAGCTTAGTGTCGTACCCCCAATCCAATCCATTCCAATGTAATGTAATGTTTGGACTGGATTTGTCAGCTGTTCCCTTTGCATCGGGTAGCACACTCTACATCGGGTGGGCAGTGAGCAGAGCTCGAGCTCCGCTCTAAGCTGAATTTCTTGCCTACTTTTCTGCCCCCAAGTCCTCAAGCCTTTGCTCAGGGCAGTCAATGGCGTTTCCGGTTCATTTTCCCTGACTGGGCTCACCTTTCGACAATATCCCTGACAATTTCCTGGTTTTTCCCGAAAATTCAAATTTCCCTGACAATTCCCAATTTTCCCGGTCGCTAGACACCCTGCAGATGCTTTGGCCAGACAGACACGTAAAAGCCTGACACAAGACCACTATAAAGACAGCAAATAGAATGTCTGTGAGGAGTAAAACACACAACCCAGATAGGCATCAATCACTCACCTTGAAAACACTTGCCATGAGTGGCAAAGAGCAAACTTCTGGCCTTGATTGGCTGGTGCTTTCCACCGAGACATGTATGTATCAGAAGGAACCCGAGGTCCGACCGAGAGCGTAAGAAACTTCGTCGAAGACGTTCTCCACCTGATGAATCGCGCCGACCCAACCGCTCCCGAAGAGAAAAAGCTGCGGGTCTTGATGCGCGGCGTGAAGGAAAACATCTTCGGTGGCCTTGTGCGGTGCCCACCTACTACAGTCGAAGGTTTCATCACTGAAGCAACCAACATCGAGCGCGCGCTTCAGGCGCGCCCTTCCCACTACCATGCGATATCCAGGCGTCGCTGCACCCACGCTGCTTAACGGCGACAACACTCCGGGTACGCCGGACATCCGGGAAATTATCCGGGAGGTCGTCCGGGAGGAACTACGCAGGTTGCTGCCAACCGCCAGTCGTCCGCCGATGCCCATACCGACGACTCGGGCTGCGCGGGTTCCACCCGAACGACCCGCGCCCCCGTCATGGTGAACGTCCTAGCGAGATCGAAGAGTACCTGCGACGACCCCAGTCCCCCGAGCCTGCGTCCCGCCGAGAGTTCCGGTCGCCGTCGCCACGGCGTCCAGCTTCGCCGATGCACCGACCCCGACGTGAAAGCCTGTCGCCCCTCGCTCCTTGCCGGGGAAACTAGGCACGGCAACCCCAGGAGGTGGAGTTGCCGAAGGCGACCGACGTAAAGAGCCTCCAAGAACGACGGAGCGCTCCCACTCTGCCGACACTACGCATCATAACGACGACCCTGCATCGGTGTCCAACAACCTGAACGTTATTATCGACGGCCACGACGCATCGGCACTCGTGGACACCGGAGCAGACTACTCAGTCATGAGTGGGAGGCTCTCTCGCCGCCTGCGAAAAGTTACGACGCCCTGGGGAGGACCACAAATTCGAACCGCCGGAGGACACCTTATCACGCCTGTCGGAAGTTGCACTGCTCGCGTCGAAATTCACGGCGAAACGTGCCCTGTGAAATTCGTCGTTCTACAAGACTGTTTTAGAGATGTCATTCTCGGCATGGACTTTCTGTGTGAATACGGCGCCGTCATCGACCTGGGTGGGAACAGATTGACGCTGCGGAAGCCTGTTCCGCCTTCAGAGAAACCCCAAACAGCGTCGGCCGCAGTCCGAGTCGCCGCCGACCACGTGAACCTGCCGCCGCGATCAAGTGTTGTCGTACCCGTCGTGACCGATACAGCTACCTGCGGCGAAGTTGTCCTAGAAGACAACCTTCAATTGCTCCTGGGGAGAGGAATCGGCGTTGCAAGAGGAGTGGCTGAACTTCAGGATGGGCGCACCGAGGTGCTCGTGACGAACTTCCCACAAGAAACGCAACACCTCACGAAATGTGCCGCTGTGGGCCACGTCGAGGAACTTCGAAACTCCGCCGATATCGCCGCGATCGCTGACGAATCATCGCCACCTCAACAAGACATTGCGCCGCCAGCGCAGCTCGACATCGACCCGAAGCTTCCAGGCCCAAAACGACGACGGCTGAGTGACCTCCTCGCCGTATACAGCGACTGCTTCGCGAAGTCGTCGAAGGTGCGCCAAACCGCCGTTGCGAAGCATCGCATCGTTACCGAGGACGACGCGCTCCCTGTGCACCGATCGATGTACAGAGTCTCCGTTAAAGAAAGGGAGGTCATTCAAGAGCAAGTGCAAGAAATGCTGAACGACGACATCATCCAGCCTTCAAGCAGTCCGTGGGCCTCTCCAGTCGTGCTTGTCAAGAAGAAGGACGGAACGCTTAGGTTCTGCGTGGACTACCGACAGCTGAACGCGGTGACCAAGAAAGACGTCTATCCACTCCCTCGCATCGATGACACGCTAGACCGGCTGCGCCACTTCCTGTACTTTTCATCGATGGATCTGAATAGCGGTTACTGGCAGATCGAAGTCGACGAACGGACCGAGAGAAGACAGCTTTCGTCACGCCGGATGGACTGTACGAGTTCAAGGTGATGCCCTTCGGACTATGCACGGCGCCAGCGACTTTCCAGCGTGTCATAGACACCGTACTGGCAGGACTGAAGTGGCAGAGCTGTTTTTTCTACCTTGACGACGTCGTTGTGTTTTCAAGTGACTTCGACGAGCACTTGCGACGACTCCGAGCTGTCCTCCAAGCCATACAGACTGCGCGACTCACACTTAAGCCGTCCAAGTGCCGATTCGCCTATGACTAACTGAAGTTCCTAGGCCACGTGGTTAGTAATGACGGCGTCCGCCCAGACCCCGAGAAGACTCGCGCCGTTGCGGCATTTCCAGCGCCTTCAGACAAGAAGGCCGTGCGAAGATTCCTTGGACTTTGTGCCTACTATCGGCGCTTCGTTCGGGATTTCGCAAGGATTTCCGCACCGCTCACAAAACTTACGAAGGACGCCGAGTTCGAATGGGCCGAGGAGCAGCAGCACGCATTCGACGAGCTTAAGCAACAACTCCAGACTCCTCCTGTTCTTGTACACTTCGATCAAGATGCGGAAACCGAGATTCATACGGACCAAGTAACAAAGGACTTGGCCAGGTACTGGTTCAAGTGCAAGAAGGCACCGAGCGAGTCATCGCCTACGCAAGTCGGACACTTTCCAAAGCGGAGAGAAATTACTCCACGACTGAAAAAGAATGTCTTGCGGTCGTCTGGGCCATCACGAAGTTTCGCCCGTACTTATATGGGAGCCCTTTCCGCGTTGTCACGGACCACCACTTGCTCTGCTGGCTTGCGAACCTAAAGGACCCTTCAGGACGTCTCGCTCGATGGAGCCTCCGACTGTAGGAGTTCAACATGACTGTGGTCTACAAGTCAGGCCGCAAGCACAGCGACGCCGATTGCCTGTCCAGAGCCCCTTTCGAGGCGTCCCCCGGTAGCAGCGATGACGATGACGACGAGTGCTTCCTAGGCGCGGTGAACACCGACGACATGGCGCGACGTCAAAGAGACGATCCCGAGTTGCGCGCCCTAATCGAGCACCTCGAAGGACGAGGGGGTACTATCCCCCGTGTCTTCTTGCGAGCCCTGCCGACCTTCGTCCTCCGACAAGGTGTGCTTTACAAGGAGAACTTCGGAGACAACATCTCGCCATGGCTGCTGGTAATCCCTGCCGACCTTAGAGGGAGATCTTCCAAGCCTGTCACGACGACCCAACGGCTGGGCACCTTGGCTACAGCAGGACGCTCGCCAGGATTCGAGAAAAATACTACTGGCCAGGGCTACCGAAGACCGTTCACCTCTACACGCGATCATGCCACGAGTGTCAGCGACGCAAGATACCGCCGACGAAGCCGTCAGGACTTCTGCATCCGATTGCTCCCCCGTCTACGCCGTTCCAGCAGATCGGAATGGATTTACTTGGCGCTTTCCCACCGTCAACGTCGGGAAACCGCTGGATAATCGTCTCCACAGATTATCTCACGCGGTACGCCGAGACGAAAGCCCTTCCATCAGGTACGGCTGTTGAAGTCGCCAAGTTTTTCATCGAGTCTATTGTCCTCCGGCACGGCGCCCCCAAATTCCTCATTACCGACCGTGGATCATCGTTCATGGCCCAGCTGACGCAAGAAATCCTTCTTCTCAGTGGCACCGGCCACCGTCGAACCACTGCGTACCATCCGCAGACAAATGGACTAACAGAACGGCTAAACAAAACCATCGCCGACATGATCTCAATGTATGTCGACGTAGAGCACAAGACTTGGGACGAGGTGTTACCCTACGTCACATTTGCTTACAACACGGCGGTGCAAGAGACCACAGGAGTAACACCGTTTCAGCTGGTGCATGGCAGAAAAGTGTCGACCATGCTCGACGCTATGCTAACCCACGAACCAGCTGACGGTGGGATACCCGACGCCATGGTGGTTGCTCAACGAGCCAAAGAAGTTCGCCAGCTCGCCCGACTCCGAATTCAAGATCAACAACGTGTCGACGCTACCTGGTACAACCTTCGCCGGATCGACGTTCGCTTCAAGCCCGGAGACCGTGTGTGTGTTTGGACCCCGATACGACGACGCGGTCTAAGTGAGAAACTCCTGAAGCGCTACTTCGGACCCTACAAAGTGCTTCGCCGACTCGGGGATCTGAACTACAAGGTGATGCCCGACGGAACACGGACTTCATCACGCCGCCCTCCACGACCGGAAGTCGTCCACGTCGTGCGCCTCAAGCCGTACTACGCGCGATAAGACCGTGAACTGTGATCGCGTGCAACGCTTGATAGGATTGTGTTTTGCCAGCCTTCCGTATTTTCCCATTCTTTTGTTTGTCTTGCTCTGTTTTGTTGCCTTTCACGTGGCACCGAGACGATGCCTTTTTAAAAGGGGGGGGGGGGATTAATGCCACGCGCGTCGGCAAGCAAGCGCGTGCGTGGCCGAGTGCTTACCACGCTTGACTTTCGTGCGGAGGCCCAGGGTTGGATTCCTGGGAGTTCCGCGTGTTTTATTAATACTTTCAGTTTAATGTTCTGGTGAATTCGAGAACATTGTTGTTTATTCGAGGTCCGAATGCCAGTCAGTTTTTCGCCCCAGCGTTCGACTCTGCTGTCACACCGACCTCGACGCTTGCGACGCTCTGTTTTCTTCTTTTTCATTTTTATTTTCGGGCAGAAGTTCGCCCTATTAAACGTTTAGTTTCTTCAGTTATTTTCGCCTCATCAATTGTCATTCGTGACAATATAAGTGGTCGTGGTACAGGGCTTGGTAAAACAAACCTTCAAATTCATCCCGGCTTCTTTTTAAATGAATTAGGCTCCTTTAGAAAGAGAAAGTCGACTGTTAATTACATTTTCAATGTCAGGTGGAGATGGAGCATGAAATCTAATAGTGTTGCATTGCGAGCTTTCTCTTCAGATTATCCGAGCGGTGGTGCACTAACACACTTGGCCATTGATTCCATTGCACTTCCATAAGTATTTGTATTTACTCGTAGTGTCTCCTTGGCTCTTTAACACTCATTTGGTGCACAAAAACTTGTAGTATTGTTTGAATATGGTGAAGATGCATGGGCTTGATTGATATTTTATCATCACAATGTAAATAGGAAATACCTTTAAAATATATATGCGGCCGGGCGTGGGGTGAGACGGAGTATAGCATTGGTTGTTTACTTAGGCCGTTTTACACGTGATCTGACATGTGACATGACCCGGGTGTGGAAACCGAAAACAACTCTGTAACCGATTTTGGCAACCAGTCTTGAAGAAGGCCTGCCTCAGGCCGAAACGTCGACTCACTAAATGCTTTAAAAATACAACAACGTTTCGGAGTGCGACTTCATTACTTTATAGTCTTCGGCATCCTACGCTATATTTCCTTTATATATATATAGATATATATATATATATATATATACGCACCAAAGCATGACTTATTGCCCTTCTTGCATATTCTGCCATTTTGAAACATGCCCTTCTTTTATACCTAATCACCATTCTGCTGCAATATGATTGTATTTCTTCATGAATACTCGCCAATGTACTGGCTGTTTCTCTTGTTTTGTTCGCGGTCCATCGGATATCTGTAAAATAAACCCAATAAGAGTCCAAATAAGTCCTGCCCTGCATCTAATTTGTTTGCTGCCTATAAACGTATACATATATTGCTCTACGTTTTGGCAATATGCCCTTTTGCTTGAATGCAGAACAGACAAGACTGATAAGGTCAAAGCACAGAACACGAAACCAACAACTTCGGAACAATGTTGACATAACTTATTAATGCGTGAGCATTAGAAGCCCCATTTCGAAGAAAACCCCGCGTTGTCCACGTCGTCGGCGTAGTGTTCTCCGCACTGGGGAGAACTATGTATACAAATCTTTAAAAAAATACTTACAAAAAGGTTGTATTTTGCATGACTTCTGTAGGATACATCTTGAGGCTGCACATCCACGGGCTTCCCATAGACCTCACAGATGTCCCATAGTAGCAACACAGTGTGCTCCTCTAGCGTGTGTGGCATCCCTACAGGCTACAGCAACCGGAACAATGTCGTACTTTTCCTATAAGACCCTTGGCTCTATCCCCACAGGCTTCGGGGTACCTACAGCAACCCACAGAATCTCCTACATGTCCCATAAAAGCCACGGTTCTATATCCCCACAGACTGTGTGGGTTACCTAAAGCAGCCCCCACGGGCTGTGTGGGTTACCTAAAGGAGCCCCCACAGTAATCCACATGTCCCATAGGCCCACAGGCCTGACCCCACAAAGATTTTAGAATACCCATACAACCCCATGGGATCCCCGTAAAGACCTCTAGGCCCCACACAAATTTGCCGTGGGTGCTCTGTGGGCATGTGGACCACGGAAGCAGTAATTGATGTCCTCATTGTCCTTTATGGAATTTTTGGCTCTGAGGTATCATTTTATATTCTGGTGAATTTCGTAAAAAGACAAATTTGTAAAATTTTGCAATGTGATGTTAGTTGTGGCAGACCCAAGTTAGAATGCAGCAAAGATATACTCGCAAACGTTGATAGATTAAATAAATAAAACGGGCTGGGTTATATTGTATCGTTTCTAATTGATTGACGAGAATTGTGATGTTAATTTATTTGTGTTCTTATATGTACTTACATAAACACTTGCTTTTGCTGGATATTAGGGTGAATTTTCGCGGAAGCTATTTGTGTCATTTCTAACCTCAAAGTAATGTGTCACTGTACTTCAATACCTTTTAGCATCTTGGTTTGCGGAAATAAACTGCATCGACATCATAACATAACAATAACTTTTTATGGGTAATATAAAATAAATACATTGGAAATAATAATTCAGCCCATTTGCCTGTCATTATGTTAATGTACGTCATCACGCCGGTGATAGATTAAGTTTACTTCGCTTGCGCTGTTTGTAATAAGTGACGTTTCTTGTTGTTGTTGTTTATTGCATCCTGTTCAATGTATGGGAAGAAAGATGCACGTACTTTCAGCATTGAAGCATGTCTTCCCCTCTACGCCAGGTATTGCGGGAGATCATATCTTGAAATATATGACGCACAGTGCAAATTCGCTAGACGGACGAGCATTGAAGCCGCAGAAGTAAAATATGTGTGAATAAAAATATTATTTTCGCGTGACTTTTTCTATAATAAACATTAATTTGTACATTCAAAACTTGCCTTTATTTCACAGGCAATTATACTCCAACAAGAGCATTTCGATTAATTGTTCACGTGATTTCGATAACACATTATATGTACGGCATCAGGCAAAGACATTGGTAGTGTGGGGCACATATTTCATCATAATAACATAATAAAATAATAGGATTTCTTTTCAAAATCTTTGATGACGATATTAGGATATCGACTCGCCTCTGTGAAATATCTGTTATCTATAAAGACTATTTATACTGGCAGGGGGCTCGATTGTCCTTTCCGCCACGGATTTGATTACGCCAGACTCATTTTGTAATCTAAGAATTTCGGTTAAAAAGACGCTACAATGCATTTTGCACTTTCAGGAGAAACCGCTTAGAATTATTCCTTGACATTCATAACCTATGAAAAGTCCGTTAGTTCAACAAAAGATGAAGAAAAACGAGCAACGTTCACCTCCTCATCTCGCAGCCAGAACAAACGGCCAGGTGATTTGGATCCAAATATATGCCTCCAATGTTTAGCATAGCCACGGCCTGGGGTTGGCAAAGCACAGGCCCCTCGCCGAGTCTTACTCATTGTCAAGGTTCTGCAATTCCCATCATTCTTGCGATTGGGCACAAGCCAATACCCGAATGCGGGTCGGGACATTGATTGTCACGAGCCGAGAACGAAGGTTTTCGGTTCGTGATAATAAGAAATAAGAAAAAAATATTTCTTAACAGTTTGGTTGGGACGCGCGTGTCCAAAAAATAAAGTTTACGCGAAAAAAAAATGTTTAGATCAATATTGACGGCGAGAGATTTATTTGAAATTCTGCGCGCAACGTTCATGATGTCACGGAATGGTCGACATAGTAACCCTGGCGCTAGGCGACAAAAAGGGACGGAGAGACACGAGATGGTCATTCGCTCTTTCCACCTCAACATGAAGGCGAAGCCGATCCACCTTTCCTCCGCGTGCCCGAAATCCCGAGAAAGAAAACAAGTGGAAAGGAGGTGACTACCGACAAAATGGCGACTCGCGCCGTCAATATTACTCTAAATTTATTTTTTTTTTTGCGTAAAATTAATTTGTTGACATTTGTGTCCCAACCAGACTGTTTAATTTCTTCCTTTTTTTTCAGGGGCCCTTTAATGTTACATCCTTTTTGCGTGCGGCACGATAACATCGGTGTGAGCAAATGCAGGAACAAGTGAAGCAATATTCGAGAAAATTACGATTAAGCTCGCAATATGGTGGCAATTCTGACCTTTTCGTTTCAGTGTAGGGGGCTTGGATTAACGACCTTCGCAAGTCCGACATTTCCTGATTTGTGAGAACAACTCAGGAAAAAAAAAAGTAACGGTTGAAATAACGAACGCGACAGCACTTTTTTACAATATCCTGTGCAATGTCGTTGATTTATGAGGACCTAGAAATTGTCTTCCTGTTCGCAATGCTACGTGAAAATGAAAATGTAATTTGTGAGAAGGAAAACGACCTCCTCTCAACAGATTGGTTATAGCTGTGCAGTTCTTGCCGGTGCCCACTCATTCATTCGAGGATTATATACGAGCGTCGGTTACTGATCCATATCCTCCACCTATTTTAATTCACTGCAAACACTACGGGTTTTTCCGTAGTTTTACTGCTTGACTACTGCTCTATTGACGTGAAAAGGAATACCTCAAAAATACCATAATGATGCACCTGTATCAATCTGTTTTGCTAAACGTCATCTTTGCGGCTTATTTATCGTTGACCCCCGAATCAAAAGCATGCTCGCCGTCACCGGACTACGATACCTGGAAGGTAAACATGTTCTTATTTTTATCAAGGTGCCCTAATACCTACTTTTTGTCATCAGTTTATTCAGAATTTTACGAAGGGGTATATCAAGTATAAAAACTACAAAGATAACAGGCTTTGCGTTGGTTTGAGGCAACTGTTTGCGCACAATGAGCAATATGCCCTCTACAATTCGTCGTTTAGAACGTCTCCTGACACAGATATGTAAATATTTCTATGAACATTTCAATTTTAGGACAAAATTATGGAACCACCTTCAGAAGATACATAGAATTCGATAACGGTTTCGTTTTTTCCCCGTTTTTTTAATGACCCAAGACAATCAGAACTCCTGTTGGCCAGGGTGGA
This sequence comes from Ixodes persulcatus, assembly GCA_013358835.2. Lineage (NCBI taxonomy): Eukaryota > Metazoa > Arthropoda > Arachnida > Ixodida > Ixodidae > Ixodes > Ixodes persulcatus. The sequence goes on from JABSTQ010010517.1 coordinate 554,753, forward strand.
ATTCTGCTCCAACGTTCTCAGCATATATAATAATAATGGTGAGTCCGGAGCTCATACTGCTCAGAATATTTATACCGACGTATTCATGCTTGCTCTTTCCTTAAATGTTACTTCGGCTTTTCTCGCATGAAATATGACTCGTTAGACTAGGGTACGTGGCGCCGTGTTATTGGAAAACAGGTTAGTCTGCTCAATGGGTTATCATATTTTGTGGCATTACTATTACTTACAAGATACTGTCTCATTCCATATTCTCAAACAGTTTGTGCATAACTAGGTACTGGAGCAAGTGTTGCAGCGATTTGTTTTAGACGCATATGCATAGGAAAATTTAGGCGAAGCTTGCTTTACCAGCTTATTTTATATCATAGATTCTACCCTTTAAATAGCATATGTGTTCCCAGTACATCACTGGCAAAAACAAAATACAGCTGGAATATGTTTTGCCTGCCTGGAAAATATTAGATGAGTTTTAACATTTTGATAAATTGTATTGAAAACGAATATTGTTTTCGTGAAAAGTAGAGCCTAGCCTGTCTTAAAACCACGCTATCCTAACGAACACCGCGGGATTTAAAAGAAACTACTACGGACTTTAAAAAAAAACTCCGAGCAAATCGTCTACCACGCACGGAAAAAACAAATATTTCTCAACGCTCTATATCACGGAAGTTGTGTTATTTTTATTGCTCATAAATGGACATGTTCGAGTTTGCAGCACCAGCGATCTACAATGCAACACTTGTGTACAGCAACGGAATATATTGCGCCATTTTCAAGTCGATGCTGGTCTTTCCCGAGCCCCGTAAGTATTTCGTTGGAAAGTAGAAAGAAAATATTTAGTGCAAATGGCTCTATTCAGGAGCCTCCCCCCCCCCCCCCCTGTTCCGAAGTTGATGTTTGTTTAAATTTAAGAAAATTTAACTTCACTATGCGTTCAAGCAGTACACGCATGATTCGGTTGCTTTGCTTTGCGCAGTCTAGCTCTCGGTTATTTTCGTGTGCTGTGTATATTCTGCGCCCAATAAATAATAAAGCGCACCACGCACAAAGATTATTACTAGAAATTTTTACATTCATAACACCATATATATTACGCGTTACAACCGGAGAACCACTTTCTAAAAGTTGCAAATCCTATATACTGTAAATGGGTAATTTCATCACAAATCGTGCGGGCAAAAAAGGCCGAACTTTTAAATGTAACAAAAAATAAACGTCACTTCTAGGGAACACTTTTACCTAGATGAGGGAAAAACAACGAGTTAGTATAATTTTTTGCTCTTGAGTTATGGAGCGCAAAAGCGGTCGCGGTGGAAATGAGCGTTTTTCCCGACTGCCGAAGGTCGCATATTTGACTCACTTTCATTCTGTGGGTTTATGTTATTCTTTTTTTTTTGTTTATGACTGTATGTACTGTACATCATGAAGAGGTCATAATGTATTGAAATATTTTCAGGAATTTTATATTTCTTTAAGGAACTCTCCAAACTCAACTTTCAGGTTGTTCTCCTTATAAACTTTGACAGGCTGTTTTCCGCGAGTTACCTAAGTTATATTTATAATGTTTATGTCCATGACACGCTCAGTAAAAGCGATTTTTAATGTATTAATCTCATTCAGTTCTTGTGATTATTTTTTGTATCATCACGCATAAATCGTAAACGTGGGAAAGCTGCAAATATTAATTGATATTCTCCAAAACCACATTACATTTTCTTATTCTTGCAAAAAAAATTGTTTTATATCAATAATGATAGTTTATAAATGTAATATTTTCTTTATATAGCCTCTATTTAAGCCCCAATATTGTGAACTTTGCGTTCGTATTTAGCTAGAAATCAGGCAACCTTACCGAGCTTGGGCAACTCCTTGATTTCTAAAAAATATTGGAGTATCTCTCGGGTGATATATGTCTACTCCCCGGTGGTGAACTCACTCTGGGGCGACAGGAACGAGGCTAAAATTGTAAATGACAAATTTTTTTTTTTTTTTATTAGAGAACTTTTGCACAGCTTTTGTGTTCGGGATGTAACTAGTTACAGTACGGTTGTGTTTAGCGCTCTCTTCTCACGAGAATATGGCCTTAGGATAATTATCTCCGATAAAACTATACCATTTTTACGTGAATTTTCGTTTCGTTTTTATTTTCAGACTGTGCAGTGTGGGTGAACAGTATTGCTGGAGGTGACGACATTCACGACTGCATTGACCACTTCACCGATGCCTGCGTCGCAAAGGAGCAAGATGTCTACCCAAACGATATCTGCGGTCAGACTCCTTGAAAAATGTTGCCTGACCAAGGCCTTCGACTCAATGCAAATCTAAGGTGCGGCAACAAGACAGAACAGCACACGACAGGACGGTGCAGCGAATAAAGGCACACGGCACATTGACGGTATAGAGCGTGCGACGTTAATAAAAAAATGCGTGCCTCCACAGCCGTTTTGGTCAATCCACCTGTCGACAGTGATAACGTAACATTATAATAATACTTCCCAGCTCAATATAGTTCGCCTAATAAATGAGCGTGGCGGTTACAAATGACCACGTTGCGGCCCCGCAATAATCCGCTTTACCTTAACTCCGCTCACATTCGACGCTACGACGAAATGGAGCCAATCAAAATGCACCAACCGTGCATCGTCACGGCGTCTCGTTGTCTGCGCGTTTTCTTCCATGGACTAAGCCAATCACGCATAGTGAATGCTCCGCCATTTTGTTTTTCTTTCTTTTTTTATGCGTGATAGCAGCGTCAGTTGCGATCGTGCATAAAGCCAAAAGGATTATGGCATCTCTCATATTCCGCAGTAATACGGTAACACTCGAACTCACGGAGGACGTTGAGCTCCAAGCGAGCTCATCTGAGAAACAAATTTATAGTTTGGAGCTGCAGTTTTGTATTTGTATTGCATTTTGTTGTTGTTGTTGTTGTTTTTTGGCAGCGTGTACCGTCAGCTTTATTTGTCACCTTTTGCTCGCAAGATTACCAATATTGATGTTATCGAATAGCAACGAAGCCATATTGTTATAAGACGAAATGTTAATGTTCACTGAATACCGAAGAAATGGCTCAAGTTTAGAGAGATTATGAACACGCACAATTAGAGTAAACCTGCTCAGCAATAATATTTAGTTTGAACTAAAATAGCAGTAAATCAACGTGTAAGTCACAAAACGGCCCTTCAGATACCTTAGAAGTTGCAGGATGCCGTAAACGGTTAATTGCTTCCTAAACTTGTTTCCACTAAAGTATTCCCGCCAAAGTCTCAACATCACACCCTGGTGCTTAACTATTATTTTCTACGTAGAATCGCTCACGTACAACCCATTGCAACAAATTAGCACGGAAACACCTAAAATAAGCCGAGGCGCCGCTTATACTTATCCTGACAATGTTTCGGGAGGGGAATTCGGAAATAATTGTGGAGCAAGTTAACGGGTCAATTTCGGCACTCTGATTGGTGGCGTTTTCACGGGCGTCACAACACTTGGTTTATGGGGGCAAAGAAAGGAGGGGCGCGAGGCTTATGCGAACACGCCTAGCGGATTCACACCGTAGCCTTAAGCGCGACTCCTCAATTCCTTTACGCGCATCAGCTAATCAACCTTGGGGGTGGACTAAAGGCAAGCACGTGAGTCTGTGAAGCGTGTTTACTCAAGTCTCGAGCTTCTCCTCCTTTCCCTCCCCCTGTAAACCGGGCGATATGACGTTCACGAAAACACGCAAATCAGAGTGTCAAAATTTGCATGTGTACTTAGTCCAGATACTTTCCCGTACGCGCTTCGGAGGATTTTCCAAACTATTCCATGTCACAAAGTATCAAGGTCCCCAGTCTGAATTACAACCAGCTGTATAGCGAACAAAATATATCTATTCTACAGATCAAACTGATTAAACGCTTGGGTAGTTACGTACCTAAGGCATCGCGCACGACATGGATGAAGGACAACAAAACCAGACAAGAGCTAAAGCTAGGAGACGAGGATTTTTTGGTGGAGGAGATGAAACAGATACAGGTGTATTTTAGGGGTCTACGCGTAAGACCCAAAAAGCATCTCGCGCAGCCCAGCTAAGGGCTGAGGATTAATTCAGACCACCACGGCTGTTTTTGACGGACAATCGAATTTTAAATGATTCCGGGCCTCCTTAGCATTCGGCTTCCAGTACTGGGTCATGGTTTCAAGAAAGGCTCGTGAGATATGCTAATGTGATAGCTTTATTACTGCAAAGAAGGAGCTCAAACCACTAATTCTTTCTGTATCTTGTTCTAAAATTGACAAGGTTTCAAATCAACTACGTATGAAAGTTACTCCACTCGACAATTTGCTGAAGCACTACAGATGAGGTGAAAAGTGGTGGTGCACAGCTTTACTATGGTCAAGGTGTGTAAACTGAGGGGCGCCCATAGCTTTGCATTTACTGTCACACAGAGTTCTCCAGGGTAGGGTAGCGGCTAAATAAACTAAAACTGCAGAGGCTTTAAATGACCACGACTATTTTAGCCCACCATAGAAATATCTTTATAATCCTAAATAATACATGCATTTACCTGAGCTACGCTTTTATAGAAACCCCATCACCTAAAGACGGGCTATTTTGTGACTGTGGAGTTTTGTCACTGTGTTTTTTAAACACGTACTGTTTTAACCAGGCTATTTTCACACGTGATGTTTTGTTGCGTGCCGTTTTTTTCCGATCCCACAAGGTACATTTTCTTAGTCTGAAATGTTTCCGCTTTAATAAAACATTAAGACACACACACACACACCTTGACTACTAGCTTAATTGCAAAACGTTTATAATAAAAAATACCAAGTCGAGCTGCTATCCAGAAAGTTTAAGCCTGTTGAGCAAAGTCTAGACGGCAAAGAATAGAGCATCTGGAGATAGAGAGTTTTAGTATTCCGTATACGAAAGAACGCAAACGATGTGCGTCCGCTTTGACATTGGGTGTTCCATGCTGCGCATTCGCGTCGTCGCTAAGGGCCAATCATAAGACCGCAGTTTGGGCTCCGCGCACGCTTAATCTGGAACACGCAACGCTAACGTAAACGCACGGTGCTTGCGTTCGCAAGTATACGCAATACTAAAACTCGCTCGTCGACTTATGGAAGGACGCCGTCGTTTTAATGACAGTTCTTTGAAACGTTCCGAAATCATATGTTTGAAGGGTATCATGAAACATGCCTATTGTCACGTGCTTTACTGCTGCGCTGTGGTTTTTCCATAATTTGGGTAAACTGGTGCGAGTTGGACAACTCTATGCCGGCAAACGGGAAATCGTGTTGCCCGGCGACCTTGTCACATCGAGGTAGACACTACGAGTCCGGCAACAAGTTGCTGCCGCCCCGGCAACCGTGTTGCCCGATTTGTTGTCCGACAACCCTGTCACACCGCGCTGACGGGCGGGGGACAAACGGGGGAACACTCCGCCATCTTGATTGTTTAACATCGTTCGTGTGATGCGCGGATCGCTGGAAATGTGACTCTTACCAGTGCTAGTGCTTTTGAAGGGCCGGAAATTACCACGGAACGACATCAACCAGTGACTGTGATTACAAAACTTGACACGGAGAGTATTTTCCGCTCTTTATTTTATCAAACTGTTCTTCATTCGCTGACAAAGCAGATGGCCTTAACCAAGGAAAGTGACATCGCTGATATATGTTCGGGATTTACGCCACCGTATGAAGTGTTTCTGTCCGGTTCTTTCTTTCATGCAATTCCTATTTCTACTGTAAAATTGAGTTAGCACCGGCAGTACCCCAAAACGTCGTTTGTAGCCTGGTGTTGAGCTGAATGACAGTGCTTCAAAACTGCGACAACCAACACGATCGACCCTCATAACAATCGGTGGAATAAATATTTTTCAACGCTGTCTATTTGCCTACCGCCTGCTAAGTGATAGCTTCAATCGCCAAAACCTCCTGGGTATTTTTGAAACAAATCAGGTGTCTGGTAGCGGCTGTTTTTGTCAAGTTCCAAGCATCAACAATCATGATCAGAGTGGTCGTTTTAATGCTTCGATTTTTCAATCTTTGGTTTTCCTGGATTATTTTATTATACTTTATCACCGGGTGAGTAGGCATGCCATTTTATCTCAGTATTAGTAATGTGAGATGGTCTCCTCGGCAGTTCTAATTTCAAAACCAGTCTGAACGGTCACGACCGTAGCTGTGACCATTTCGAAAATTGTTTTCCGTAATTACGCAGTAAAAATATTCCTCAAATTATTTTAGCTGCACTCCAGCCTTAATTATTGTTAAATAACGTTTTCTAAGCCTTTATTTGAGCAAGACGTTATTGATAGGGAACTAGCTCTACCATCGAAGCTAACTATGTTGTCGTGTTGCCGGCCCGAAATTCGCTCAGCCAGCGATCAGGGCAACACACGTTGTCCAACACAAGTTGCTGCTGTTTTGTTGCCGAGGGCTGTCATACCGAGGCAACTTTTAGTTGTCGTCCATGTTGTCGTGCTGTTGCCGCGATGTGACAGGTATGTCGAAAAACACGGGGAGCGAGCAACAAGTTGCCCGACTGTGGGGCAACGTGTTGTGTTGCTGTTACCGTCGTGGTTGCCTCAGTGTGACAGGGCCTTTAGGAACCTATCAGGCTACAGTGCCGCGAGTCAAAAAAAAAAAAAAATAACCACCCAATTTGGGGGGGAAGGGGGGGGGGGGGGGTTATGTGTATGTTTATACAGCCTAGAACTTGGTCTGCCTCTACGGGCTACGAGTCTCCAAGCTGTAGATGAGCAATTTAGCCAGTGCAGTTAAACTGCTAGCCTGGGGTCTTTAAGGTGCATCACGCAGTAGCGATATACGACCGCACGTCGGTACGATGCTCATCCAGATCTAAACGGGCAGGAATGGGTATTGAACCCAGGATCCCCGAGTTCTGCAGCGCGAGCTTTCGCTCCACGTGACATCCTCAAAGATTAGCAGAGCATCCACTCATGTAATACCCCCCCCCCCCCCCTTTGCATTTATATTCATATTGTAATCCGCTTAAAGGAGTCATGAAATTATTTTTCATTCTTCCTTAGCTTTAATCCTCAACTTAAAAGCGGATTGAAAAATCACGTGGTCGTGACATGCTTTTGCACCGGTGCGATGACTCGAAGCTTTCACCGTGCTTTTGAGCACATCATATAACTTGTCATTCGCAAGTGATAATAAATTCCGTCAGGGCACTCATTGACCACGAACGCGAATCCAATAATTGTTGACGAGCGCATACATCCGAATGACACAGTTCTCGTGTCCAATGCGAGAGCTCGGGTCGGCTGACGTGCTTTGGGGACCGTTGACGTGCTTGGGGTAACGGCTGACATGCTCTGAGTACAGCGGATGTATCACAATGAAAAGGCGGAGAGCTTTCAAGGGAAATGAGGTACAAAATAGTCCCCTATATTTACAAATGTTGTACCGAGAAGCTGGCTTTTGACTTTCTACCCTTTTTATTTTGGCCCACTAACGATATGCGAATAGTAAACTCCCAATGTAAAATCATTTATCCCAGCCCAAAATTCATTTCATGTTGATTAAAAGGATAAAAGGCGTGAACAGAACAGGACGAAAAATGAACCACGTACGACACGGACAAGCGTCAACTCCAACTGATTTAATAAAACACGAAACATTGTCAAACTGTTGATCCTCATCGCCTAAACACATGCAACAGATAAAGGATCGTATCGCTCATCACACGCAGCCCTCAAGAAACTCAATTTCTTTGTTAGTAGATAAAGGGATGGCTGCTTACGCATTTGTCAGCCGCTTTGTGTATACCGAAAGCTACGATTAATCCCCTTTCCATCCTCTTCTTCCCTCTCTTAATAAACCTTGTGTGCTCTAACAAAGGTTCACACCCGCATCGTTTACAGTGCTCCGCAAGATGCTCACCCGAATTATTCGTCCGGCTAGCTTGTGTTCCCGCGCTCTTTCATTAAGGCATCGGCCGGTCTGACCAATGTAAACTTGGCCGCAACTAAAAGGAATTTCATAAACCACCTTAGTCACGCCTTTTAATCTTTTAATTGATATGTACCAACCAGCCCAAACCAATTTTTTATTTAATTTCATGGCCCCTTTAAATCTGAAAATCATTAAAAGTAAAAACACATCGAAAAAAAAAGCCTCGCTGAAAGCTGGAGCTTTTTTTTTCTAAAGAGGGGAATGTAAATTACCTTGATCCGCAAGTGCGGCACTAGGAGTCTAATTTTAAACATTCCCGTTTTGTTCCGTGTGCCGGTCATAACACATGAACATGTCGGGACCACACCGAACCTCGTAAACAACTCCGGAACGCAGCTCAGTGACGGACCTTACATTTTTTGTTACATCTTGTTTATGTTCGAAGTAAAACGGTTTTATCTATCTCATCCGGAGTCGTTCTAAAAGCAGCCTCAAAAAAAAAAAAAAAAAAAATGGGCTTTGCGGGAAGCTCTCGAGAGATCTCGGGCCCAACGAGAGCACCAGTTTCAAGATTGCAGTTACCTCGACTGGCGGAGCAAGGGCGACAAGGTCATGACAGGGGATCTGTCGGCGCTTTGCGACTGATTTGGGAGAACCGGGGGACCTCGTGATGTCGCGGTGTATGTGTGTGACAGGAGACCTGTCGGCAACTTTGAACTGACGCCGTCTGAGCTTATCGTTGGCTGGATGTACGGGGGCCTAGGGAAAGGAAGAGGGAAGGGGCGAGGGCTTTTGGGAAAAGGAAGAAAAAAGAGGGGGACAAAGGGTAGCGAGTGACATATAAGTTTCTCCTGTGAATAATCGTCACCATGGTAACCTGCGCTGTTTTCGTCGACCATTTTGTCACACTCGCCGGTCGTGCGCGCGCTCTACGCCGCTAATCCTCGTTAGGCAGGGAGCGCCCACCGCTCTCGTTCAACGGCGAGTCTCCGGCATCCGATGCCGGTCTGATGCGTTTCATTTTGTCGCGGGAACTCGTGTTTCGTTAAAAGCAACGCACACTTCCTGCTCGCAACTTCAAAATATGAAACACCCAAATAAAGAGAGCGACAGCCATCACGACCACCCATCCGCTCAGCCTCAGACTCCTCTCATGAACGGAAACGGAAGTGGTCTCACTGTGTTGCCGCTGTTTCGAGACTACAGAAACTCAACGTTGTTTACGTTTAGCGAAATAAGAAGTAGAAAAAAATGGCGGTGGCAGAGGATCTCGGAAAGGGTAACAGAAGTTGGCGCCACCCTAAGGGGAGAAAAAACATGTAGGCACCCTAGGGCTAACCGTCTCAGCTCAAGGCTGTATAAAATACAAAGCAAGCCATTTTTTTTTTGTTTGAGACCGTCTGTTTTGTTCTGTGTTTTGTCTTTCATCCGTATCCCAGTCTCTAGTTTACCACCATGCTCAATTGATTTTCCACGTACGTAGATCGGGCAATCAGGAAGCGACTGAATGATTCCGCGCCGGGCTGCTGCCGTACCGTTATGTAAATGACTACCTACTCATGCATGAAGAGCAGACAGACTCTGAGACTATCCTGGAGGCCTTATCGTCGGCCCGAAGGCCTTGTCTTTAAAAGGGAGGACCCTTCGACGGAACTCTCCAATTTTAGACCTTCGTTGGCGATCCATCCGGGGGAATCTGCTGGGAGTTTAGGCAAAGGACGGAAGAAGCCAGTTCCGCATTTCGCTAGCGCTCAATCCAAGACCGTTAATTAAACCAGGGCTCGTCGAGTCCCTTATGACGTCAGCGCGTTCTAGATCCTGCCCCCGTTCGCGGAGCTATAGTGTCGGCTGCAGACGCGGAGGTTGAGGAAGGCCGACTTTCCCGACCACCTGCTGGACAACTCACTCAAGAGGCTACTTTCGCCCCTTCTACTCCGACACCGGCACCCAGACATGGGAAGAAAAAGCTGGCCGTCATCCTTATACACACAACACAGCGCATCGGCTAAAAGCGCTCGCGTCCAGATTCGAAGTAGGGGTGGCGTTCAGCTGCAAATTCAAACTCAGTTAACAAAATGGTTAATTGCAATCCTCTAAACAAAAACTCCTCTAAGATGCGCGGGCATCAGTTCGTCTCATGTAAAAAAAAAGAGGGTCTACTCCATCCCGTTCTCCTGCGGCGGAAGAATGCATAGGCCAGAGAGGCAGGTGTATCAACGATCCTGCGGGAGCGGGAGGACTCGGCTCGGCGCACACGATCGTAGTGCATCTAGACTTAGAAGTAATTCATTACAAGTAAGGTGATTACTCGTAATTAATTACTTTTATTGTAATTTAGTAATTAATCTGTTACTTTTTTTAAAAATATACTTTGTAAAGTAATCTACTTACTTTACAGTAACGAATTACTGAAATTACTCGTTACAATACTTCCGTCCATCAAAGAGAAAAAAAGAGGGGTAGAAGGGATATGCGGGCCTTCGCGCTTTAGTATGCCAACACAAGACTCGGGTGAGGTGCTGGGTGGAAAAGGTAAGGAATTCACGGAAAGCACAAGAGCCCAGCCAGAGCCCGTTTCGGGACTCGATCGTACGGTCAGCCAAGCTGGGCGGATCGACTGTTTACATGAAGGCAACAGGCCTCGACTTCTTGGAAAACGAAGGCACTGCTTCGAGCGCACGAAAGAGTAAAAAAACAAATGGCCCATAAAAACCGCCGCGTGGGGTTCGTGAGGACTAGGGCCGCGAACACTGTGACCATGGCGCATGCGTCCGCTACCTTCCCTCCTCTCGCCTCCTCCACTCTCCCCAACCTTCTGAGTTGTTCCGCAAAAAAAACAATCAGTGTTTATTTTTTTCGTTTCTTTTTTTGTGTCGTTACGAAACCGTCTTTTGCTTGTTAGTGTTTCTGCCTACACACGCCCCGCCCCTCCCCGGCAAATACGAAAAAAAAATCTAATGAAACCTCGCCCCTGCTCATCGAAGCGCTGTGAAAGCTAAATACTGGCTGGACCCAACCAGCTATTTGGCTTCTTTCACTTGAATTCGCACTAGCGGATGCATAAGGCAAAACATGAGGGGTGCGATGGCAGCAGTCATTGGAACTAAAAAAATAGCGTCAACCCTGCTGTCAGTTTAAAC
>JABSTQ010010518.1:2500-152668 GCA_013358835.2 Ixodes persulcatus
AGGAGGGAGGAGCGAACCGAACAGCTGAACAGAAGCGGTGACGTGCTGAGTATCTGCGTCAGAGCACTGTTTTGCCCGGGCCAGCCCGAAAGCCCGAGCCCGGCCCGGCCCGCGGGCCGGGCTACTGCATTAGACTACATTCTGGTGCGTCAGCTACCACTATATTTCGGCGCGTCAGCTACCGCTATATTTTGGTGCGTCGGCCGAGCCTGTCGGCCCATCCCGTCTTTTCGACCGTTTAACTCTTTTCTGGGCACAAAAAGAGCCCCTGCGGTTTTTCACAACGTTCTTGCACTCGTGCTCGTTCAGTTTTTTTTAGGGCAGTATATAAGCTTCTGAGGTTCTTTGCAGTGTTCCAACACTTGTGTTCCTTCAGTTCTTTCAGGACAGTAAATAAGCCCCTGATGTTCTTCACAGTGTTCCAACGCTCGTGATTGTTTAGTTTACCAGTCTGCCCTGCAAGACGTGGCCTTTCAAACCTTCTGATCTTTTCCCCTTGGCCAGTCGCTCTGCTGTACCCGGTTTTGGACTTTACGAAATTTCATTGCACTGAGACATGCTGCCCTATACTCCGTTCACCCTTAAGCTGAGACAGAGCCATATATGTAGAAAGTTTGGCCATTCGTTGGGAAGTATAGGAGACAAATGAGGAGGTGCCATTGGCTGAAAGCGGGCTGGGCGTGTTCCAGGGCGTCTTCACAAATTCGAATGTGGCCAATCAGAAGCCGGAAATAATACCCTGGCGGTGGTTGCGAGAAACAAACTTAATAAGTGCGTCGGAGTAACTCTCGGTGACTGAAAACATGGTGCATGTGATGTTTAACTCACGGTGATCCGAAATTATGGTGGAAGAGTGCGACTGGCGGAACGATCGACATAATCCGTGCGCCGAGGGCCGGGAATCTACCGTCCGAGTGGTCACACTCTCCCCGAGCAAAACAGAGTTGAGCTGCACATTTGTTTCTTACATCTTTCTGCATGATCATGATAGTAACATCCTGTGCACCCTATTTTCAACCATGAAGGGTCACTACACTTCACACTTGCATGCTTATTAAAACCATATACCAACATATACCTATTATTAAAACAGTTTCTCGCTACTACCACTAGGGATTCTTTTAGGCTTCTGCTTGGCCAAGAGAGAATGTCAAGCCCACTTTCTGCTTCTGGTGCACGCCCAGGCTCTGCCCGCGCCTCCCATTGACCAAACACTCTCTATACACGGCTCTGAGCTGAGACTGCAGTGGGGACTACGTGCCCACCGAACCAATCAGGCGCCTCCCTTTCATCACCTGACCCAGTCCTCGATGTGTGGGTATGAGCGGGAGCGTGATCACGTGGCGAAAAAGGGATGTATGACTGGTCCATTGAGGACGTAGCATTCACCACAGTCTCAGCTTAGGGATGAATGGAATATAGTCAGCGCGCAAGCCGGCCACCCAGCTCCGGCCTCCCAAGAAGTTGGTGTTTACAAGACGGCCGCTGTTTTCATTGGCCTCCTCGCTCGAAACCCTATGCCGAAGAACCAGCGTGCACCAGCACGCGACACAAAGCTTCATCGACGGCTGCCCGTACGCGAAGGAGCTAGCACCCCCCCCCCCCCCCCCCATTCAAGACGGGTGCTTTCGGTGAATCGCAGTGCTGTGAAATTAATTGTTTCTCTTTCGGTTTTTCTTCTAAGAAAACGTTTTTATCATAAATGCCTGTGACCTCTGACTGCAACTATCTCAAATATGACTAACTTTCCTCGGATATGAAGTTTTTCCAATATCATTTCTCATTGACTACTTGTGTGTATTGGAAGATAAGTTTCGTGTTCTGGTATTTTTATTATTGTAGTCACCATATAGCTACTGTTAAAAACATATTAAGAATGGGAGTGCAGTAGTTTTTCGTTCTGCTTTAATGGGGTACGGAAGCAAAATTTTAGCGCCTATTTCTTTGTGTAGACATGGTCTGCTTCATGACAGCAGGTCACAAACAGCAGTCTTTCGTCTGTAAATGCAAAGAAAGCAATTTTAAAACAAATAAAACAATTTCCTAATACCGCCTGGTAGTTGAGGTCTGAGCTTTGTTGGAATGTCTCACGTCACGGGCTCATCAGGAGCTACACCACGGTGTGGCGTGTCCGATGGAGCAGTGCGGGAGCAAGCGGCGCTTGGCGCACCTCTCAGGTCTACTACACCGTACCGCGGGCATTTCCACTTGGCAGTATTGTAACGCGCTGACGATGAAGCTGGCACCACCTAGTGACGACGATCGTAATTACTATAACTCTTGGCCTCGTATGGGCCCGTGACGTTGCAAGCGTGACGTCACGGGCAAATATCCAGAGATGCGTCGTGCCAACTCGATGACTGATTTTGAAGCACTCGCCAGAATCTGTCAGTTGGAACAAAAAATATAGCCATCTGCTGAAAATACAAGCGTGTGATTATCATTTACGGATATCATGGGTCATATTTCACTCATTTTGAAGTGTTCCGGGGATATTCCAAGTTTTGATACTGTACCCTCTGAATGTCTTTCTTGGGGTTTTGTTTAAAAAAAATATAAGGAAAGGAGAATCTAATAATTGGCTTTTACTAGTTTGTTACGTCGTCCAAGACACTATTTGTACTATTATGAGTGCAAGGTCGAGCCCGAGCTTGCGCCTCTTTTGCCATTCTTGTTCTTCAGTTCTGATGTTCTGCTCTATAATTAATTAAATCTAAACCTAAATGTCAATCACCTCTGCTTTGTCGCCGGCAGGGTTCGCGCTAACTATGAACTCCGGCCACTACTCGTCTCCCATCAGGGTACCCCATCACCTGGCCGCTCTACCAGCCCTTTTTGGATGCCTCCTGCTGCCAAGGAGCAGCCTGATCATTGAACCACCGAACTTCCAACATTGTTGCCTCTCCGTCAAAAAAATACTACAAGCAGGCCGGTCTACTTGTGGGGAAGCTGTGTCCAGATCTGATCTGCCTGCTGTTGGTGCTATCCTCTTGAAGTGCCTACTGTTGTCATCCGTATACCATTAAGTGAGCAGACAATTTCAGGAATTCACCATAGGCCTAAACCGCGCGCCCACACAGTCTGTCCCACACCAAAAGGATGGTTGCCTCCCATGTGCGGGGACGTGTCCAAATGCAAATAGACAAAAATCAATCTGGGATCTGATGTGGTAGCCAAATAACAGTTAAAAAGAGTACTCATAAATGCCCCCTTGTCTCCACATATCGCATGCTTGGATAACTTGATGAACTGCGGGTGATACAAAGTGGTGGTGGGGTAATGTACATGACCGTTGTAAAAACTGTTTGAAAAAAGTACTATTAATCTGGGTCCGTTGTCAAACACAAGTGTCCTTGGCTGTCCAAATCGATCAAAGATGTTTCACTGGGCTTCCACTGTGGTCTCGGCCGATGCTTCTATCGGCTTCGTGTCCGAGTGGACCACGATCAGTATCACGTAACTCTCCAGCAGTACGGCATAATATAAGCCATGCTCAGCGTTGCTTGGTATCCAATCAGCTGACCCGAACCTGCACAAGGGGCATTTAACAGGACGGGGCACATGTTTCGCACCTTCTTACATGGTCTTAAATGTCTTTGTCAACACCGGGGTACCAGAAGATAGTTTGTGCCAAGCTCTTCATGACTGACCTGCCTGGGGCCCTATGTTGCGCTTTTTGGACTCCCACGGCGACTAGGGAGAAGGAAGTGACGTCAACAACGCAGCAAGCGCAGATTAAGTTTTGATTGGTGAAAGTCGCTGATGACGAATTTCCGCAGAAGAAAACAAAGCTCACTTTTTCTTTGTTTCTTCTGCGGAAATTCGTCATCACCGACTCTCACCAATCAACATCCAATCTGCGTTTGCTGCATGTTTGACGTCACTTCCTTCTCCCTAGTCGCCGTGGGAGTCCAAAAAGCGCGACATAGGGCCCTAGGATAGGCGTCATGGAGCATAGCCTCCTGTATTCTGATAATGCCTGCTCAATTGCCAGTTGAAAGCTATCACCACAAGGGTGCGTCGCTTTCCTATACAAGGCAGAAAATGTGAATGAAAATAAGCCTCTCTCGTGCGTTCTTGTATTCTTGGTGCTGTTTTTGGCATTTGTCGTGGTACCTGTGGGCTAGAACTTTCCGGGGCTGTCATTTCACGAGACCCCAAGCAACACCCGAGATGATGGAAAGTGACTAAAGCTTATTTTGAGGAAAGACTGCGTCCCAAATTCGACCTCCTATATACTTAATAGTGTGTGGTAGGCACCTTTTTGTGACGTACATGAAGGAAGGCCCGTCAGGTCCTCCTTCGTGCATTCTGCTGAGGCTCCACTCAAAGGCCAGCCTGGCTCAGGCCTTTCTGGTGTCAAAAGCTGGATGAGCCCATGTACCCTTCCAGGTCCTGTTTTGGTGCTGCTTGACTGGCTCTCACTGTTTACCTACGCACATCTTTCTCGCACTGCTCGAGGTATATAGTGACGGGCGCATGACAACAGGCACAGTGCATCATTACGAAACGTGAGCCCCGGCACAGCTAACACCTTCCACAGTGCTTACGTGACTTTGTAGCGGTTGTTACCCTAGAGGACCCTGGCTGTTGCAATTCCTCTTCACCTTCTGAACTTTAAAGCAAAACCAATTGTGCAGCAAAACCAAAGCATGCACTACCTTTCAGCATTGTAGCACCGCTTCTCGGCATCATTGTCGTTGTTGCAATGCTTTGTTTGTTTGTAGTTGAGATAGTGATATCACAACACCTTCCTTGTCACTCATGGTGCTTGTAGTAACTTTGCAGAACATGAAAACATTCAAACTGCATACAGCTGACACTGCAGTGGAATGACCAAAATATGCGGTTGCAATTTCTGCTTGCGTCGGCCAGCTCCCCACAATGCGACGTCGGGACGTGCCATGCCACAGTGTCATAGGACGGCAGCTACGATTGATGTGGGAACCATCATACAATGCCTGTCTTTGTCGTGCACGTGTTTTACATCTAGTTTGCCAACTGATGCAATGAAAAAAGTTTTTGTTGAAGGCTACCGAGTTGGCAGGTTACGACCGCCTGAGCATTCAGCTAATTGGTGATTTCACTTGGCTACTCGTTTCAGTGGAATGTCTAATCTTGATTCTGTTTGTCCATAATCTATTTATTGGCTGGTTTGTTCGAAAGTAACTCAGTCGGTCTATCTAAGGAAGCCTCAAGAAAAAGCTTTGCTAAGGCAGGACTAGCCTTGACAATTGTTTTTCTTGAGACCGAGATAAGGCCACCTGATTTCATTTTGAGCAAGCCAGCACACTGCAGAGGAGGAACGACCCAGATTTAGCATGAAGGTATAGGTTTCACATGAGCACATTCCATTTGTAGCTGAAAAAGAGGTGTCACTTAATTAGAAAGACAAGTGAAACAAAAACATTATTAGGTATTTCGGTTAAGAAAGCTGTGCATACTTTAGCTCAGCTTTCAGTATTTTGGGTACATTTTGCTTTGTAGCTTTAAGCTTATCTATGATAGCTATTAGTTCACTTGGAGCATGTAAAATACATTGGGTTTGGCAGACAACCGCACTTGGGCATCTATCATATGTCTGAGCTGACCCTTCATTTTTTTCAGTTGAAGTGTATCTCTCGCTTGGCTTGATTAGTATCTACTTCATGTAATGAATGCCTTTTTACAGGGTTGCGTTGCCACAGGAGACTTGTGCGCTTGTGGGTGTTTGGTGAGTGGTGTCACCAATCACCATGAGCCCGAGCCCAGCGTGGGTTCAGACCCCCTGCATGCCTGGCTGTGCTAGGTGTCCCCGTGTCTGATGAAACTGGGGTCTTGGCAGTTGAGCCAAGCCCGGGCTAGGTTTCCTTCAAAGACCCCCCAGGTTAGGCAACACACCACCCCAGCCCGCGCTCCGCACAAACAGGTGTCCTGCGTTGGCTCGCCCAGGACGATTCGGTCAGTCGCTTTGCTTCACCTCTCCTCTCTTCTGACGTTCTTCTCCATCCCTGTTTTCAATCTCTCATCTTTGTTATGTAACAGAATTCTTTGAAAGTGAAGAGGAATTATATAGCCCATGGGTGTTGAAAACCACCAGGGTGTGATATGACGACACCAAATACTTTACTATGAAAATATCTCACCCCATGAGAATCCAATGGCCTTGGCACGAACAGGCTTTACGTGGTTGGAACGACTGGATGTGCAGCAGCCTCAGGGTTTTTGCCTTTGAATAGACCAATCCAACCAATCAGTTTCGTTAAGCCGCTGCTGCCACAATGCATCAAAGGAACATAAGTCTTTCTGACTGTGGGAGAACCCCGCTGGAGCTTTGCACGTGACAAGATGACACGAGCCGTCTCGTGCACTGTCTCCTGCCTCCTGTGAACTAAAGTTATGGTGGCATCACGCATCCGTGGAACGCTTAGTGAGATCTGTCTATTAGGATGATTGATGGCAACAATAGATGACTGTTGCCATCTATGGTTGCGGACACCTGGAGCACTAGTCGAGACAGCTGCCTCTGCTGTCTCGGCAAACCCGGTATCTCGGTGTGCCCACGGCAGCCCTCTCCCTTGGTGCGGCATGACTGCAGTACAGCGTGGACGGTGTGATCCTCATGCATTCTCTCAGATGCGTGGTGTCTACACTGCTAGGAGAGCAACATTTGGCACTGTGGGTGCGCTGGCGTAAATAAATGGATACAAATGTATTTTTCCTGGTAAAGTATTTGGTGACACTGTCAACTGGCATGCTTGCAGCCAGGCTAGCAATGACCGTGGTGAGGTGACTCGCATACCAAATGTCCCAAGATGTCTCTCTCACATTTCAATGACTGCGTTGGATGTGCTCGCAAGAATGGGACATTTACAATGAAAATATAGCAATTCATTCAAGATAGATATTAACCATATTTTTTAATGAATATGTATATGCTTGTAGTTTAATTTCATTATCACTGCAGGGTCAGAAGGTTAATTGACAACAAAATTTGATTGGTTTATTTTTTCTAGTTTTGTAATTTATGGTTCCAGGTGCATCAGCAAAAGACATAGGCATAGTTGCATGTTATCACTCCAAAAGTTTGGGTCGATACAGCATAAACTAATTGTATTTTTGGATGGTGATTATACCAAAAATAGCATGTTGCTATTTCAGCGGTTGCTGCTTGTGAACTCAAGAGACTGGAATTGCAGCTATTGCGACTTCAAGATGTAACGAGATTTCAGCTGCTCGTCAGACCATGGCCAAGCGGTGGAATGGATCCTCAATCCTTTGGGGGGCGTGCTTGTTGGTTTAGATCGTGAAACTTCCAGAATTTTGTTTGCCTTGCGATGTCAAAATGTTGAAAAAGATTTTTCGTGTGAAGCCAGCCTAAAACATCTCTGTTTGCTAAATGTTTAGAGGTTTGTCACCCTGTTTTTTTTTCTTACAGTGATTTAGGACTGCTGTGGGCAACACCAGAGCCCACCGGCGAGCACAGCACCTCATGTGGCAAGCACCAGTAAAAAGATGCGAAAGAGGGTTAGCAGACAAGGCCCACCATGTAATCGATGCCACCAGGCCGACAGCCCACAAGACCACGTATAGTATCCAATAAATCAGTTGTCGTCGTTAACCTGTCTCGACCACGACATGCCGGCAGCGGTGGGATCCAGTGTTGCCCATGACAAGAACAAAGGCTATATAAAAATGATAGGAGACGAGTGAACATTGCAGTATGCGCTTCTGCTATTTGTATTGCAGCCACCAACAGCTTGTCAGCTACTCTTGAATAGACCCTTTTCAAAAGTGTGCACCAGCTATACCATGTTCGCCCTGATCGATGATCGATGATCGATGACCAACCTCGTTCTGGGCGATCCTCAACCTCCTCAACGGAAGAAAACACAGAAAGGTTTGGGCATTGTTCACTCCGAGTTTGTTCCTCTTGGTGAATCTGTTAATCAGGTGTTTTACCTGGAAATTTCGCGACACTTGCGAAACTCAGTAAGGCAGAAATTCCCCGATATGAGGGAAAGGGGGAATGATAGTTCCATCACAACAATGCCCCAGCAGACACTGCCCTGTCAGTGCAACAATTTTTTTATCAAAAATAGCATGACACCGCTTCTCCACCGCCCGTATTCTCAGGACCTCGCCCCGTGTGACTTTTTTTCAGTTCACCCGTATGAAAAGTCTTGAAAGGAAATCATTTTATGAATGTGGAAGGTCCTTCAAGTCAGACATTGCAAAAAACGAGGAATGATTTTGAAGCGCTTGGGAAAAAAATTCACAACATGCCGCTAGATCCCTAGCAGACGACGTCGGTCGGCAAACTGACTTCGGAAGGGTGCCGCATAGCGCTGCAAGAGGTGGATGCTGGTACTACGAATGCCCGGCCTCCTGAAATTCATTCCGGTTATTTTTGGGTACCCACTCATCCTTTTTTTTATTCTTGAAACTTTGGTTCTATGGCCCAGTATCTTGCTTGGTGTAAATCATATCCCTTCTTGTGTTATACATATTTTCAGGTATTTTTTTAAGAACGGTGAAGTGACTGGGATGTTGCATATTTTGATGATTTAACATGTTTGTAATGCATACATAACATTGTTTTTTGGTTAAATGTTCCCTGTTTTCATGTTCGTTTTCTGGTTTGTTTCATATTCAAAGGGTTTTTTCAGGCTTCAGAAAGTATCATTACTACAATTATTACAGTTTGATAGTCCAGTGCTGGAAAAAGACTCTTTTTCAGATTTCCATTTCCACAATGTTTCAAAAGTACCTACAAGGTTGTTTTAAAAGTTTAATTTATTTTTTAGAGGAAAATATTTTCAATATAAAATTGTATAATCAGGTTTGGAAAATAAAAGATTCCAAACAATTGCCACCTGAACACTTTGTCTTCATTATAGCTACTTTACACATATATGTATATGCAGTATAGTTTTGGTTGTAATGCCGTAATGTTTTGAGCTTAGTACACTGTTTATATTAAGTGTCCCCATACTTGGAAAGTGCCAACCTTTTGTTGTCAACAGAAAACTGAAAGATTTAAATTAACTTGATATGTTTGTATATGTTCTCCAATGCAGCACAAAAAAAAAAAAACACAAAAACTCGGCTATGTTAGTTGTTTTTGTTTCTTTTACAGGTACCCCAATCCTTTTTTTTCCACATAAGTATAATTTAGGGGATTCTAAAGCGGAGCGAGTAGAGCGACTCATCGGTCACTCGATCAACACGGGAAAGCGTGCCGCCAGTGTTTGCCTGCTACAATTGTCACCTATTCTCAAGCACTAAATTCCAGTGCTTGAGAAATTTAAGCCCAAACATATTTCTAGGCAAATTAAAATTGTAGAAACTTGTGTGCCTTTATTTATGGCTAAGGTGAGTACATTCATACAAAAAGAACAATGAAATTTCAAACCAGTAAAAAATTATTGAACTTATCAAATATGATACACTGGGCTTTTCTGCTACCTCCTTTCCAGCTGCAGTCTCATGGCTTGTGGTATTCAAAGAAACAGTCGCATTGCTTGTTCAGACACAGAGTTACATTGCATTTCGCGCACACAACTGTGCTAAATGTGTTCGCACTGGGCACACAGTTCCTGCATCGAAGTCGGTAGCTCGTCACAATTGGAAGATGCCCAGTCCCGTCTTTTCGAACGTCATCTTGGGGATGACTTGGCGTGAACTTCCTCCTTTTCATCCGAGGCGAAGGCAGACTGGCCGGCCGTCCTCTTGGCGCTTTTCCAGTAGAGATCAGACTTTCTGATAAACTGGCAATGAAGGTTCTCAGCTTGAGTGGCCGCTCCTTCAGCTGAAGGCTTTGGCACCTGTGAATATTCCACGCATTCAAGACACAGATGAAGATTGCATGATATATGAGGTACATGTACCAGCGCCTGGACAGAATGGTGTATTTGTACAGCGACACCTGATAATTATGCTGGTCGACCCCACATAAAACTGTTGTACGTACCGCCAATCGCCAGGGGTGTGATGTCAGTGTGGAGTTTGGCCTTCCGGTCATATCGTTTGACTTGCTGAATTGGCTCAACAGAGACGAAGTTTGACACTAGGGTGACAGCTTTCCTGTCAAACCAGCGAACTACAACAATTCCTTTGCCATTGTCAACTCTGTAATCATGTGAGCCTTGGCCAGCTTTTCTCAGAGTCTTCTCATCCTGGAGTTTGCAGTCTCTCAGCCGATTTTGCCTCGAGAGTTCCAACGTACTGTATTCCTCTCGTTGTTAACTCTTCAACAAGGTTCAAAGAGCTAAAACAATTGTCGGCTGCAACCTTAAAACCTTCATCTGGAGGGATTTCAGAGCACATGCTCAGGACAGTATCACCCCCAAGTCCAGAAATGTGTTTTCTTTGGAGTGGCCTTGGTATACCTCGAACTGGTAAAGGACACCGGTTGTGCCTGCCCGGCCCCAAAGCTTGAAACACCACGGCGTCGGTTTGTTTGGGATGTACTGTTTTAGCGAGCTCCTTCCTGTAAATGACACCATTATCTCATCCACCGCATTGAACTCTTCTTGTTCAATGCTCTTGAGGTTCTGCTGCAATAATGAAATCCAAGGACGTATCTTCCACAAATTGTCCTTTGCTTCTTCGGTGCTTTCCATGTTGTTTACAACATGCATGCATTGCATCAGCTTCAAGAAACGATTTCTCGACATCTTGTCAGCGATAGGAGAATACCTTGTCCCATTCTCCCAGTAGCACCTGACGTTCGGCATTTTTGTAAGCCCCATTTTTAGGTATATTCCAATATATTGCTCAAGCTCTTGCAGAGTTGTGTTCACGGAGCTGCCGTATTTCTGCGTACTGTACACATTTGTTTGCTCCACTAGCATGGTGAGCATATCAGTACTTAGAAACTGGCGGAAAAGGAACAATGGTGAATCCATGGCATCCGGCTCAGAAAATATTTTAGAAAATTCAGCATGATTGTTTTGGAGCAATTCCTTTCGCCATTTGTTGTCTGGACGAGAAGACGAAGCTACAGATGATCCGAAGGAATCTTCTACGATTTCTTCATCATCACTTGTCTCAGAGGGCTCAGCCGCGGCGGGGGGACTGTAATCTTCATCGTCACTTTCAGACAGATCACTAAAATCGCTGACATCTTCGCCGGCGACGATGCGGTTCAATACGTTCCTAACTTCAGGACCTAAAATTAGAAGGAAAAATAAATAAAAAACTTAAATTGTGTACCATTCAAAGCTTTACCAAGAAAACGTATCAGAATTGATACAAAAAATGTGCCATCAATTACGACCCACTGTATGGAAAATGATACGCAGAAATCTGAAGCAAAGGTCTGTTCACACGATGCATCTTTTAGGCGCGCAACAGTTTCGCGACACTCAAGTTTCGCGAAATGTGCTCGTTCACACGTACCGCTTCACGTGCAACAACGATGACGTTTAGACTCGCGAAAATAGTTTCGGTGTTGACCATAATGTGGCGCTCCGAATCAGATCGCTATTTATCTGGGGACCTGCTTTGTGCATTTTATGCAGTCGATTCACTTTAATTTTTTTTATCACATACTGCACTACTTGGAGCGATCTCGCATGTGCGCAAAGCCGATTGAGGCGGCAACCTCTACGTGCAGGACATGTGCCGGCGCCGAGCCCGTACGCAGCCAATTCATTGCCAAAGCTCTCATAAATGCACATGGTATTCATAAAAACGCTACGTGCCCAATCTGGTTACTTCTCGGCGCCCATGTCTGCCCCGATTTTACTGTGCCAACTGTTTCAGAGAGCGCACATGGTTTCACGTTCGCTTGTAAACAAAGCAAACTTGGTTTCAGTTTACTCAATGGTCTCTTATACCCCTGTTACACGGGCACCCTTAACCTTGGTTAACTCAGCTTTAACTACTGTTACGTGGCACCACGGTTACCGCACTATACTTTTAGACAGCTATTTCAGAAGAAGTGAAGAGCGCGCGTGCACTGCCTTGATGGGTGCTCAAGATGCTCAAGCGCACGTTCGCCCATAGCTTTGACTGCATAGCCGCAGAATGTTGTCCGCAAGTATTGTGCGCTAACTGTGGCTCAGCGTAACTGCAGTTAAGCGCGCCCGTGTAACAAGGGTATTATCCAGCGGTATCGTCGCGACAACAACGCTATGAGCACTATTCTAATCTCGTCAACCCCCGCTAATTGTCTTCGTCCATCGCTGGATTTTTTTCCTATATGCTACTCACTCTTCCTTCAGTGGTGCTTGACGTGCTTGCGGAAGCGCCGGCAGTATCCATAACTGTGGTATCCATCGTTCGTGGTTTCGGTTTTTTTCGGATTTGGCTCGGCTACAACACCGGCAGTGAAGTGGTCTTCTCAAACAGCTCGCTCCCCCCTCAAAGGCCACGTGAGAGCGCTTCTGAGCGGCCATTGGCGGCGCCCTCAGAGTGATTGACAGGACTCGGCAAAGTTTCAGCAAAAGCTCGCTCCAGAAGCGAGGTGTGCGCGCAACTTTGTTCAGATGCGCGCGTCCTTTTCGGGCTCGTTCAGACGGCGCAACCATTTCGCGAAACTCCATTTCGAGACACTAGATGCGCGAGAAAAATGCATCGTGTGAACGGGCCTTAAGCGGACGGGCCTCAAAAACAACAACGAACGGAATAATGTGGTTGCGCAACACTTTCTGAGCAAAAAAAGTGCCAAATGTAAAAGGCCAGAGCCATATACTTACTGTTTTTCGAGTAAAATGACGCCGACGGTATTGCCTTCGAGCAACCTGCTGCGTGCGGCCATCTTGCTCTAGCTGCCAGCGGCGCCCTGGCGGGGCCTTGCTGAACTACCCAAATCGAAAAACTCTGTCAGCGTATGGTTTTTGTGGGGTATTAAACAACACTAGAGTAAGAATTATGTTACCTTCAGCCGATTACTGACTAGGAATGCAGATATTATTGTAACTTTTGCTGCTACTACACGCGCGGAACGAGCATGGGGTAACATGGCTTTAGTAAGCTTATCACTGCGTGAATCTGAAACCGAAACTGATCGGGAGCATGCCGTGCGGTGTTACTTTAGCACATTACTTTCATATCATGTTGCCCTTCGAAGCGCTAGATTAAGAGAGGTGTCTAGCCGGCCAATTTAAATACACAGAAGACCTGTATACGAATAATACTTGCAGACACTCTTTGTATTCATCTACTAAACAGCGGCAGTCACTTGCCTAATCCTGGTCAGAACACGGTAGGGCATATATACGAATCAGGTCGGTAGGTTGGTCAGATAGCAACACTTCTTTTGATTTCCTTGCTCTCAAAACTCTGACTGACTGACTGAGGGTGGTCAGAGTAGAGAGTCGCGGCGGTGTTGTGCTGCAGTTGCTTGTGCCTTTTTGGTATCGTGGTTGGTGTGTGTTGGCGCATGAGTCGTAGGTGCAGTACCATCAACGAGGTAGAGGGGCCATAGAGTTATTATAATGTACTCTAGAGGTTCAAGTGGCGCTAGTGTGCTGACGCAAATTGAAGCAGACAGCAACCAGTCGAATATCGACTTCCGGTAATGCATTTCTATGGGAAAAAGTGAGGGCATTTTCTCCCTGCGCTCGATCATAAGAGCGAATATCCCAAATAATTCGTACGTACTAGGTAGCTTGGAACATTTCTCAGTCAGGCCGACGAAATAATTGGTCAGTTACGGCGTTTTTTTTTCAAATTCATTGCATTAGAAACGGTGCTAAAACGGCTTCGTACGTGTATTTATGTGCACTGTCGGACACTGTTAGCGCGAACACGACGTCGGCGCCTTTCAGCATGGGAAACGGCAAGAACTACGCAGTAACTCTGGATCAGTAACTACCCGTTTATCACTGGTTCAGTAACTACCCGTGCATGTAGTACGATCAAAATAAATTGAAGGCCAGGAAATCTGATCCGATTTTAAATAAGTGAGTACCGCTTTATTCTTTCTGCTCTGAGCGAAGATGTTTGTTCTACGTTCAAAATATCACCCGCACGCTCGAAATCTTTGAGAACAAGTGCCCGATAAAAGCTGCCCGGCAGAGAAAACAATACGAAGAGACACCTTTCATAGCTCACGGACTTTATTCTCTGCGTTTTGAATGTTTTTATCCGCTCATGCACGACGGGGTCATTTTCATACACTGACAGATCTGGCATATTATCAATATAGCGTCACCGGAATGCTGGCGAGCTTTGAACACACTCTATATTCCTTTCGATTGTTATTTTGCTTATAATCGTCACTCTTTTTTACACACCTGCTGCGGAACACACGTTTGGGACTGCAATGTAGCGAAGTTCACTGATGAAGAAAAATGCGGTAACTAAAGCAATTACACTTTTACAGTGCTAAGCAATGTACATACTATTTGGTACGACCCAAATAACCAGTGTGCTCCGTGTTATTTTTCGGCGAAGAGACAAAATGCACGCGCGTTTTCCCATAGGAATGCACAGGAGCACCGCAAAAGTAGACTGGTTGCTGTCTGCTTCAATTTGCGTCACGGAAGTCGCATAGACACTAGCGCCAGTTGAACCTCTAGCGTACATTATAATAACTCTATGAGAGGGGCTTAGAGTGATAAACCGGAAGTTCGGAAGTGGCACCCCCCCTCCCCCCCCCGGTTTCCGCCATGTTGTACGCAAATGTGACCACTCGTCACGTGACCTCCCAAGAGCCGTGACGTCACAGGTAAGATGGCAGCGCCCAGAGCTGGCGGATGCGAGTTTGCAGTTTGTTCGGTGCGCGGTAGCCGTGATGTGCAGCTGCTTTCCGACGACTTCGGGCTTCTTCGTGCTCGCCGACGCAGGTATAATGTGAAAATATGAAGGAATGAGACTTTATACCCTTTCTGCGCAAGATCGCTCTGGATCATCTGAATATTAACACCTGTGAGACAGCATCAGCCTTTATCGCCGTATCGGTGCTCGGATTCCGGGATGTGTTCGAGGATCGATAGAACTTTAGTGCATGAAAGTTTCGCATTCTCTTAGCTTTGTTTGAACGTTGGAATGTCTGAGAATCGACGCGAAATGTATGCGTCGGATGTATGGCCTAGGGAATTTGTTTCAGCCCTAGGTAACTGCATAATCACAGCAACTTTTAGCGAGGAAGCTCCTGCGATCTTTACGTTTTCCACTTATCAACAATTTTACGATATAACTTCAGGCATAAGATATTCGCATTTTTCTAGCTTCGTTTTCAGGTTGGAATGTCTGAGAAGGAAGCGCGCGTTAGGGCCTAGGGAAAGTTGTTTCAGCCCTGCGTCACCGAATAACCATAGCACCTTTTAGCGAGGAAGCTCCTGCGATCTTTAACCTTTTGTGCTAATCGGCGATTTTACATTCGATCGATTTTCTTCCTTTTTTTGTGAGTGCGAAGTGCACACTTATTTTCAGCTACGAGGATGACGTTTTATTGAGTGTGGGGATGAATAAATCGTTGCAGGGCACCTGCTTCAAAGCTATTCGACTTGCCATAAGAACAACTGTTTTGGTGTATGCATAGATTAACTGCACATTTTTCTCTTTCGTAGGATTTATTGCAGCAATACTTTTTTTTCATAAAGAGTGCATTGTATTAGTCGGTCAATTATTTACTTGTTTTAATTACCTGGATAAGATGATTCATATTTGTGTTCATCCCTTGCCCGAAGAGCAGTCTTGTTGAAAAATGTTGACTACCATTCCTTTCGGTCTCTTCAATAGACTTTTTTCAAAAGTGTGGGCTGCCTATACTTCGTATTACCGTAACTTGGAAAAGGGCAACCGCCACAGCCCCCTCGAGCCAATCAGAGAGACGGAGTGAAGGTGTGTGAAAAAGCTGTGCAGACGAGCACTTTGATGATATGTTGTCATGTGCCTCTCTCCAACGTGCATATTGACTCACGGAGACTGTAGCCTTTGCCGTTTGCCAAATTGTGATGAAACGAATTACAGTAGCTACTACTCTAATTACTCCAGGCTTTCATACGTTGGGCATTTGTTCGACAAGAATGTTATGTCCGGCATCTCTGTGAACTCGGCTCAGCGCCTATTGGACTCGAATGCTGCATTAGCATTCGACGTGAACTGGGGCCCGTTCGTGTGCTTTACGCCGAAAAATATGGTGACAGTTGTGTTGCTTGATGGGGTTCTGCAAAGGGTCTATTGTGTCATACGTATAGGAAGTGTCCTGCTATATAACAATGCATCAATACAAACTATTAAACTATATACTAAGAGGTGTGTGTGTTTTTGCAATTAATAAGTTACAGCAGTGTGCTTTAATGTTATTATCATATGTGTAGTTCTAAGTATCCTCTCTGCAATGCCTACGAAGGCCCCTGGAGGGAATAAATTAATAAATAACATTTTCACATCACTGGAGTTGGTTTTCGGATGCACCACGTGTTCAGGAGAGGTGGAACGAGTGCAGCCCCTTGCAACAAGTCTGCTAGTCTGGTATGTCCCATTAATTAATATTGAAGGGTCAGAGATGCGAGTGTCCTCAAAAGGACCTGCGCGTGCAGTGAACACAATTTTTGGTGTATAGACTCTCAAGGCGTAAAGGCAAGCGGAAATATGTTTATCTGGTTAGTGTATCGAATATGTTTATTTCCACTTGATTACATAATTATTGATTCTTAGTAAATGGTTCCATAACGAGTTCTGTCTGCGACAGTCTCGTGTCAGACGTTCAGTCGTAGTACCTGTGGACATTGTTGTCGGATGACGCTCCTGGCACGTCGGTGTTCAGTTTGGTCGAGTGGTAAATTTGACCTACTGATGCCGTCTTGTAATCATACGTCATGTGCCGCCACTGACATCTGATGCACTGAAGCTGCAGGGCTGGCTTCTATTCCGCAAATTTTCCTGGTAGTTTTCTGCATCAATGCAGCAAGCTCGGGCATGTATTGCTTACGTGGCTGTGCCTTCTGCTGTACCGTTGACTTGATAGCTGGCAACAATGTTTGTTTGCTATCCAAGCTGTTTCACTTCAATTTCGTAATGGCGATTTATTCTGCATCCCGCGACCACTGCAACTTGTGTAAGTCTCGTGTGGCAAAGTGCAGTCTTGTGATGCTTGCAGTCCACCTTTGAGAGCAACCAACCATTCTATTTCTTCAAGTCACTCAGCGGCATTCTCCCTCAAAGTTGGAAATTGTGTACTTCGTGGCGTGGACACAGATAATTAGTGTTAGCAAATTATTAGGTATTGTCCTTGGATAACAACCGACACCAAATCAACTGTCCTTGCATTGCCGCTCACCTGCTTTGTCGTGCTTACCTCCCGTCCAGATGATGGGGATCACGAGCTTCGGGGTAATGTCGGCACCAGGGACAAAGACCGCCAAAGATAATCCTCAATCTTTCACGGACGCTCGTCGAGACGTGGTCGAGGGTCGTTCGGCACGAACCCTTGCAGGCCAATTCATTGGTACGGGCACCTCCAGTAGACATGGTCGGCCTCATGCAGTCAGAGTGGTTTTCGGTCGGCTATTCGCAGCACCTCCGTTTTCGTCGGTGTACGTTGTTCAGCGAGGACTACACATGGTTCTTCCCGATGTCGGGAATGCTTCAGCGCTGGGGTGTCTCGTTGAATTGGCATTGAATAGTAACGGGTAGACGGTGGTGGTCGTTGTGACTTTGTGGCATAAGTCGCCCTCGGTTCGTCAGATGCCGCTTCGCTCGAAGAAGTCTCCAGTTGACATGCCTGTCGAACTTGTTCCGAAACAATCTCGGCAATCAAAATAAAGTTCGGGCAACTGACAGCAGGAACTAACTTCTTTATCTCCTCCCGGACACCGTTGTGGATGATGTCGCGGATGCCTGGGGGGCTGGTGTCGAAGTTGCAGCTGGACGACTCGAGTGTCGAGACGCTGGGGAGTTGTTGATATTGACAGGCTCGGGCCTGCAGTGCACATTCAATGTTGGAAGCCTCATTGATATGAACCCTTCGACTGTTGTCGTGGGGGTGCGGACAAGGCTGCCAAAGGTGTTGTCCCTCACATGAGGGACATGGGATTCTCAGCTTTCCGCTCCTCACGCAACTCACTGCTCGTAGGTTGCGTGAGGGTTGGGGGCTTTGGCCCCCAACTCTCACGCAACCTACGAGCAGTGGGTGGGCCAGCTGACCAGTTCCGACCTCTCAGCCCAGCGTAGCCTGGTAGAGAGGGCCCGGGCAGCCAGCGCGGACCAGGGCTTCCCGGACTAGAGGAGGCCCCCCACCGGGCGGGCGCCCAACCATCAGCGCCTGAAGCTCCATTTATTAAAAGTTTATTCCTCCTCCTCCTCCTCCTCAGCTTCTTGTCTTCTGTAGCATCACGGTTGGCGTGGGTGCTCGATCAGGCGCAAAACATCCTCCACGAAGGTGGTGACGCTCTCGTTGGGGCCGTGTCCTGGACAGAATCAAGAATTCGGCTCTCTCTCGTTAATGTTGGCTGATGAACGTGCACTTCAGCTCGATCTTGCAAACTTTCCACGACGTTAAGGAGGATTCGTGGTTCTCAAACCAGTGCCTGGCAGTTTCTTCCACGAGAAGCATAGGTTCTGCAGGAACTGGTTGTCCGTCTTCCCACAGTGGCGTGCGACACGGTCATATATAGTTCAATCCAGCCCTCGACGTCTTCATACACCTTGCGTGAAAGGGTATCAAAGTACGAGGTGCGACGGGCATGCAAACGATGGTGGGAGCGGACGCGGTTCGCCGCTACAGGTTTGTCATTGTTGGCTTAGTCAGCTTCGGATTTTCTGGCAAAAGACCTAATTCCGGTGGTTCTTGCTGGTATAGCAGCGACTGGCTCGGATTTCAGGTTCTTCGTGGTGTATTTCCGAGGTTCGTCCTCGTGGTACTCGCTCGTCTTGCGGTTTTTCTGCCGGGCTCGGGATAGGACTTGGTTCCCGGCTCGCCGGGGGTTTAAGACGCGGGATAATCCGCCACCCGTGTCTTGTTATCGGGACACTCGGCTGAGGAGCCGCCAGGGTCGACACAGAGTGAAGGGCTATGGGTAAAGTGCGCAGCACCTCCACCAGAACATGCGATTACAGCTGAGCATGGCCTGGAACTTTCCAGAATAGTAAATATTGATAAAAAAGCAGGACTGGAGCAAGCATCCGTGAAAATATAACAGAACAGACAGAAGAGAGCCTATCCTGACCACTAAAGAAGCTGCATTGCTTTAGTGGCATTCTGTCCGAATAAATCCTCTCCTTCGGGGTTTGGCGACTGCCATGGACGAGCTGAACTGAAATGGATGTGAAACTACTTTTCTGGTAATGAGCCGCTACAGTCTGTCGTCGCAAAGCGGCGTGAACGGATGGACTGGGTACGTGACACGCGCGATGAAATGTCCATACAGCTTGCATTTCGCGTAATGAGTGTTGATGAAACTTTTGTGTCGACGAAACGTGCGACAGACCAGCGGAATCAATAATAACTGCAACACCTGTGCTCCGTGAAAGTGCACGCCTACGCCAGAACAATTTAGGAAGCATGCACAGCATCACCTAAAGCACGGCACAGGAACTACCAGCTTGAAGACGGCTCTTCGGTGCGCCGCACACCTGTGCTCCGTGAAAGTGCACGTCTACGCCGGAACAATTTGGGAAGCAGCACAGTATCATTTAGCACGGCACGGGAACTACAAGCTTCAAGGCAGCTCTCCGGTGCACCGCACAACCAAAGTGAGCCTTCGGTCATTTGAACGAAGCGGCACCACGATTGCACACTGCAAAGCACGACTAACGGAATTTCCGTCGCTGAACTGTGTATCCAAATATATTGCAAACGCTTCACTGCAGACCTCGAAGATTCCGATGGTCAACGAAAGCACAGAAACGTCGCCCTAAAACTTATCCTAGCAGTATCCTAATCAATATGAGGTTCGAGCAATGCAGGGCCGATTGTCTCTTTCGTGGCCATATCCCCGTCGATCACCAGCGAAATGCACACCGTTCCTCCGTATTTTCACGTTATACCTACATCAGACACCACGCTGAACTCTGAAGTCGCTTTCGACCGGCCTCATATGACGGCTTCCGCGTCTGAAATCAACTCGCTGAGACGAACGACAACGAACAAAGCATCCGACAAGCTCCGGCCCAGCTCGGGCCAGCCGCTGCCTGGGCGCTGCCATCTTTCCTGTGACGTCACGTATTTGGTTTGGTTACGTGACGAGTGGTCAAATTTGCGTACAATGGCAGCGGCCTTATGGGGGTCACTTTCGAGCGCAGACCGGAACCCCGGTTTATCGCTCTAAGCCCCTCTACCTCGTTGTGTACCATAGAGCTATTATAATGTACGCTAGAGGTTCAAGTGGCGCTAGTGTCTATGCGACTTCCGTGACGCAAATTGAAGCAGACAGCAACCAGTCTACTTTTGCGGTGCTCCTGTGCATTCCTATGGGAAAACGCGCGTGCATTGTGTCTCTTCGCCGGAAAATAACAAGGAACACTTTGGTTATTTGGGTCGTACCGAATAGTATGAACCTTGATTAACACTGTAAAGGTGTAATTGCTTTAGTTAGCGCATTTTTCTTCATCAGTGAACGATGTTTAACTTTGCTACATTTCAGTCCCAAACGTGTGTTCCGCAGCAGGTGTGTAAAAACAAGCGACGATTCAAAGCAAAATTACAATCGAAACGAATATAGAGTGTGTTCAAGGCTCGCCAGCATTCCGGTGACGCTTGTATATTGATAATATGCCAGTCCTGTAACTATATAAAAATAATCCCGTCGTGCATGAGCGGATAAAAACATTCAAAACGTAGAGAATAAAGTCCGTGGGCTATGAAAGGTGTCTCTTTGTATTGTTTTCTCTGCCCGGCAGCTTTTATCGCGCACTTGTTCTCAAAGATATCGAGCGCGCGGGTGATATTTTTAACGTTGAAGAAACAGCTTCGCTCGGGGCAGAAAGAATAAAGCGGTACTTACTTATTTAAAATCGGAATAGGTTACGTGGCTTTCAATTTATTTTGATCGTACATGCTCTCCGAGGTACTGATCCAGTGTTACTGCGTAGTTCTTGCCGCCGCTCTTGATTTTCCAGATGTCCTTCGTTTGTTTGGCATGTATATCCCCCATGCTGGAAATCGCCGACGCCGCGTTCGCGCTAACAGTGTCCGACAGTGTACATAAATACACGTACGAAGCCATTTTAGCACCGTTTTTAATGCGATGAATTTGAAAGAAAAACGCCGTAACTGACCAATTTTTTCATCGGCCTGTCTGAGAAATGTTTCAAGCTACCTAGCCTTGTCAAATTATTTGGGATATTCGCTCTCATGACCGAGCGCAGGGAGAAAATGCACTCACTTTTTCCCATAGAAATGCATTACCGGAAGTCAATTTTCGACTGGTTGCTGTCTGCTTCAATTTGCGTCAGCACACTAGCGCCACTTGAACCTCTAGCGTACATTATAATAACTCTATGTGCAGTACGTAGTTCAAGTATGAGTTGGTGGATGAGCATTTTTTTTAGTGCCATCTAGCGGTTACTACTTCACTTCCTAGGTGGCGCAAGCTGCCGCCTGATTCAATAAGCTGTGTTGTGCAGTCCTGTGGCTATTTTGTTTCTTTATTTGTTTTGCGGATATTTTTCCGCATGGGGGGCAGAGATAAAGGCACAAGTGCCTGACGGAGGCTCTACCCTCCAACAGTTCAGCCGTGGCAGAATAGATAAAAGTGTCATATGCAACAACAATGCAACAAAGCAGAAAAACACACTCTGGAAGCCGCAATCCCAGGATCGCACAAGCCAGGCAAAGCGCACCATCAATGAAAACAAATCAACAAGGCAACAAATCAGAGTGAAGATTAGATTATACGCAGGCAAACAGCCGAAATAGTAAAAACCACTTGCGTGACACATCACATTAAGAACATATTAACGTTGGACATCAGCAAAGTAATGCATGCTGTACGCAAAAAATAAATACAAAATAAATAAAACAAATAAATAAAACAACAACAACAAATAAATGTACATTCAGGTGGGTCACTTATATAAAACTTTGACCAAGAGAAAAGAGTGGTCTAACTTCATACATAGGGATCACGAATAAGATAAGTTCAGAAACTAGAAATGAAAAAAGAAAACTTCACAATGAAAATGTAATAGCACCACCAACCAGAAGCGTTCTGCATTTACTTTTGAATTTATAGAAAGTAGTGTTGTAGTCTATGTTCATATCTGTATTGTTTAGAATTTTAATTATTTGAAAAGTTAAAGTTTGCCGGCCGTAATTTGTTCTTACGGTGGGCATTTTTATCTTTGGATCTCGAAGCGTATATGCGCTCACGCTATTCGTTGGGGTGGTGTGCAGTTCGTTCTTATGTATCCATTGTAACAGTTTAAAGTAGTAAACCTGGTTAGTCTTGAGCATATGATATTTTACAAAAAGTGGCTCTGTGCTTAAGTTTCTTTTATCACCTCTATAGTTTTCACATATACGTAGTATTCTCTTTCGTAATATAATTATTTTATTGTAGTTCGTAGCTGTTGTTGTTCCCCAGACCAATATACCGTAACTAATTTCAGAGTAAAATAAGGAATAGTATAACATTTGTTTTAACCAGGCAGGTACTAAGTTTTGAATTTTATATAAGTTGCCAGTAACTCGAGATAATTCAGTTTTAAGTTTAGTTGTCACGCTCGTCGCGCTTTGTTGGCACATCTTGCACGAAAAGTTTTCTCTTTTTAGTATTTTGTTTCGTATTTATAGTTTTCGCTAAGTTTAGCTATAGTTTTCGGTGCATCCTACTCAGTGTGTGACGTCTCCGACGCCTGTTAGTCCTTACGATGGAACACAAAATGGATATACCGGTACAGACGGCCTGTAACACGCTCACTCCAACGTTTTTAAGCAAAGTACTACGTTTCACCTTGTGTTGATCCGCAGCAGGAGACTAGAGGCCTCCACAGCCAATCAAATGTCAGTTCCAAGGTGGCATTGCGCACATGCCCAAAGAGTAAGGCGACATCACTTCTGAACTTGTGCTTGTCTGTGGAGGACGAGCCTTCCACTGTGGTTTAACGTACACTCTAAGAAATGTCCGTGGGTCACCTTTCCCGCTGAACATTGTGAGAGCCAATCACTGTGCACAAAAGCGAGTTCAGCAAATGGCAAAGCTGATAATATGCTTAGACGCAAAAGTGAAGCCTGAGGTGGGACAGCACGACATACCATCGTGCCCAGTGTCCCGCCTCGGGCTTCTCTTTTGCGTCTAAGCATATTATCCGCGTTGCCATTTGCTGAGCTCGCTTTTTTGTGTGCAGTGATTGGCTCTCACAGTGCTCTGTGGCGAAGCTGACGCACGGGCATTTTTAAGCAGATCCAGGTGTCCGACACAGGTCCCACAGCTGTCCCTTGCGGGGCATGGCATCTCAAAATTGTTCCCGCGGGACTGCCCTGGGACGTCCCTGGGAACCCTTTTGGACTACGCAGGGAGCTTGCTGAGTCTCATTCGGGACATAAAAAGGCAAAATGGAAGATGTCCCAGGGATGTCTCGTTTATCCCAAAGAGGACTTCCGTTGGACATCCTGGGGATGTTTTGTGTTGTCTGGGTTAACGGTTGTGACGTAAATTGTTTTACGCATAGGCACGTAAAAGAAAAAGAAAACAGTAGTATGCGAGTTGATTTTTTGAGAATGGAACGAAAGCCAATGCTAAGAAAGAGTTGTCAACTCGTAGCGTTTTCGACAGTGAATGCGCTGCGATAGCGGTCATGCGTACGGCAGAGCAGGCAAATATAAAATGGTTAATAAAGCGCATTTTTCTTACGGCGAAATATCGTGCAAGCAGGATATAGCACATATCGCCATGCGACACAAATCACAGTGCATCATATTCGGTTCTCCCTTTATTGTACAAAACAAACCTTTGAACGCACTTTTACCAAACCTGAAAATTTCTTGAAGCAACCACAAGACTCGGTAAAAGAGCGGCGAGCTCTGCTGTTTCTTCGTTGGTTAGGCTTAGCGGATTCCCCGCCATGAAATAAACACTCTCGTGAAAGCACTGGGAATACTTCTCACGTCGACTTTTCCTGTTACGGTCACAAACGAATGCCGTCCCGTCCATTGTAATCCTCGCACCGTCGAATACACAAGCACTTTGTAGAACCACATATCAATCGCCGTCATGCCGGACCCCACACACCACCACAGACCACTGCCGGCCATCGTCAACAAAACCACGTGGTCCCCGTCCAAGCACCACCTGACGCCTGCGCCGCTCTGCACTCCGACCGCTACAGACGGAGTGCTAGGGAGCGCTTTGAGAGGAAGACGCGCCCTCGGAATGAACCAGCCGAACAGGCCACAGCACTCTCTTTCCACCACCTGATCTCGCACGCTCTGGAAAAAGCGCTCTCGAGCGCTCTTTCCAGAGCGTGCGAAAAGAACCACGCGAATTCCCCATTAAACACTGTCCTTACCCAGACGACAGACATTTGTCGAAAGGATGCCCAAGGACGTCACCTTCAGGATGAGAAGGATGTCCCTGGGAGCTCCCGGAAGTTTCCCAAAAGCATCCCACATCAGACGCTAATGAAGAGGACTAGAAGCTCCCACGGACATCCCACAGACCTCCCACAGGTCCTCTTGGGGATCGCTGTAGGACTTATTTGGGATGCCACATTCTGCACGGGATCTTGAGGGGAAACTGAATTCTCTACTAAATTTGAGCACAATGAACGCATGTTTCAGGCACCTTTCATCATAGCAATTCATGCAACCAATATGAATCAGTGATGTGCATCAATTGCCATGATAAAGGCTGTCTTGAGCGTACACTCATGTACTCAAATTGTATGCACTAAACCAAATTTGAGATGATGTAAATCTCTTTGGACAGTTATGCCAAGCAAAAATAGTTTATGTTGCAATGCACATGTAACGCAGCTCAAACTTTTTATTGCGGGAACATTGGATTATGAAATGGTACAAAAATGCACTTAACAGTAGTAACATTACATAGCTTTAATGGATATGATAAATAGTGTACACTTATTGTGAAAAAAAAAATAAATGACTAGCAGTCAGTAGTTTAACAAAGCCTAGATCAACTGTTAAAAAAAATCTTCACTAACAAAAAAAAAAAATAGTCCGTGATTTTTCTCTTCTTCCCCGTTACCATCCCCGCAGCTACCTTAGAAGGCAAGTAGAATATACCTGTAAGCGGTAACGTTTTGCTCGTTACACTAGCTCTTCCACATGAGAACCCCAATGGCCTCAGAAACTCAGCACTCAGAGCTCTAAGTAAACAGACGTGGCTTGATATCTTGACGTTCACACTCCCAGGTGTGCTGAAAAGTCATCGTTTGCCACGGATACTCCCCCTTTGCTAAAACTTGTTTGTCTTAATTACCGCTGTTCCTTTTTTTCTAATTACTGTTAGAAAGTCACTCACGTGCAGCCCAATCTTGCATACTTACCCTTTGCGGCATTTGTCCAGTCGCTCTTTGGAGGGGCGCATCCACGTCATTGCGGGGAACCGATGGATGGCTTTGAATGGGCTTGTATTTCTCAGGCCTTGATTGGATTCTGGTGACGACTATCAAAAATATATATTTTGTGAAACCAAACTGCTTTCGTTTATCAAGCTGTAGCGCTAAACAAAAACATCGGTTAGTAGTACTCTTTCCATGCATACTAAAAAAAAAAAAAGCTTAACGATAAAAGAAAGTGTTTGCAATCTGGTCAGCTGAACGCGGAAAAAGGACATAAAGGAAAACACTGAACAAACACACCAGTGTCCTTTCCTTCGTGTCCTGTTTTTCCGTGTCCAGCTGACCCGATTGCCAACAGTAGGTGCCAACTAGCTCAACTAAAACAGGCAACAACTTTGAAATAAAAATTATTTATCTTTTTTTTAAGACATCGGGACGCATCGAGAGCTTTTTTTTTTACTCTGACACAACTTACGGAATTACGGAACTGGGAGGGAAATAAAATAAAAGCCAGCCTTTTTTCAGCTTGGGGAAGATTTCAGGAGTGTCCAAAAAATAATGTCACAGGGATGTCCTAGGAACAATTCCAATGGGATGTGGGACGCGAGGATCTCAGAGGGACCTTTTTGGGACATCCCTGGGAAATCGGGTGTTGTCTTGGTGACGTCGTCCTCGATGTCGCCTTAGGCGGCGTCCTAGAGGTTGTCCTTGACGTCGTCCTAGACACCGTCGTTGACGTCGTCTTCGATGTGTGCACGGCATATTACAGCCATTTTAACACCATACCTTTTCCTTTCCTATTTGTTTTCACAAACCACGTTCCTGTAAAGCTACCGCATTTCATCACGTTTGGTCAAATAAACGTGCCTGTAATTTTTAACTTGAAAAAAAAAAAGTATATAGTAATCCCGTGACATTTTGTTCGGAGAAAGTGACTCCCAGAAGCTATAAAGATTCCACGATCTCAGTTTCGGTTGAATTCAAAACTATGTTTTTTTGGAGCGCTAATTTACTTTACGGACGAAGGAAAACTGCAATTGTTTTGTCGCACGTTTTTTTTCTTCAGTAAGTGTTTTTAAAATAGTTTTACATCTTTACCCAGGAGGAGCCAGAGGGTCACATCAGATAGTGCATCATTATTTTCTGCAGAAAAGTGAACTTTTGTCGAAAGCATATTCGACAAATACATGACAATATAAGTTACATATTGCAAAAGAAAATAACCCAGTGTACTATCATGCGGCATGCCTGAGAGGACAGGTATTAAAACAGATGAGTTCCCATTGATATCGACCTATTGCATTTGATTCTCTAGGTAAGCCTTTATTAGTTGCAAGCATGTCTTTAGTTCCATAATTGAGCTTTAGCGTTGCTTGACAAATCAGCTGTAGGCTTTCGGACAGGTGACTGTTCTCAGTGGACACTAAAACTATTTACACCACTAAGGGTCTAGCAGGCGCGTTTTAAAGATTTACAACTATAGCAACACATTTTCAGCACCCTTATTTCGAGTAATTCACCCTTCCTATAATTATAAAAGAGAGTGCTGTTCCATGGAACACCCTTTTTTAAGGCTGTAAAAAAGGAATGAAAAAGAGCGTTGTGGAAGCTTCTCCAGAAGTTGTTTTAGCGACTCCATCAAATGAGGTATCATTCTAAGTGAGAACATTTTTTTTAGCATCTTCTGTACTTGAATTACATTTTTACAACTTATTTGCTTGATCTCATTTTGATAAATCTGGGGTTGATTTGGATATAGCTTGTTTTTTATGTTCTGGATGCAATGAACATGCAAAAAAAAACATTTTCTGGCGTGCACGTGTGACGGGCATGGCAACACACATAAAATAGCCTAGTAAAATAGGCTAATTCGCTTATTTTAAACAACTGAGTGCAATAAACAACAGAAATAATGTGTACAAAAGCTCTCTCATTTTAAAGTAACTAAAATTTGCAAAAAACGTTATTTTAAGAGAGCTAACAAAATATTTCTTTTTAAGTTTTCATAAATAAAAAAATCGATTTACTATTTATATGTATAGTTGCATTGTACTGTACATATCCCCAAGCTTATAGAAGCGAAATTTGTTTGTGGTAGGACAATATTGTAAACAAAAATGCTTGTGCAAAAGCTAAAAAAATGCCTAAAAATTGCCCAACCCCCCCCCCCCCCAAAAAAAAAACAAAAAAAAAAAAAAACAAAAAAACAAAACAAAAAACAATGCCTTCGAAAATTATTATAGATGTGTCACGGCACTCCCTCGAGGCAAAAAAAAAAAAGAAGTTTTTGGTGAAAAAGTTAATGAAAATTGCGAAGAAGGGAAGATGCCTAGGTTTGACGACCATATTCGGTACTTGTTTTCGAACACCTAAAACATGAAGATTTAAGAATAATAAAACACATTAAATCCCGAAATCACAATGTTAGCAAAATATTGCCGTTTTTCGACCCCGCATCTCCCATTAGAACTGCCAGATTATATGAGAGTACTGATAAGAACAAAGCAACATACTCGCAACCTTCGTAATTGCGGAAGCGGTAACCTCCAAATGAGTATCTTTTAATTGCTAATTTTATAAGGCGGTGGAGAAAACGGCTGTGCTTCAGATATCGTGCGTCCTTCATTATGGCCGTATTTATAGTTTATACGCACGAGACAACTGTATGTAATGCGTGGTGCTTCTAAAATCGCAAGTCGTAAAAAAAAAACAAAAAAAAAACACAACAGAATGTTTTTAAACTTTTTGGCAAACTACTTTTAGGGTATTTCGGCATTCTGAGGCTGTTGGGATAACACCCTTAGCCCTGGGAGAAGCTGGTTTAGGCCTTTAAAGCCGCGCTCACTCCGCTAATAGGCCTTCAACGCTGAAGCCTTGAACGTATCGTGGCACCCTCCGGTGGCGGGCGGTAGAGTGTCTGAGGAGTACAAGTCCCGCGGCCCCGCACAATAACAAACCTGTTCGGGCGGCTGTTTACCTCTGCACGCTGCTGTTATTTGTGCGTTCGCGTTGTCACGACTCAAAATCTGTCACCCGTAGTCGTCACCGCACAACGTTACCCCGGAGACCCGAGCTCGCCGCAAGCTAGTAATTTTTCCGTCGTTCAAGCACGTCGAAACCGGGAGCAAGCGCCCTCGATGCGTTTTAAACGTCGCCATGGACGGCACTGTTGC
This sequence comes from Ixodes persulcatus, assembly GCA_013358835.2. Taxonomy (NCBI): domain Eukaryota; kingdom Metazoa; phylum Arthropoda; class Arachnida; order Ixodida; family Ixodidae; genus Ixodes; species Ixodes persulcatus. The sequence goes on from JABSTQ010010518.1 coordinate 31,075, forward strand.
GTCGCCAACTATCAACAACAGAACGAACCCCGGAGTAAACTTTTACAGATTCCCATCGAAACCGTACCAAGTCGACGGTAGCCGCCCAGCGCACTGAGTATGCATGATGGAGGCAATTGTTTTTCTTGCCCTCCAGGTTGTTATGCTAAGCACGGCCACACTATCAAGCGGCCGTGTCATGCATCAAAACGTGTGTCGTGCGAATTTTACGAACAGGAACCCGCTATAGTATCCGACCAGTGAGGCGATCCGATTAAACTACATCTTTTGCAACGTGCGATCAGCAGTAAAAGCGCCGCCTCCAGCGAGAGCTTTCCTTTGAGAAGACGAGCGCGCGCGCGCACCAACGCACACATGTAGTGCAAGAAGCATGTGCCGAAGGCGGAGCTCTTACCGCTGATCTTATGTTTGTTTCAAGCCATAGCCTCCTCTATCTCATAAAGCCTGGCAGTTCGATGACGGTGCCATAGAGTGCCCGGTCGCAGATATGAAGCACGAGGATCTGGTAGGACACAGAGCATTTCTCGGGGAACGTGTAGTCAGCGCACAGCTTTTGTAGTGGCGAGGACCCTGAACACGGTTTTCAAACCCAACAAGAGAATACGCGGTAAGCGAGGAACGCTAGGAGCAGGAGCGGGCATTTCATCACTCGGGAGAAGTGTGTTTCGGCGTCTCGCCGCAGCGGGGCACCCGTTACATGCCTCTCCTCTCATTCGTTGTCTGCCGCACTACCTTTTCACTTTCGGAGGCCGCGTCTCGTGGCGATCTGCCAGGCTTTGTCAGTATAGAGAAGGCTATGGTCAGCTTACAGCGCAAATGCGCAAGTAAAGCTGCAAGAGCTCGAGAAGCCGCGTGCAGTAGGAACGATCTGCTCGGCCGACAGACGGCCGGTCGTTGCTCGATTGCTTGCGTCTGCTTTCGCGCATTTTTAACGTTGGTTATCAGCTGAACGCGTTGGCCGTATATGGAGGGACTGCAGTTCGGGAGTTTTTGCTTACAAGGCGCGTTAACCTATCTCGTAATCCTCACCTCAAGCTCGACATCCTAGGAAGCTCGCTGTTTTTGTTAGTGACAGAGCGCTATACACCAAATTTGCGACTTCTTGTACGGTATAGAGACACCTTACAGTGACATGCATCACCGAGTTTCTTCCCTTTGCAAAGAGTTGAGGAACGAAGGAAGATTTACACGTTAGAAATTGGCCTGATTCCGTGCCGTAAAACAATCGCAAGTGGGGAATTCATACCGCCGGCTAACGTTTTCATGCGGGACAAATTCAAATGCGCAAGTTTGTGATACCGATAAGCAAATCGTAGGGGGCATTATAAGCCGGGTTTCCCGCAGCGCCTCCTGGAAAATGCTGGAGGTCAATACATCCTACAAAAGAGTCTGCAGACACTGACTGAGTTTCCTCTTTGGACGATGATCACATTAGTCATGGAAACAATTTCTGCATGGTCCAAGCCCACAAAAACTCTCTGCATATTCCAAGCATGTTTCCTGGATGTATGAAGCAAGCATGCTTCGAAGATGCTTCAGGAGTGTTCACATATAATTCGGTTATCATGTTTACAGGAGCAATTTTCTTTCGAACGTTGTATGAGCTGTGCGACTGTTGTGTGTCTACTGGCAAGAGTGGCGCCGTCACGTCGCTGAAGACTAGCGACTGTAGAAAAGATTAGCCCAAACAAGCGATTGTCGGGCCGGCGAAAGTGCGACACGTGGCGCTGCGGTCGCGCTAACACCAGGTTCTGGCTAACACAGCGCGATTGAGATTGCCTGGTGTGTGCCGTATTTGCAACACGGAGGAGGTCAACCGGCAGAAACCGTTTCGAAGAGCACACTTTCCGACCCCCGCTGCTCTGCCTCAGGTATTCGCCGGCTATACATGACTGAGCACATTTTGCTTGCTCGTGGAGGGCAGCTATATCCTCTTTTTTTTATTCACTGCTGTACCGCCATCGTATATTTTTTAAGACGCTGAACTGGCAGCGGTAATCTATGACGGTACCAATGTAGCGACAAAAATTAGTTGAAAGAGGTAACTGTGTGCCCAAGCACCCCCGAGATTTTAAAGGGGGGACGGCCCGACCACTCTCGGTATGTCCGCGGGGATCCGGACAAAATGGTCCCGGACAAAATGATCCCAGATAAAATGGCTGAGCTAACCATCTCCTGGTTAGCTCAGGGTGTAGAGCACTCCACTGGAAATGGAGACATCTTGGGTAAAACCAGCTGAACAAAAGGAAGGAAGATGACAGGAGAAAAGAACATCGGACAGACCGGTCGATGTATCAACGACCGAGCACGTGAACATGCAGCAAACCTTAGGAGCCTTGCGGGAGCAGGACATTTAGCTGCCCATTGTCGGACATGCCTGTGTACAGCAGAGCTCGACCATCTTCACATAATGGGACACCATAGAAACCGGGTTGCAAGGGAGGTTTTAGAGGCCCTTGCTATCGACGAAGAAGACGACAAGTGCGTGAGCATCCCTTCAATTACCTTGCAAGCCAAAGAAAAACTCTTTCTACATGGCACCCTTCGTGGGTAATTGATAAAAATCAGGAAAAATAAGAGAAAAAATAAGAGCAAAAATAAGAGCACGGGAAAAAAAGAAAAAAGAAAAAGGAGGATTGGATATAAATTAATAGAAGAAGAGGAAGATTTAATAAAAAACAGTTGGTAGTCCAGCGGTCGGTTCGCCATTCTTTTCTCCTGTCATCTTCCTTCCTTTGTTCAGCTGGTTTTACCCAAGATGTCTCAGAACCAACTAGCTCAGCTTGCCCCCTTAGGAAATGGAGACGTTCCTGGTTTGATACCAGGACCATGCGGGTTTTTTCGGTTGTGCACCAGTTACCTAACTGTGTTTGGAGATTTGTTTGCCCTTTGTCCCACTTGTCCCCATCCTCCAGAGATTATTATCGTCATTCGTTTTTGTCTTTCGCTCTTTTCTCCTCTTCCAAACGCGGTGGCGGCGAGGCAACGCGGAATGAATGCGGCGGCTATTGAAAGGAGAAAGAGGAAAACGGTGTAAAGCGACGTCAAATATTTCTTAAAAGAACAAAAAAAAAAAAAAACAGGAATGTTTTTATATTTGACCACTCGCGCTGTGGTACCCCTCCAGGACGCTTTGGGCATCTTCTTTCTCCGCCTCTCCTTTCCCTTTTTACGTGACCACTTTTTTGGGTTCTGACAGGATTTTTAGTGTAAAGGAGGCTATGGTACAGTGCTCTGACTAATGCGAATATGAGCCATAGATCCGAATGAGCGATAATAAAACTTAGATTAAAGTTCGGTCTTCTTTAATTGTTTCTACAAATATATCACAAAAACCCCAAATACATTACAGGGTATACATTACACGTGTGTTGATTAAAGCTTCAGAGTAGCAGTTAACCAAAACTTCAAAGAGCGCCCAAAGTGTCAACAAATCACTTGGGACCATTTTGCCCGCGTTTACGCTTGAGACCAGTTTGTCCGGGACCATTCTGACCGAAACCACTTTGTCCGGGGCCATTTTTTCCGGCACCCTTTTGTTCGGGAACATTTTGTCCTACACGCGTGTCTGCGACAAGGCAGCACTGCCTGTGGCGTTTTCACCGTTCCCGCCACCGATTGCTTGCGCTAATCTTTTTTAGTGCCAACTGTAGTTCTCATTGCACCTTCAACCCCAAAGCTGCAAAAAAAAAAAAAAAAAAAAAAATCCGTGAACTGGGGTGACGCGCGTCGCTTCCGTTTGACATTTGCATCTTTTGTTTACCTTTGATCTGGAAGAGCCTAATGGAAGATGCCGAAAGGAAGGCACGAGAAAGCTAAGTACCCGTACGAAAATGTCAGATATGTCCCTGATATATTTTAAATACGCCCAGATATGATAATATAAGTAGTCAGATCGGGAAATATACCGCTATATATGGGAGCAGATACGCCCAGATAGCGCCATATAAGTGGGCAAATACTGCTAGATGCGGCCGTATAAGTGCGTAAATACGGATATATCTCGCCAGATACGCGTGCAAATATTGCCCCTGATAATGATATATGGGCCCGTTTCGGTCGTGCAAGCAATAAGTCATATCTACTCGCCAAGACACTAGTTTATTGATCTATATGCATGAGTCTCATATAGTTGGTAAATTATTGTAGAAATCGTTAAAGTTAAGTTATTCCAGGTATTTGGACCAATTAACCAATTGCGCATTTTGAAGATTGAAAGACAAATGAAATTTGGTTGTATGTTTGACGTGTGACATTATGACGAAGTGCTTATAAGATCGGAAAGCGAGTTAATCAAATAATGGATTTGAGATCGCAGCACTTAGGCGCCCGTATCCGAGTCAAGCTGTTTCGGCGTCGCCATCGAGTAACCGCCCCGCTAAATTTAGCGAGAAATTGAATTGGTACTTATGTCACTTGACGAACATTTTCCCGCTAAATCTAGCAGTGAAACTAATTTTGTTCGTGTTTCCCCGCTAAATTGAGTGGGGAAACATGAACCGTTAGCTTACTGAAGATTTAAGACGCTACTTCGTCGTCCCGAATCCTTTTTCCTTCGAACGCCTGCGAAGCCGTTGCGCGCGCCCTACGCAGCATCTTTCAAAAACCGTTCGCGCAGCAACGTAACCATCCGCTTGCGAGCGTCTGCGAATCATCGTGTGTTGAAAGTCGGAAGATGAGCTGTCCGTGGTGTATTTTATGTGCAACTCTTTCGTAAAAAAATTTGAAATTTAAAAACGCGAATCTAACAGTGTACACATAATTTTAAATTTATTGGTAAAAAATATATATACATATTTATTTATTTATTTATTTGTGGACATCGTGCGCAAAAAAAAATGGTCGCCCTTATTTCTTCATTTTATATTATGATGTGGGTTATACGGCGTAAAATATTGTATCTTCAAACTCGCATCGTTTCGGGTCACTTTCGAGATAGACAGCTTCTTTGGAAGTTCAAAAGTTGGTCTTCATAGAGCTGTATGTTCACTCGGTATTGACAGCAGGGTAGACGCTATGCATGTTTCAGGCCAATCGTGTCTCCGGTTAGGGTCACGTGACTACAGTCTAGAAGCTGGTGATGAAGCAGAACACGGCACCTGCCTCGAGCCCAAGGCCACACATAGCATTCACTGCACTATCAACCTTGGGTACAAGTGACAACCCGCGCGTTGATGCCCCATAAGATAACGCTTTTGTTTGTGGACTTCCGTTTTGGCCTTTCTTTCTCTCCTTTTCTCTCTCTCTCCCTAAGCTGAAAGCGTGGTGACGAGGATGACACATTAGCCGTTGGCAATCTCGGAAAAAAAAAAGAAAAAAAAAGAATGCGTTAGCCCGGATCTAAAATTCTAGTTTGGTGTTTTTCCCCTCGTGGCTGCTGCGGATTTCTGCTTCTGCAAGCGATTTCTTCAAAGAAGCCCAAGAAGTTTTGTGATGCGTTTTATGTCGGTTCCAGAAATGACAGCCTGTGCTACATCGTGTTGAATCGTCACGGACACCTTCCCTCTCGTTTTTGTGTTTGAGTGGTGATTCCGCCGTGGCCGTGTCGACATCTATCTCGGATTACCTTTCAAGTCTCGTCTCGTCAACGTAAGTGCGCTGCAACCTACTTCGCGACAATAGATCGTTTTCCTAAAGGTACTCTTCCAGATTAGCTCTAGAATTAGGCCGTGTTTATCTCCTGGCAGCCGGGAGAATAATTGTGCAGAATGTTACGGCATTGGTGCGATTGCGCTACGAGCAGAAAGTTACGATATCCCGCCGACAAAGTTTTGACAATTAAACATGAGGAAGAAAACGAGAAGTTTGTGTTTGTCCGTCCCTTCTCGTTTTCTTCCTCATGTTTAATTATCCCTACCAACCCGCTCGTTCTGTCCCTACAAAGTTTTGACGTGTCGCCAAAAAGAACAACAACAAAAAATCTTAATTGCGCGTTCTAAAATTTGAGGAGCGGCTTTACGAGTCGCTTGTAGAAAGATTGTTACGATTTTGCGAAGTACTGGTAAACAACGCTAGGTTACCGTCATAATCTTGGCTGTGGCTAGCGTTCCGTCCAGACGGAACGATAACCCCCACTAGAGTTCCGTCCAGACGGAACTATACCCGCCACTAGAGTTCCGTCCAGACGGAACTATACCCGCCACTAGAGTTCCGTCCAGACGGAACTATACCCGCCACTAGAGTTCCGTCCAGACGGAACTATACCCGCCACTAGAGTTCCGTCCAGACGGAACGGTAGCCGCGTTGGCCGCGTAGAGCTCCGTCCAAGACCAAGCCAACCAAGCCAAAGCGACGTCCCGGCCCAGTCAGCCCAGTGTCTCATAGGCAGGAGCTCGCGTTGAAACTAGGGCGTATATTTTCCTTTCGCAACTTGCCGCTTTCGCGTAGCAGCCTGTGAGCAAAGCCAGGAAAGGTAGCCTCCGTTTAGCGGTAGCACGGCTTCTATTTCGACGATTTCAGATGTGTTCCGATACACAACAACGCAGTAGGTGCAGTCTCGTCCGTCGTCACCACGTTTTTTTACAGCTTACGGAGCTTGTAGCCGTCGCCTCTGCGCCATATTTGCAAATGGGCAAGTATCCGACTTGGCTCGAGTTGTTTTCGTTCTGTTGTCCGTGCGCTAGATCAAAAACGAGCAGCGAGCCGACCGAGCCGATCGGCGCTGTACGAAAGCAGACGACGCAGAGGAAGACGCAAGCGCGCTGGGCAGCTTGGGATTCCGGCTTCACTCATCGTGGAGACATGGCGGGTCGTCTGTATTTAAACGTTTTTGTGTATGTACCTTATGTCTCTTACGTAGTACGCCACTGATGAACACACTGACCTGCGCTTGCCCACCCCGCGAATGGGCAAGCTCAACTTTTGAACAGCGTCCCTAGCGAGCAAAATCAGATAATTCTAGGTCGCGTTTCCGCTGTGCATAGCGTTGCAAACGCTCTGTCAGTGCGCATGAACCATGAGCAGACGCTGAGGAACGACGCTCACAGACGCTAGTTTACTCCTGTGGAAGGCGCAAGATGGGACGCTGGGACGGCACGTTAGCGGAGTGGTCGCGTCTCGTGAACGCTACAGCGCCCCCTGGCCGAAAGCAACAGGCCTCGGGCCAAAGGGATTCAACTAACAATTAAGGTGGAGGTTCACTAAAAAAAATATTGCAAAAATCCGTTCTTTTATTGCAATTACTGCAATTTACGACATAGGTTCACCTAGGAGCTATATAGTGCTCTAGGTTCACCTAGGAAGTGGATTTGTTCTCTGGAAATATCAAAGGCTTTTTCGAAATTTTTATGTATGTATCCCCGTTCGTCATTCTGACGATTTTTCTCATTCATGCACATTCAGGCGATTTGCTCATTGGAGCTCATTGCACCCAGATCGCACAGCACATCCTGCTTGCAGCTTTTGGTGATTTATTTATGGCTTCCCTTTATTTATTCATGCAAATTCGGTTTGGCACCAAAATACATTCAATTTTTCTCATTTTGTACATTCTGCTTGCAGAGTTTCGGGGTAATTGCCACATTCAAGCTTCATTGAATTGCTCATTCATACACATCAGTTTTTGTGCCAGAATGTATGAGATTTCAGATTTTTTTTCCAACACTGATAGCTGAAGTAGCTTGAGAACACACAAAGGGACTCACCAAAGGGTATGAGCCAGTGTGTACGATACTTTATTTATACTTAATTTGGATGTGTTCATGCAACATAAGGAAGGAAACACTTTAGCCTACACGTTTGAAAGTATGGCCCCTGGGCACCGCCGACTTTTGCCAAGACGTCATAATCGGATATGGCGGCGCCCAGAGGCCGTACATGCAAACATATAAATCCTGACACAAGTAAACGAAAGCATTATAACAGGTCACAAGAACTGCAGTTTGAAACTTTATTACAAAAGAAAATTTACAGCAACAGATTGTGTTTAGAGGCACTTCTTGCAAAACCATGCTTGCGCAGTTTCCAAAGCACTTGGTTTCACGTTCTGGCAACATTGATGGTACCAGCAAAGACACGCCTCACAGACAACTGAGGGTGCATCGGCTAATGGGTCCTTACATGCATTACATTTCCATTTCATGGCCTTTCTCTTGGCTTCGAGGACATGAGAGACAGCACACCAGCCATCAGCAGTGAAAAATCTCTTCACCGAGTCGACATCCACTTGGTTGTCCAGGATGGCCTCTGGAAGTCTAGAAGGAATCATTTCCACCTTGTCTTCATCTGCAAAGCGACACATATTTTCTGGACATTAATAAATGGGCACAGTAGCTCTAAGCAAACATTTTATTCAAGATTAAAAGAGGAAAATCAAAGTTCATTGTTAAAGGGCAAAGATTAATCCAGGTAGGGGATAAAAGGGTCTACTGAACTAGACGGTCTACACTAAGGTAATTTCATCTATTCCAGAGTGTCTAACAAATTACTGAATTCAAATTCCCTGATTTTTGAGGTTTTTCTGACCGTTTTTGGGTCGATATATGGCATTTCAAAAAAGTTATTCAGCATGGCCGTGCCGATGAGCAAACGCTGCGCTTCGTTCTGCACCGTCGTGCCGCTTTCGTTGGTCATTTCGAACGATTCAGCACTCTCTGATGGTTTCCCTGATAATTCCCCGACTTTTCCAGGTGATTCAATGCTTACACGGAAGAATAAAAAACAGAAAGGACGAAGACTACACGATACATCTTTCACATCAATAAAAGATGTGTCGTGTTGTCTTCGTCCACCCAACACTCTCAACTTCAACAATATAGATGATCCAAAAGTCTCTGGAAATTCCAGGTTCTTCAGGTTAGTAGGCACCCTGTATTTACATATGTTCGATCTCAGGAGTTTTATTTCTACTAAGCAAAAAATACCAATTTAGGAATTCCAAGCATTGAAAAACATTCCACAGAGGCCCACCGAGGTAATGAAAGTAAAGCAGATATACAATTCTACTCACCCAAGCGAATTCCTTTGTCGACGGCACATCCGGCATCTTTATGTCCTACCAACCATGCCAGCACCCTTCTTTGCCTTTCTGATGTTTCCAGGTCTGCGAAGGCTTTTGGATTCCGTTTCTTTCTAGAGAGTCCGATGACAGTCATATTGGAGCCTGCTGGACGACCGCGTGGCTTGATTCGTTTTGGCATTTGGATGCCTCGAAGACTGAGCTGCTCTGTGGTTGCTACGGAGGGACCACTGACAACCGTAACTGCAACCGGAAGGTTTGGTTGAGCTTGTGATTCTGTTGCTGTAGCCTCTGGAGAAACTACTGTTGGTGTGCTGTCAGGAACCATATCTAACAGTAGCTGGCGGGCAGTCACATTCACTGGACTTGAACAGTTTCTCTTCTGGACAAGCTGGGTGCTCTCCGGATGATACAAGTCAGTTGACATTGGCTTGTCCATATGTATCTTCAGAGGCGAAGGCGAGCTTTGGCAACACTCCAGGACTTGAGGATCCATGTCGTCATTGATCTGCAGTCCATGGCAGCTCTGTTGCACAACATCGGCAGGAAGCTGGCTTGCTGTATCTACTGGGCTTAAACCCGAGTCGTTTCTGTCCGGGACCACAAGCTCAGTGCTCTCCAGATGATCCAAGGCTGTTGCCAGGGCTCCATCCATCTGTCCTATTGGAGGTGAGGGCGAGATTCGACAGCAGTCCAGTGGTTGAGGATCTGCTTCAACACTGCCCTGTAGTCCATAGCAGTTTTGCCGCACTACATCGACACAGTGTCCATCTTCCCATTCCTTGACGAGTGTTTTCAAGGTCGCTAGGCGCTGCACAAATCTTTCGTTCGTTTCCTCCGAAGCCAATTCTGCAAGGTACTTGCACAACAGAAACGCAGCTCTGTACTTCTGTTGCTGGGTTTGCGGTTTTGGTTTCCTGATGATTGGAGTCACAGACACACCCGCGAGTTCTGTGCCAGGCTCCTTTTGATTAAACAGCCTTTGTTTACAATGGTAATACTTTCTGCTCCACCTCTGACTGTAGAGGCCTTCTTCGTAGAGACTGAGGCCCTTGGACCTCCGTACTGCCAGAATGTGCCGGCAGGGCAACATCATTGACAGCCTGAAGGAGCAGGAGCAGCTGGCCGTAGTGGTAACAGTTTCTCCGGAGCGTGACTGGCAGTGGTATTGCCCCTGGTTGTCTTCTCGCACATCAACCGACTTTGAGAGTTCTTCTTGCTTTTTTAGAAATGGAAAAGCATAACCAGTCAGGCGTCGCTGGTACTGCTGGAGGTGCTCCTCAGCTTCTAACTGGGCTGGACGCTTGTAGACTGAGTCGGCTGCCAGGTGGTCCCTCTCTTCTTGCAGCGTGTTCAGTACACTGAACAATGCTGGCACAAACTGCTCAAGTGTGCAGTACAGGGGAACAACACTCTTCAGCTTCGCATTAATACTTTCAAGGCGGTTGTTCGTAGTGTTATTAAAACTTCCGACCGAGAACTGTGGTCCTGTGTACCACTCATCTTTCATGTTGCGCCAGTTCTTGCCATAGTACTGAAGTACCGGTGCTGGTGCTGTGGAGTCAAGCTGACTTTCAATTTTGAAGAATTCGTCGTCTGATCTCGCATGGACCATCCTTTGAAGGAGCTGGAGGGCATGGTCACGCTGGAAAGCTGTTATGCCCAACTTCGTGCAAGTTATCTCGCGTCTGAATGTTTTTAAAGTGTGAAACACACAGATTAAGACATGCGCCTCGGGGAAGCACCTCTTCAGTACGTCTCTTTCAAGCAAGTCTTTGTCCGCCATGATACACCGTGTGCGTGCCCATGAAGGGTTGAGCTGTTGGAACTTCTCTAGGAGCCACCTCAAGCTGCACGCATCTTCTGTGACGAGGATCGCGATGCAGACGACCTCTGTGGATCCATTCGAGTCTTCGTTATGGATGACATAAACTGGAGTTCTAAGGTCGAGAAGCTTATATGTCGCATCTATTCCAAGAAACTCCGGATAGGCAGCCATTGTTTTCCTCATTGACTCAGTGGAGATCAGGAGTCCCTGGAACTGGTTGTCGCTCACAAGGACATGGCAGTCTGAACCTGCACAGTCATAAACACAGAAATCCAATGTCTAAGAGATTGAAGTGAATGCAACACTAACAAATTACATGCCAAGTTCCCAAGAGAATGCTGGGTACTGGGACGCTCCATGTAAGGGGAGAGATAATGTCCAGCAAAAAGAATACACAGTCTGCAATGAAGCACCAATCATGATCTGTTGTATGAACCATATGGCAGGAGATAATAATGCGTGGGCACTACCTGGCTCACTCAACGGGAAAACCGTAACCAAAAGCTGTGGCAGAAAAGCGTGACCATAGTTTGAACCTGCCCCACCGCCCTGGTTTTCCGCCCCCTCCTCCACCCATCCCCCCCACCGCAGACTCGCAGATGCTGTCCCGGATCCCAGCGAGGACTAGGAACACAAATCGACACTAGAAACTTGGCAAATAAAACTCGGCTTTAATGCCGAATTGTGGCCGGTTTGTCCTCTTGCCTTTCGCGACGGCATTAATTCGCAAAAACAGCACTCAAACACACCAACATAACTCGGCCAAAGGTAATGCTCATGCAATCTTATATCATAGGAGAAAGCCTAGTTCCCTCATAGTTTTTTGTTGACATGTAGGTAGAAATATGTGTGCCTAATTGTTTGCCAGGCTTATTCACCCATGTGATACTTTTAGGACGTCACAATAAATATGTATGAGACATACCGTAGTCTCTCTGAAGCATCTCCACAGTTTCTTGGAGGTCGTTCTTTGTTGGGGGCTTCAGAGAGCTGGCCAGGTTGCTGAGATCCTTGAGCAGGACAACACGGCCAGTTTCTTGCTGGATCTTTTGCTTTATCAGTTTCTTGTTAGCTTTGAGTTTTATCAGCTCCTGGACCTCACCCTTCACCTCCTCAGGCAGTGCTCGTTGCTTCGGAAGTTGCTCGTAGGTGGCCTGGAACAAGAGCAGCATTATGATATTGAATGTACCATGAACATGCAGCAGTGCTTGTGGCCAGTTTGTCTATGTGCTCAGATAATGCGGAACATATGCTTAAAATCATATCTAATCTATGTATCGTGGAGCATACCTTTGATACGGGGTGATTGTGTTCTGTCTTGCTCGACATCACCTCCAAGTGTTCCCCATCTGCGGACACGCAGCATTTGAAATGGGCCGGGCACCCATCGACAAAGGTTCTGCGAAAAAAATGTAATGCACGATAAATCAACATAAGCATTACTAATTGTATACACAAGTACTAAACAGATGGAAGTGAAAAGTGATACTTACTTGGTTTCTCGCTCTCCTTTGCTTCGGCTCTTGAAGTTGCGGCCGCCTTTGATACAGTGATAATGCACTTGGTACACACTGATGTTCTGGTTAATGTGGCGTTTAATGCCTTTCCGTTTCGCTGCGGTTACTAGCCGTGATTCTCGCTTGTAATACTGCACGTAGTTCTCCTCGCTATACCTTCTCAAGGCATCTTCTAATGCCTCAAATGTCGCGAACTTTGCGCCAGCCTCCATGGCGTTCGCACGTGGTAGCGTCGGGCGCCGCGCGATATGTGGCGATCCGGCTGGTCGGGCGTGCACTGCGTGCACTCTGACTGGTGCATAGATGCTCGAGTCCTCGAGATGGCGCCACAAAAACCGGAACCGGAACCGTGGACGGAACTCTAGTGGGGGATATAGTTCCGTCTGGACGGAACTTTACTGGATTTTAGTGTTCCGTCTAGACGGAACGCTAGACACTCCCCATAATCTAAACCCTGAGATAAGGATAAATCAAATAACGTACAACTCTCATTGACTCAGGGTTTATATTATGATGTTTCCTAACCGGCTTGCCTACATACTTTCGCTCCTTGCAAAGGTTACCGTCTTGCAGGCGGCACAAACCAATCCCCTGACGGCGGCGTCTCGGCTAGCTTGCACACGGGGCCGCCGCCGCTCGATCGCCGGGTTCGCGGCGCGACAATCGCTCGAAGCGGGGAAACGGCGTTATGTAACGAAAGGCAAGGGGCATCTACACCACTAATGGGCAAAAGCCGATGCAAAGGCGTGCGCGAACGTAAACAACAGTAGAAAAGTGCAGTTGCTCGCCGCTATGAGATGCGTGCCGCAAACTCGGTAATCCGCGGACGTATCCCTCTCCTGCCGCTCGTACTTTCTCTAACTTGACGGACATTCTGTCTCGCGGTTCATGCCGACGAAACGTTCGGACGATCGTCGGGATACCGGGTCATTGCTACAGCCGAGCGCGGCACAATTTACCATTGCTCTCGCTGTGCAGGGTCGAAGAGTCAACCACCAGCATGGTGGATACCGGTGTTCGACGTCATGATGTGATGTACGTGCAATGCCTGAATACCGGGTGTTTTTTTTTAAATTTTTTTATTGCAGATTTGTTTTAAAAGAAGCCGTGAGAACTACACTTATGCGGTTTTTGCGAGTGAGTTATACGCCCAGGGGGACATTGTATAGTTTGCTAATCTTTGCAATAAGTCGACTTATTAATTAAAATTCACTAATTTACTTTTAATTAGTGGAAATAGACATATGGTTTCAATTAGAAAATTGCTGAGCGTCGTCCAAAACCCATAAATCAGTAATTTTTAGAAAGACTTTGAGCGCGTGCGAAGCGCAGTTGTGCGCTGAAGTTACCACTCGTGGACCGCTGTGGCTAGATAAGAGACGGAAAAATTGCGCGGGCGCCTGACCAAAATCGCTAGCCTTACCTGCTCCACGAGTGGTAACTTTCTCACGCGCTGAAAGTCTTTTTGAAAATGACTGATTTAGGGATTTTGGACGACGTTCAGCAAGTTTCTAATTGGAACCATGTGTCTATTTTCACTAATTTCAAAATTAAGTAGTGAATTTGAAATCATTAGCCGACTTATTGCAAAGATTAGCCACCCACATAATGTCCCGCTGGGCACTCACTCGCACACACTGCATGAGTGTAGCTTTCATGGCTTTTTTTAAACAAATCTACAAGAATAAAAAAAAAAACACCCTGAATATCAGGGTTGCCTTACCTGATTGGGACATATCTGCCCTGATATGGATGTATAAAAAATTGGGCAGATCTGGCTTGATAAGGCTTATATAAACTGATTTACTTGATTTGGCCAGATCTGCCCAATTTTTTATATAACCATATCTATTTTTTTTATATAAGTCCAGATATGCCATTTTCGTAAGGGTAACTAAGACTAGGGTGCCTACATGTTTCCGCTCCGCTTTAGGGTGGCGCCAGCTTGTTGTTACCCTTTCCCAGATCCTCTCCCACCGCCATTTTTTCCCACTTCTTATTTTGCTAAACGGAAACAACGTTGAGTATGTGTAGTCTCGAAAACCCGGCAACACTGTGAGGCCACTTCCGTTTCCGTTCATAAGACGAGTCGGAGGCTCAGCGGGTTGGCCGTCGTGGTGCCTGTCGCTGTCTGTCGCATGATAACAGACATCCACGCCGTCCTTCTTTCCTGCTTGATGGGGAATCTATACAACACTGCGCCATTTCTGGAGTTCCCGCGACAAAATGGAACGAAACAGACCGGCGTTGCACGCCGAAACCTCGCCGTCAGAACGAGAACGGTGAGCGCTCCTAGCCCTAACGAGGATTAGCGTAGTGCGAGTGTGACAAAATGGTCGACGAAAACAGCGGAGGTTTCCATGGTGACGAGGTAGGCAACACGATCTTGTCGGCAACAGGTACCACAAAGGTTGTCGCCACCCTAAACAGCGGAGCGGCGGACACATGTAGGCACCCTAACTAAGGCGGAAGTATCGACCAGCAATCTCAGACAAAAATAACTCCATTTGGCGCCACTGAACGCGTAATGAACCATTTCCAATGCGGAACAGAAAATGCAACGTGGAAACCGGGTTGCGCTATTTACATAATGACCGGCAGTCTATTTCTCGTTTCGCTCGGCTACTTGGCTGTCCAAACAAAGTACGAGGGCCCTAAGAGCTTGCTTGAAGGCAGTGCCGTTCAGAAAACAGCCTTCCCACCGATCATCGTTGCTGTAATTTGCTTATTGTTTGGGTCTACAAAGGGACAAGATTGAAGAAAGAATAAACATGTAGGACGAAGACGAAACAACCAAATCTTTGAAATGTGGTTGTGTCGTCTTTCAAATTTTTAAAATCAACAAAGAAACTCCACCGTTACATTTTGCACTGTTAAAGGTGCACATGGAAACTTGTGTCAATCACTTCATAGCGGAGCTTATTTCATATTTAGGAATAAGTAATTCGTTAGCTCATTTAGTTGAAATTTATATTTTGAGGATCTTTCACGATCACTTTTATAGTATCATAGTTCAACCCACAGGGCCTTGTTCAGGCGTTCCCACTTGCAATCACGAAAATTAAACAAGAACGCTAAGTAATCATAACCCGAGAGTGTGGTGCGGAAAGAATTAAGAATTTTTTAGGTCGAAGAAGAAGACAACAGTAGGATTGGAAACGTCTCAAACGAAGCTGAAATTATGTATTTTTCTCACTCCTACACCCGATCCTGATCGACGTCACTGACGTATTCACGGATAGCTCTTTGTGGACACAACAACCGAATGACCTCTTAATAACAAGACCTTGATACCGCTGCACGAATCGTCTTAACTGTAAAACCCTTCCTCACAATGGCTATGACCTTGAGACACTTTCTTCACAATGAATAACAAAACCTCCTAAAAATGATTTGTAGAATAGACTCCAATACAAAATCTCGCCGGCCGATTATGATGGCGGAACACCTGTAGTAGCTCCACGACATACCGCACATCAATGCCACTATGTACGCTGATGACATAACTATGTAGACAAACCGCGGCGATGCTGACAAGCAGACCAGCACCCTCCAGAAACGTTCGGACACCATCGCCGAGTATATTTCAAGAGCGTTGACATGTCGCCGTCTTTCAAGAAAACTTAGTTTACATTGTTCGGCCGACGCTCCCGGGACTTTGAACTCGACCTCACCTTCAGCGTAGTACCGATAGGCAAGGACAATAGCATTGCGATTATCGGGGTGCACTTTGGACACGGCAACCAACCCGCTCAGGATTGAATCGACTCCATTACATGCACGTGGAAGCGCGAACGTCACCTGATACGACGGAATATCTCACAAGACAGGCGGTGCCGGCAAGAAAACGGCCAGAGCGTGCTCGTACAGTCTGTCCTAATATCCCGTGTCATGTACAGCGTGATTGTCTTCCGTCTGCTCTCCTGCCTCAAGAGGAAACTCGATGCGCTATACAACGACGCGAGAAGAGCGATCCTTGACCTCCCGAACTTTTCGAAGGGGGAGGCTACATGACGCTGCGTCCACCTTACGGACAGGCGAACAGACACGGAAAAACAGGAGGCGACTCACCGCTTCCGTCTCCAAACATACAAAGAACGGGAGGGCCTTCGGAATTCTCCTCTGGCACCTGTGGGTAAACTCCGAAGCCGCCGAGCACCTGCTCCCGAACCCCCTCGCGTCATGGGGCCTGATCGATTTGGCGCAGGACGCGCGACCCATACTTCTGAACATGGACGCTAAAGGAAACACGCCAAGCGACGCGAACAGTACGCCAAGCAACACGCCAATGAATTGTGAGAGGCCTCCTCGAGAACCTCCAAACAAACACAGTGGTTATACGTCGACGCGGCGACGGGCACGACGAGAGGAACTGCGGTCGGCGCGGTCCTCCACAGCGGCACCGGAGACGCCGGCAACGAGCATGCTGCTTTCTTCGGTCCCAAGAAACGTACTCCCAAACTGGCTGAGGTGCATGTGGTTCTCTTCGTATTCGAAATCTTTGAAAGGAAGGCGACAGGCCGAGAGGACGCGGCCAGCAACCCAGCAGTCGCCACGACCGGCATCCACCCCGAAAGCAATCTGATAATCTGCAGGCTCGCAGACCACCGTCCGCGACTGCAAGCAGTACAACTCCACGGAGAGCCCCACGATGAGCAAGATCTTTGAGACAGCCCTACGGCCAAGGAGACGTCTTGGTACGAAAGTCAGCATTCGGTGGGTTCCCGGTCATAAATGCATAGCCGGGAACGAGGCCGCGCATCGGACGGCCGCGAGGTCGCTGAGTACCCCTGTTTTCTTACATCCGTCGAGAGCCCGGGAACCTCTCCCAATGCTCGAAAGGTCGCTCGACGAACGGCGTTGGCTTCGTGTATTACGAAGGCGACCACGCTCGATACGGGTCTGCAACCCTCGACAACAAATAAAAACACCATCCATTTCGGTCGAAGACACACCGCCCTGCTGGGGGTCATTTGCACCGCGGTCGCGGTCAACCAGTACATTACGTACGTCACGAAGACGAGACGAGCGAAGGACCCCAACTTCGTACCGACGGACACCCGCTGCCCGCACTTCTACGTTGAGGGTGCCCTTCCCAAACTCCGCCATCTGCTACACTCTTAGAAAAAAGGGGACCAAAAGGAGGTAACAGACCGCCTTTTCCACCCTCCTAACGGCCAGGGGGAAAGCGCTCCGCTTGTTACCTCCGCAGGCGAAGCAGACACTAAGAATGCGGTGCTACAAGGTGAAGTTCGCCGCGAAGGAGCACCAACGTGGTAAGTATTACCTCCCAGAGGGTGCACCTGTTTGGGGGCTGCCAAAGCCTGGGGGCTGCGATTGGCTGTGGAAAGACGCAAACGAGTTTGCTAATTGGTCTCCTCGTATGACACGTCATTCTTCGCGCATGTGTGGGAGAGTTCCTTCCCGGTGCCGAGCGCGTTCCCCGTCGACGCCACCGACGCTCCCCTCCGGTCATAACGGTCTTTCTTCTCGAACGTTCGAAGGAGGCATCCCAGCGCAGGAACGTTCTTTATTGTTCTGTTCGGCTCAGTCTCTTCTTACGAAGTCACCGAGAGCGCTGCATTGACTTCAGTCGAGGATCCAAGTCGTGTGCACCGTATGCAGGTAAGGAAATGTTCTGTGCGGGTGGCAGTTGGCGTCGGTTATGACCGCCCCGGGAAGGCGACCCCCTTCTTCAAGACAAAGGGTTGGCGGACATGTTGGCACGTTTGAAGGCGTCGAGCGTTCGATAAAATTAGTGTGTGGCGCGAACGCAGACATGGTTTTAGACCATCGAAGTTCATAAAGAGCAAGAACAGGAATGACTGTCGCTTGCACTAGCGCATATTTAGAGGGTTGACATACGCTAACCAGTGGCGTAGCCAACCAGGAGCTTTTCCCGGTGTATATGTGTGCGGGTGGAGGAAGGTGGAGAGTGGCGGCCCGGCGAGCCTGGAGCCGGGCGACAAGGCGCCTTTTGAATCGGGGGTCGCCTACGTTTAAGACGTGAGGGGGTATGAGGCTTTCTCTTTTTGGGGCAGTTGGTGTGTCGCGTCGGACGTTAAATTGAGGATCTGATCAAATATTTGAAAATCTCATAAGGTGGTTGTTGTCTTTTTTTTTCGCAGAGCAGGAGTCAATCAGGCATTCATTGGCGGCACCAGCCAACCGGCGCGATTAATTCTCAACGTCGTTGATATTTGTAAAAGTCAGTGTTAAACACTAATTTTGAATATCAACGTTTTTTCGTTTTTTTTAAAAATTTAATGAGGTTTATTAAATAGTTTGGTAAAATGTCACGTTACCTTGAAATACTGAATAATTATGTCAGAGCCAATTATTCGTGCGCTTCACAAACTTTAATAGTAGTATATTACGGAATAAGGTCATTACTGGCTTTGCACAAGAAATGCTCGGAATCGGTTTGGGAGAAATTGAAAGGGCCCATCGTTTGGGACAAAAACGATCGGGAACTAATCGACCGATCATTGTAAAATTTCTTAGCTATCGGGATTGAGAAGAAGTTCTCTACAATGCTTTCAAGATTAAACATGTAACGCCCCCAATTCGAATCTCTGAAGATTTTTCTGATAAGGTGCGCTCTGCGAGGCAGAAGTTGTGGGAATTTGCAGAACAGTTTAGAGAAATCGGAACGAAATAAAGATTACTTATAACAAACTACACGTTGGTGCACAGTCATTCGTCTATGACTCGGCGAGTGAATCCATTGTTTCCCTTCGCACGCGCCGGGATGTCACTGCGCGGAATGACTGACACAGTGTAAATCGTAAGTCCACAAATCGCACTGTTTCTGCTAATCTTTCTTTTATTGTTGCTAACTTTCGAAGTATCTTATCTAAACAAGACGAACTTGAAAACATCACTTCCAGTAGCGAGCCTGACGTCATTCTTGGCACGGAAACCTGGTTAACATCTGATATAACAAATGACGAACTCATCTTAAATCGATCATATACTATTTTTCGGAAAGACAGAATCCTCGCCAGGGGCTGTGGTGTTATCATTGCGGTCAAAAGAGCTGTGTCATGCTTCAAAATAGAATGTTTATCTGACCTTGAAGTGCTGTGGATTCGCGTCAAGTTGGATTACCGCAGTGTCTTAATCGGTGTCTGTTACCGCCCGCCTCATGTCAATCGAACTGAATTCAATATATCATTATATCATGTCATTGGAAATGTAACCAAAAATTTTCCCAATGATCACTGTTTCTTTGCTGGCGATTTTAACTATCCTGAAATAAACTGGTCTACATTACTGCCCTTTCCCAACTATGCAAATTCTCGTCAGTGTACAGAGTTCCTTTCGATAATCAGTGTGTTTGGACTTCACCAGATGATAACCACAGCAACCCTTAATGATGCTATACTAGATTTATTTCTTACCACTAATCCAGAATGTGTAACGTCTATCATTACTATATAAAGTATAAGTGACCATGCTCTGATTCATATTCAAACTTCACAAAAAGTTAACCGCTCCACAAATGTTCCAAAGCAAATATTCGTGTTTTCGCGTGCTAATATCGATGGGATGACGGCAGCCATACTAAACTTAGAAAGATATTACATGTCATCTCATGACGAGAGAACCGCAAGTGAAAACTGGCTCCTTATTAAAAACATGTTCATAAAATTACTTCACACTTTTGTGCCCAAAACAGCTGTTCCATCTGAGCTTGCATCTCCTTGGTTTACCAACAGTCTAAAACGTATGTTAAACAAAAAGAAAAGACTATTCCTAAAAGCAAAAAGACTGGACGACTTCGCTGCTTGGTCATCGTATCACTCCCATTCAAAGTTGCGTAAATCCGAAGTAAAAAAAGCGAAATTAACATTTTTTTCCGTCACTTTACCTAACATTTTTTCCACGGACGCCAAGAAGTTTTGGAAAATAGTTAATCCAAAAGAAACTAAGAATAGCCCTTCGTTTGTAAACGACCAGGGGGAGGCAGGTAGTGATGACCAGACGGCCAATTTATTAAATTCATTCTTTTCCAGCGTATTTACACGTGAAATATTTCCACTGCCATCTTACTCTCTATCTTATCAGGAAATATGCGTGCCTCCAATCTTATTCATCCCGGAAGGAATCTACAAGGAAATTCAAAATCTGTCTTCTAATAGTGCACCAGGAAACGATGGTATCTCGGCCAAACTACTAAAAATGACACAGCATTCAGCATCAAAAATACTCAGCGCCCTTTTTCAACAAAGTCTAAATTCTGCTGATGTACCACCTGACTGGCGATTCGCCCGAGTTCAACCCATTTTCAAGTCGGGCAACAAATCAAATCCATCAAACTACAGACCTATCTCGCTCACCAGTGTGCCGTGTAAGCTTATGAAACAGGTTATTTATTCTAATATTATCTCATACCTGGATCAACGCAACTTTTTCTTCCCCAACCAGCACGGCTTTAGAAAGCGCCACTCATGTACTAGTCAACTGTTTGAGTTTGTCACGGATCTTCATTTTAATAGTCATTCCTCACTACAAACAGACGTTATATTTATAGACTTTGCCAAAGCATTTGATACCGTCCCCCACCAACGACTACTCTTAAAACGTTCTCTCCTCCAGATAAACCCTGTAGTAATAAAATAAATAGCTTCGTTCCAAACAAGTAGACAACAGTCAGTTTCGGTTAATGATTCTTCATCTAACTCAGTCTTAGTAGCTTCAGGCGTCCCCCAAGGTAGTGTTCTCGGCCCCCTTCTTTTTCTCATTTATATTAACGATCTTCCCTCTTCGATTAACTCAACTATCCTCCTATTCGCAGATGATTGTGTTATTTATAGAAAAATCTTAGACCCGACAGACCATCACGTCCTTCAAAATGACCTTGATGCTATATCTTCCTGGTGCTCAGAATGGCAGATGACCGTTAACCCCAACAAATGTAAACAAATGACCGTTACTACGAATTCAAACAAATCATTCAGCCAATATACATTACTCATGCAGCAACTTGAATGTGTTTCACTATACAAACACTTAGGAGTAAACATCTCTGAAACTCTCTCATGGAAACAACATATCGACAACTTAATCACTAACTCATTTAAATCTCTAGGTTTCTTAAGGCGCACCCTACACCTGGCCCCCACTTCAACAAAACTGCTAGCATATAAAACAATTATTCCCCCAAAACTAGAATATGCAAGTATCATATGGCATCCACATCAAAATTATCTTTCTTCCAAGTTAGAATCTGTCCAAAGTAAAGCAGCCCGGTTCATATCAAATGACTTTTCGCCTCAAACTAGTGTCTCAGCTTTAAAAACAAATTTGGGTCTCACTTCATTGTCTACCCGGCGCAATTTTTACCGGATATGTTTCTTTCATGACTTATACTGCAGTGACTCGTGCTTTAAAAACACCTATTGTCATTCCGCACATTATATTTCTCCTCGAACTGATAATTCCTGTAAGGTACAGCAATACCAGTCACACACTAATTCCTTCCTCTTTTCACGCTTAATATTATCGATTACTGAATGGAATAACTTGCCAGACGAGATAGTTACTAACACAAATCCCGTTGAATTTAAAGAAATGTGCTAACGCCTATGGCATGAATAGTACACGTACATGCTTATTTGTTGTTTTCATAGTCGCGTTCTGTTTCCCCATATTGAAACTGTTGTTTTATGCAAAGTTACGTCCAGTTGAAAATTGCAGTTGTGTACGTACGATGTCACTTCCTTTTTGTAAACTGTGCTGAGCTGATTGCGATTATTTTGTTATACCAATGACTGTGTTTGAACAATTGTATGATTATGTTGTTACAAATGCATGTACCACCTACCCCCCTCATGAAATGCGTCCTCAAAGACGCCCTTAAGGTAAATGAAATGATATGAAGTTGTTACCGGCAGCGAGACTAGCAATTATATTGTCTTTGCATTTTCTTTGCGTGTGATCAGGCATTTCTAAAAGTCGGATCATTCAGTAGGCGAGTTAGATATGGCTCAAGTTTGCATTATTTGAAGTTGATTGAATATATTTCTTTTGTCCTGCGGCAACGTTGTAGGGTGATTTCGTCGAGGGGACTGGATGCCTGCTACCTTGGACGCATCTAGGGGGATCGGTCGCCGAGTGCGCTAGCGCACACCAGCTCGGAGCACGTGGAGCGAAAGCTCGCTCTGCAGAACCCAGGGATCCTGGGTTCAATCCCCACCCCTGAACGTTTCGATCTGGATGAGCATCGTACCGGCGTGCGGTCGTGTATCATTACTGCGTGGTGCACGTTAAAGACCCCAGGCTAGCGGTTGTACTGTACTGGCTAAATTCCTCATCTACAGCGAGTTACTCGTCGGAACTTTAAATGGCTGACCAACTACACGCTGTATAAATATCCCCACAACCCAATTTTGTTTGGACGCATCTCGTGACAGTTCTTAACACTGTTTACTGCAGGTAAGCGTATACACCAACTCATGTTTACAAACAAACCGGAGCGCGCCAGCGGACGCCACCGGCGCCGCGC
Source organism: Ixodes persulcatus (assembly GCA_013358835.2). Classification (NCBI taxonomy): domain Eukaryota; kingdom Metazoa; phylum Arthropoda; class Arachnida; order Ixodida; family Ixodidae; genus Ixodes; species Ixodes persulcatus. The sequence goes on from JABSTQ010010518.1 coordinate 53,886, forward strand.
ATGCGCGATGGGGGTGTGGGCAAGAAGCTCGCCGTCGCCCATAAACAAACCATTGAAATGCGATGTTGTTGGCGTCGGTGTGAGTCCCCCTGCCATTTTTCGGGTTCTAATTGTTGATTCTACGTCTTCCTGGCAATGCCTGACTACTCGAGCGGCCTCAGTGAAATTACTGAGGCTCGTTACGCCGCAATACTTCGCGTGAATATTGTGACATGCGGCGATTCATTCCACGTGGACGTCGCAGAATGTACGCTAAAGCCTGATTCGCATGATGAGATGTCTCTCGCAATTTTCAGTCGCGACGTCGCTCGGGCTGCAAAAGCGTGAACCGTAGCTGAGAAGGGTCACGTCGATACTGAAAATCGCAAGCAGAATCGAACCAAGTGAATCGGGCATAACAAGCCGGTGATGGACGCTGGTAACAATGATCAACATCTCTTTGTATCTACTGTTTACATCGAGCCTGATTAACAACCTTCAAACTTAAGTCTTTTGATGTCTACACTTACTTCGTATCGCAAGTACCGGGCCAACATTTGGTCTATGGGGCGGTGTCGTCTAAAAGAGCAGACGACAAGCAGGAATGTTTGAAAGGTGAGACGACAGTTCGAACGAACAGGCGGCCGTTTGAACTGGAAGACTCATTGAACGTAGTCAGGAGGTGGTCGGTACAACTTGACGGTTTTCCGGCATTCATGCTGGAACAATACAAATGAATCTGATGACCACAAGTATCCGTGAATTCAACCCAAAGTGCTCCCCGTCCAAGCAATCGTGGTTCGACGGCGTCTGGTTTTCCCTTTTCACGGCACATATCCACGTTCTCGGACGAACCGCACATAAAAACTGACCTTCAAACCTTTCTCGACTCTTTTGGTACAGCCCCAGTCGCGACGTTTTGACGAGGAGGCAGGTTTTTGTCTAGTTCCTTTCAAAACAACGCAGGAATACACGTCTCACATGGCGGCTTCCGCCCACAGCCCCAGACCGGAAGTGCGCCCGACGCGCCACCACCGCGCCGTGACGTAACAGAGAGGAGTTCGTGTATACTATCCAAAAAAGATCAGCTTTTTGAAACTATCGATAAATATGAAAACAAACGATAGTTCCCCAGGCAGCACACCAATGTTTGTCCGACATTGGCCTAACATTGGCTAATACCGGCCTCAATATTGGCCAATATTGGAAGCGCTACCCCATCCAACTTTGGCCCAGTCATTGGTGCCAATGTTGGGCCACTGTTCAGCCATCGTTCCAGCCAATGTCGGCCTCATCGTTGGTGCCAATGTTGGGCCATTGCTAAACCATGGTTCCAGCCAATGGTGGTCCCACATTGGCAAATACCGGCGTAATATTGGACAATACTGGAAGTGCGACCCGATCCAATGTTGGCCGTCATTGGTACTGACTTTTGGCCATCGTTGCACTCGCCCAGCTGTTTGCAAGTGCACTCGCTAAGTTGTTTGCAAAAAGGAAGGTACACAGGCACAAGGAATATTTTTGAAATCTCCTAAAAGTTTATTACACACAGCCTATTCTGTAGACAAGTACAGACTAAGCAATTTGTAATATATGAAGAGGTACTACTCAGCTGTTATACAACTGAGAAGATTGCAAAGCAAACGACAACCGGGGTAATTGTTGGGTAGTGTCCAGTCTCCCGACAGCTGGCAGAATTTTTTCCCGAAATTCGACCGGTAGTCACCTCTCATTGGCGGTGCAATCAGTTCATCGAACGACCTTTCATTGACCGATCGTTTCATTAACTCGCGATGTTTCATAAAAAACTCAAAATAGCATTTTTTTTTTCTTTTGCAAAGAATTGTTCCAGACTTACCATGAAGCGGCGTGAAAGGGTGGGCTGGTTCAGTGAGCACGCGCCTCAGGAATACACGCCCGACGAAATGCCCCTACAGCGTGCAATTCGCGTAACGAATGTCGATGAAACGTGAATGTCGACGCAACCTGTATTCACGAAAAGGTGGCCACGAAACGTGTTTTCGCGAAACGCAGGGGGAATAATAAAGTCAGTATTCTACCTGCAGTTGTGACGTTATTTCAGACAGATAATGGCAGGCGACTGTCGGTAAGATTGCAGGAAAATTATTCTCCCGGCTGCCAGGAGATAGGCACTGCTTAGTTCTAGAGGTTATCCGGAAGAGTATACCCGTAGAAGAACGGACAATGATCACCAAGTAGGTTGCAGCGCACTTACGTTGAAGATACCGGACTTGAAAGATGTAATCTGAGGTAGATGTCTACACGGGCACTGCAGACCAACCACACAAACACAAACACTTGAAGGAAGTGATCCGTGAAGATTCAACACGATGTAGCACACGCTGCCGTTTGCCGAACCGAACACTAAACGATTCACAAGAATGTCTTGCGCTTCTTTGAAGAAATCGATGCGGGTAGGACTTTTCGAACGAGATACCATTTACCACAGAAGCGAAATCCACAGCAGGCCCGTAGGCCGCATCGCACGCGAAGCTAGGTCCGGTCTTCGCGGGCATTCCGGGTTTGTCAACCACTAATGCGTCATCCGTCAAACCACGTGATCACGCTTCTGCCGTTTCCCGCGCACAGAGAGCGGATTCAAGCGATAAAAAGTACACGGTTCATTGGTCCGGCGAGTACGCACCGTCTACCACGCCTTCAGTTTAGGGAGAGAGAGAAAACGAGAGAAGGAGTAGAAAGGAAGCAGGCCAGAATGGGGGTGCGCTTACAAAGGCTAATCTTCAGGGGCATCTCAACAATGAACGCAGCAAGAGGATTTGTCACTTGTACCCAAGGTTGATAGTGCAGTGGATGTTATGCGTGGCCTTGGACTTTTAGTCAGGTTCCGTGCTCTGCCTTATCACCAACTTCGAGACTGTAGTCACGTGACCCTAACCGGAGACACGATTGGCCTAAAACACGCATAGCGTCTACCCTACTGTCAATACAGATTGAACAGGACAGCTCTTTGAAGGCCAGCCTTTGAACTTCTAAAGAAGCTGTCCAGCCCAAAAGTGATTCTAAACGGGGCAAGTTTTAAGACACTATATATGTTTTACGTCGTACAACTCACATTATTATTTAGAATGAAGAACTTAGCGCGACTATTTTTTGCGCACGATGTCCACAAGTAAATAAATAAATATATATATAAATATATATATATTTTTATCAATAAATTTAAAATTATTTGTACACCGTTAGGTTCGCGTTTTTAAACTTCAAAATTTTTCACGAACGAGTTACACATAAAAGACACCATGTTGTAAGTTGAACTCTGACTCGGAGCTCGGGTGGACAAGAAAAAGAAAAACCGACAACGAGATGGCGATAAATCTCACGGGGTACGGCGCAGCGTAAAAAGAGGAAACAGACAGGACGAAAATAAGTACACACAAAGAAGAAAGAGAGACGAACACGAGGAAAGCACGTGGATGCTCGAGTAACCTAAACGGGCTCTTGACGGACTGAGCTTTGCCCGTGGCCTCGCGTGATGTTTACACCCGCTCGGGCGTACTTGAGCAAGACGAGATGTCTGCCACCGCCATCGACCACCTGGGCGTGTGAAAAGAGGACCGAAAAAGAAGCGGAATCTGAAACGTCGGCGTGAGGAGGAGAAGGAAAATGATCACGGGACGACGGGGGTCTCAGGGACAGATCGAAAAGGAACGCCACGAAAGACGCCACGCAAAAGAACTCTTCTCTGTTTAACGAAGGTTGAGTTGTAGATTTAGACTAATAAACAGTTCGTGTTGGGTTAAACCTTGCGGTTGTCATTAAACAACAAAACTTTCTGGTGCCGAAAACCCGGGATTAACCGCCAACGAAGCCCCCGAACCAAGAAATGGCAACTCAAGCTACTATCGACCGACTGAGACGCAGAAGAGCAGTGGTCCGAACGTCAACAACGAAACTCCTGATCGAAATCGACGTTCTGCTGGCCACGGAAGACACGCATACGGGTGAGCTTCAAGAAAAGTTTGAACTTCTGGTGTCCAAAGAATCAACGTTAAAGGAACTGGACCGCGAGATGGAAGCAGTTGTGGACTGCGAATCGATAGAAGAGGAGATGACAGGCGCGGAAGTTTACCATGAAAGAATCAGCGTAACGAAGACGCGATTGCGAAACAAGCTGACAGAACGTGAACAAGCCGCTGCCAGGTTATCTTTGATGCAGAACACGGCCGTCAAAACTATCGCAAATCAAGGACGGATGACTACGACAGTGAAGCTCCCGAAACTTGAGATAACAAAATTCCAAGGGGACATACGAGCATGGCAAGGATTTTGGAGCCAATTTGACTGTACCATTCACCAGAACGAAACTCTCTCGGAAATCGACAAGTTCAAGTACCTCAAAAGCTACCTGAACGGCAAAGCTGCTGCGGCAATTGAGGGACTCGCCGTAACTGCCGAGAACTACAAAGTTGCAATCGACCTCCTGAAGGAAAGATTTGGTCAACAGGAGCTGATCATCGAAAGCCACCTGTCACGACTGCTAGAGATCAAACCAGTCCATGATTCCAGGAACGTCAATGCGCTCAGATCGTTATACGATGAAGCAGAGACGGGAGTTTGAAGTCTTGACGCCCTGGGTGTTCAATCGGATACCTATGGAACGATGCTCCATACCGTTCTTCGAAAGGTCGTGCCGGCCGATCTGAGCCTGGAGTACAACCGGAGGTCCGCCTCACGAACAGCGACAAAGCACAACGAGCTGCGAGACTTTCTGGACTTCCTGAAAATCGAGATAGAAAGCCGAGAAAGAAGTTTATATGGGTCAGGACATTTCGTGCCACGAACCGAGGATCAAAGAAGCTTTCGTGCAAGAAAAGATCAGCAGAGTCGTTATCCTCCTTCTGCATCTGTACTAACAACGGCAGCAGGCCTGGATGAAAAGAACTGTGTGTTCTGCAAATCAGGTGCTCATTTGACTGCGGACTGCACATCCTCAATGACCAACGACGAAAGCAAGCGTGTTCTGAAGGCTGAAAACCGATGTTATCGTTGCACCAAGAAAAACCATCGAGCAAAGGATTGCAGAAGTGCAAAGTGGCTGAAGTGTGCGCAATGTGCAGGGAGACACGCCAGTGCTATGTGCGACCCGAACTTCAAACCTCAGCATAAGACTACGGCGAAAGAAATGGCGGACACCGGTGAAACATCAACTTCGGGAGGAACGACACTCCAGTCAACGCTCAAGATCACAAACACAGAAAGGAACAGTGGAAGGCGAGTACTTCTGCAGACAGCTCAAGCCTGGGCAGAAGGTGAAAGAGAGCGTTGCCGGATTAAGCTTCTCATCGACGGCGGAAGCCAGCGGACTTTAATTCGCCAAACCGTCTCCAAGAGGCTCCACCTGAAGGAACTGGGTGAGGAGGACTTGACCATTTTCACGTTTGGAGATACAGCAACGAAAACGAAATGCAAGCGAGTGGAACTGTGGCTCCGCAGCCAATACGACAGAAGATGCGTAAAAATAGAAGCCCTCGAGTTTCCTCACATCTGCTCAGATGTCCTAAACAACCCCTTCGAGGAACTGCGGGGTCTGCCTGACGGAATGAACCTCGCAGATGTGGAGCTCTGCGGCCATCCATGCGAGGAGGGAATCAGCCTTCTCGTCGGAGCCGATCACTTCTGGGACATTGTGAATGGCGGTGTCAAGCGCTTGGATGGGAAGCTGATGGCAGTCGACACCATCCTCGGGTGGACACTTCAGGGTCCCGTTACCTCTACTTCTGCGACAATCTACTCGTCAACGACTGGAGTGATGAGGGTGACTGTGTCCAAAACAAACGACGCGGAAATTTCGGCTCAGCTCAGATCATTCTGGGAACTTGAGCACATCGGAATAGCTGACAACGTGACAAAGACTTCAGAGACGGAATTGCTCAGCGAATTCGAGAAATCCGTAAAATTTGAGAACGAACGGTACCAGGTCTCACTGCCATGGAACGAGAAGGTGGACACGCTTAAGGACAATAAAGAAATCGCGCAAAAAAGGCTTCGATTTCTAACGGCACGCCTCAACAAGAACGACACGCCCATGCAAGAGTATGACAAGGCGATCCGGGAATACCTCAAAAATGGGTTCGCTGAAAGCGTAAAACAGAACGAAACGACCAAGAACCCGGTGTACTACATGCCACATCAAGCGGTGATACGACAGGACAGTAAAACAACACAACTCCGAGTGGTGTTCGATGCGTCATCGAGCGCTGAAGGATGTTCATCGTTGTACGACACCTTGTGTAGTGGACCAAACTTGAACCCTGACCTGCCTGACTTGCTGATCAAGTTCCGCACCCACAACGTCGCCATCGTAGCGGACATTAAAAAGGCCTTTTTGCAAGTCGCACTGCCCGAAGAAGGCTGGCCAGGTCAAGTGGAAAATGCTCGCCAGGTGGCGGACAACAAAGCAGACGAAAAGAAGGCAATGGTGTTACAGGTAACTGCACCAGCTCTGTTTCCAGTTTTCGACTTGGAGAGGTACAACTCGTCAACCAAGGTGATCCGCGTGACTGCCTGGATCAAACGTTTCGTGAAGAATTGTGACAAGACTGCAGACAAACGAAGCGGACCTCTCTCAAGCGAAGAACTGATAGAAACCGAAACGTATTGGCTTACCATTGTACAAAACGAGACTTTTGTACCAGAAATCACAAGCTTGCGTGAAGACAAACAAGTTGACAGAAAATCGATACTCAGGAATTTGAACCCATTCCTGGACAGCGACGGATTGGTTCGAGTGGGTGGACGATTGCAGCACAGTGACAACAGCGAGAATGTGAAGCACCCAATCGTCCCTACCGCCGATCACCCTTTCACCAACCTTCTCATCGCTGGGGAACACCGTCGGCTGCTCCATGCTGGGGTTCGAGATACGTTATGACGGCTACGGGAATCCTACTGGATCATCCGAGGACGACAAGCCGTAAAGAAAGTAATTCATAAGTTTTCGCCTGCCGAAAACAAAGTTGCCTGCCCGCATCAGAGCCAATGGCTCCCTTGCCGGCGGACCGAGTCACAAGAAGCGACCCTTTCAGCATCACGGGGGTAGACTACGCAGGACCTTTGATCTGCCGTCAACGGAAAGGAAGCAGCAAGTGTTACATCGCTTTATTCACGTGCGCTGTTACATGGGCGGTCCACCTGGAGCTGGTGAGTGACCTCTCCTCCGCCACATTTTTGTTGGCTTTCAAGCGTTTTGTCGCACGACGCGGGATCAGCACGACAGTATATTCTGACAACGCTTTAACATTCAAACGAACGTCGAAGGACCTTGAGCTAATCTTCCGTGCGATCCGGTCTGAAGAAGTGCAGGCATACTTCTCGAATCACAGAATCCGTTGGAAATTTATCGTCGAGAGGGCTGCATGGTGGGGCGGATTTTGGGAAAGAATGGTGCGATCCGTCAAGGTTTCTCTGCGCAAGGTGTTGGGACGCAGCAGCTTGGATTTTGAGGAACTAACGACTGTCCTGGCCGAGGTCGAGGCCGTCATAAATTCTCGCCCTCTTACGTACGTGTACGCCAACGCCGAGGAACCAGAGGTGCTTTCCCCAGCTCACTTCCTAGTGGGGAGGAAACTAACGAGCCTTCCGCCACATCGGCTACCAACGGAAGTGCTACCAGCTGGAGATCAGCTTGCTCGAAGATGGAAATACCACACTGCGGTGGTGGACAATTTCTGGAGACGGTGGCGGCGTGAGTATCTGCTAGAACTAAGGTCAGCGCACCTGGTCAAACCGACTGCCTCATCGGGACTCCAAGCTGGTGACCTGGTTCTTCTAAAGGAAGACCGTCTACCAAGACACATGTGGAAAACCTCCAGAATAGAGGAGACAATTCAAGGAAGGGACGGCAGAGCAAGAGCATGTAAGCTGATCCTACCCGGGGGAGGAAGGCTTCGCCGGCCCATTCAACATCTGTACCCGTTGGAGTTAAAAGAATGACCGTACCCGCTCATTCCGGGGGAGATTGTTGTAAGTTGAACTCTGACTCGGAGCTCGGGTGGACAAGAAAAAGAAAAACCGACAACGAGATGGCGATAAATCTCACGGGGTACGGCGCAGCGTAAAAAGAGGAAACAGACAGGACGAAAATAAGTACACACAAAAAAGAAAGAGAGACGAACACGAGGAAAGCACGTGGATGCTCGAGTAACCTAAACGGGCTCTTGACGGACTGAGCTTTGCCCGTGGCCTCGCGTGATGTTTACACCCGCTCGGGCGAACTTGAGCAAGACGAGATGTCTGCCACCGCCATCGACCACCTGGGCGTGTGAAAAGAGGACCGAAAAAGAAGCGGAATCTGAAACGTCGGCGTGAGGAGGAGAAGGAAAATGATCACGGGACGACGGGGATCTCAGGGACAGATCGAAAAGGAACGCCACGAAAGACGCCACGCAAAAGAACTCTTCTCTGTTTAACGAAGCTTGAGTTGTAGATTTAGACTAATAAACAGTTCGTGTTGGGTTAAACCTTGCGGTTGTCATTAAACAACACACCACGGAGAGCACATCGTCCGATTTTTAACACACGATGAATCGCCGACGCTTGCAGACAGAAGGTTGCGATGCTGCGCAGACGGTTTCTGAAAGATGCTGCGTAGGGTATACGCCGGGCGCAACGGCTTCACGACCCTTCGTAAGGTAGAGGATTCGTGACGACAAAGTAGCGTCTTGGACCTTCAGTAAGCTAACGGCGCTCGAGAGTCCCACGCTCACATTTCCGCAGAGCGAGCGCGGCCGGCCAGATCGAGGCGTAGTATGCTCTCGCGTCACGATTGCTACGTCGTTGCTTTGCCTACACTGATGATATCTGCACTGGCAGTCGAAGCAGCCCTCTCGAGACTTCATTCGAGTCCAATAGACGACTTTATAGCTCTATACTCTAGTAAAACTGAGAGTAGAAGTCACTTCGGTTGCGGCGTAAGCGGCGGCTTTATGTTTGTTGACACCTGCGTCGACAATGACAAAATATGCACAGAAACATTAAATATTAAAAAATAGAGCACGCAGAAAGAAATACAAACGTGGCAGGGGCACGGGCAAAGTAGAAGACGTTAACGCTACGTAGTGCATATACATACAAAATACACTGGAAAAGACAAAAATAATTAAATCTAAAAAAACTTAATTAAGTTGTCAACGCCGAGGTAAGAGAATGCGAAGGGCGAGCAGCCGGCAAAAAAACTGCAATAGTCCTATAGGCAGCTAAGGACGTATTTGTGATCGCGGTTACAAAGCACCGGCGACGTACGCCACATGAAGTTGGCTAAATAAAATTCTCGCCCCGAGCGAGCGCATGAATCACTCATTTCCACTTTCCTACCTCTGCAATGCAAAAAAGAGGGTCGCGGGTCTCTAGCCTAGACGACACAAATATCGATAAGCCATTGGCTCTGGCAGTACAATATTGACCAGCCTATACCAAGACATCCCCAATATTGGAAAACGCTTGGCTTTGACAGTTTAATATTAACCTGCTTAAGCCAGCTTGTATTCCATATCGCAAAGCCATTGGCTCTGACAGTCCAATATTGTACAGGTTATGCCGGCGTATATCCAATATTGGAAAGCTATTTGCTTTGACAGTCCAATATTGAACAGCTTATGCCGGCGTATAGCCAATATCAGAAAGCCAGTGGCACCGACAGTCCAATATTGGACAACTTATGCCGGCGTATATCCAATATTGGAAAGCTATTGGCTTTGACAGTCCAATGTTTACCAGCCTATGCCAACGTATCACCAATATTGGAAAACCATTGGCTTTGATAGTCCAATATTGTCCAATGTGATTCCAATATTGGGAAACACATGGCTCAGTTGGGCCATTCTTTGCCACATCAAATCCAATGTTGGCCCAATACTGTGTGCTGCCTGGGTCTGCATCACTAGGCAGCATCCACGCTGGCCATTCATGGTGCGGCGAGGAAGCACGTGACACAGAACAAGAAACAGTGCCGAAAGCTGGGGCATAGGACGGCGTTTCCACGGGCAGATAAAATACGCAGTCGAGCTGGTTTTTTGCGTTGGGTCCTTTCTGGTGTGGCCATTTCCAGCTTCAGTGGGGTGCTCCGATTGTATGGCTGGGTTCAGTGAACAGTCTTTGCAGAGTGAAATCTTCTTTCATCTTCCCTTTTGCTTTTGGACGTGTTCGCATTCCTAAGGCAGTTCGTATTCATAAGTAGGAAACGCTAAGCAAATGCAAGCACGGATCGTCTTTCGGTGTTTATAGCACATCTTTATTTCTGACTAAATAAAGGCAAAGATTAAGGTAACCCATAGGGTATTGAGGTTGTCATTGGAAGCCGCTGAAACTCACCGTGCGCGTCCGCTTGCCGCAAGCAGCATTGGGCATCACGGCGGAAGAAAGCACTCGTGAGCGACGCATGGGAAACGAAACCGTGCGAACCACGCCCCTGCTCCGCTAGCGGCAGCGATTTAAGGCCACAGAAGAGCAGCATGTGATACACACTTAAGATTTTCGCCGACCATGAATGACTCCTTTTCTGCACTGGGGCCTCTTTAAAGGGACCCTCCAACAGTATTTGAGCGTCTACTTTTTTTTGCGGTTTCTCCACGCTAGTGGTCCCGGAAACCCAGTGGACAACGAAAGAGTTTAAAAATATTAGCGCATCATATTTTAATTTGACAACTCGGAAACACCTCCTCCGACGGTGGCGCCGCGAGGTGCCGAATGCGCGCGCATAACGGCGCTCCCTTTCACTTTACGTCACATTCGCTGGGTTTCGTGATTGGCGAGAGCCGTCCCAGAAATTTTGAAGCGGAATAAAGTATATCACACGTTAACCGTCATTATTTCTCTAAAAAAGTCGTTTTTATAGAGCTAATAAAGTTGCAAGCTAAAGTTCAAAAAGGGCGAAAACAACGCCTCGTCGCTCATGCGCGCCTCCCAGCGGCGGAGTACCTCCTACTCGCCGAGGTGACTCCGGTGGGGGAGTTGCGGGAGACGAGGCTTCCGCGGCTGTCAAAGCGGACTCGTCGCGGCGCTTGCGTGGTGTGTCCTCGTACGGCGCGACGCCCAGCTCCGCACTCCTTTTTAAGAATTCGGCGCTCAAAATCCGATAAGCCCGGTAAATTCATCGATGATGCAACCCGATTCCAAAGCTACGATAGTTGCAGCGAGGCCTAATGGCCGACCGGGCCGACGGGCTATCAACCAAACTCGCGTCCAATTGGCCAACCGCTTTGCTCCAATCGCTAAACTGTTTCATTTTACGTCATGAAGCGCAATGTTTTGCTTATTTAAAGTTGTTTTCTGCAATATTTAATTTGCTAATAACTCACAAAATATTGCGAATTTCTGTAATATTTTTTTTCCTCGGTGTTCCTGCTTCCATGAAGCTCCGTTTCAGCGCGAACCTCAAACCAGTCAAAAAATCGTTGGTGGGCCCCTTTAAAAAAAAAAAAAAAGCTGAAACTCTTCTTGAAAAAAAAAACGAAAAAAAAAACGAGTTACAGGTGCTTCCTGACGTATTTGCATCGCGTGAGTCTGAATATCACGTTTGTTTTGCCCGAATATGTAACTAAACGCGAGGAAAACAAGAAAAACCTCCGATCAGTCGTGACGTCATGCTAGGATCTTTGGGCCGACAAGCGCGTGTCGCTCGTGTGGGCAGCGCGTGCAATTGCAAGCTTGCCAGGTATTTATATTCCCCCACACAACGGTACCCCACACTGACACCAGTCGGGATGTCTCTTGCTAGCTGCGTTTACATGGATGCGACCGCTGCGGATCGAATCGAGATTTGACTATTTTGATTGGTACCAGAAGAGGAAGAAGTAGGAAGACAGGCTGCGTGCGATTGTTCCCTGCTCGATTCGATGCGCTACGATCGCATTCATGTATAGCTTTGACAGGCGCTGAAGATGCGCGGGAATTGAGATTCCGAAAACTCTTAGTGTGACGTCACGCCCCGTGAAGGCGGGGCTTTATCGGTACTTTGAGAATTAATTTCTGCAGCCTTCGTGCACCAAATAGAAAAAAATAATTTCGACATTGGTGATCCTGGAGGCCAAATAAAGGCGATTCAGATCTCTTGCCTCAAATACAAAACCTCTTCAGTTTTCCTTGAAAGCAGTTCCGCTTCAGTGCCCTGAAAGCAGCAATATCTCTCTTTTTATTCACGGCTTTACAGTTTTTCTTGGTATATTTAAAAGCTGAACTGTCAAGAATCATAAAGGACAGTATTGATATAAAAAAAACAAAAGTTATTTGCAAACGACATTTGTCTGCTGTAGCACTTCTAAGTTAAAAAGGTTAAAGTGGTTCAACCAGATCTCGCTCTCGGTCTATCGACAATGCAGCACCATGTGCGGTTATTTCACCGTTCCGGGCGTTGATCACTTGTGCTAATCTTGTTTAGTGCCGACTGTATGAGAAACACACAAAACGATTATTACAGGCAACGGATTTTCCCAATCCCCCAATTTCGTTTGAGGAATTGCATTACCGCCATCTCTGCTTCTAGGCGTCGAAAAATATAACATTTTTGCGTTGTGAACAATTAATGTGAGTAGAGTATATTTGTTTTTTAACTTGATGACAGCCCCGCAATAGTAGATTAATTTGCACTGAATCAAAAGGAGTTCGCCTAAATGTGCATTATATTTATGAATTGGTGTGCGAAGAAATGTCCACAAATGTCAGTCAGAACGGATCAACCGTACTCGCATTGCCCTGCTATTTGACTGTTAGGAGGGTTACACATTCAATCGTTATAGGAGTGGCATTGATCACGAGGGTTAAGCAAATCTATATTAAAAGAAATCTTTAAGGCGCTCAAACATATACAAAAAAATAATAAAAGAGACTCGATACTCAACATAAGGTATTTATGCGTGGCTCGTCTTCCCTAGTGCCCTACTAGCCATGAAATATTCAAGTTCACCACTCTATCTCCGCGATTAAACGGCAATGGATATATCTTCAGCGAACGCTCCATCCATTTTAAGTAGGTCCCTCTTCCTGCTTAGTGATAACCGTAATCCGTAGATCTTAATCGCGACCATAGCGAACAATCTGGGGATATAGTCGGAATACAAATGATGCCAGCAGCTGTAAACTTTAAAAATCACGAAAGTAATACCCTTCTAGATTGTTATTCTGTGCAGCTTACGCTTCTACTACACACTATACCGTGGCTCGAAATAGCAACGAGAGCCTAATTCCATTAATAAATCGACGAGAGACAATGACCGTCCCACAGCTAGAAGAAACGCCTATCAAATGCACGCTTCTAGAGGCTTCGTCCACGTGGTCGTGCGTTGTTTGCAAACAAGGACCCTCCGCCACCAGCGTCGGCCGCACGTCTCGCACTCGACGTCCGCTTTCTCTTTCGTCTCGGCGCGCGCCCATCTCCCTTTGCATCGAATACATGAGCGGCTCGCTGGCCGTCGAAGCAGGCAGCGACGGCTGCATTTCCGAGGGCTTTTAGTGCCGTGGAAGAATTCCACCGCACGTTTTCCTGGGACGTGCCCGCGTGGTCGCTGCAGCTCGCGTCGCCACTCGCGTTTCCTCAAAATGGCGGGCGGAGATCGGCCTCGATGTCGCTGGCGATACGACTGCCCCGGGGGGCCCGAGAGACGCCGCGCTCTCTTCCCGCAACGAGACATCGACCTCTGGGGTGCTGCACGGAGAAAGTGGGGCCGAAGTGGCCGTGGCCTTCTCCGTGCATCTGGCACGTCTTCTTCCGTGGTTGCAGTTTGGTCCAGCCACACTCTCTGCAACTTGGGCGGACTGGGAGAGCGACGTTTCCAGACAGCCTACTTTGTTCTGTGAGAAGGCCGCTCTTCGGTTTGCCCTGTCCCGCATTTGAGTCAGTTGTTTGCAGAAGGCCCGATAATAGCTCCACACTGCGTTCTGATCGAGGGCTTGTCGGATAGTGCATATGTGTCTTCTGGCCGGCGGTTACTCTGCGATGCCTACAACTCGTACACTCTTTCTGGGTAGTACTTCGCACCGACCTCTTTTATGCTGTTATTTTTGGAGACTGCGGCACTCGCTGTCCGTGGGTGTGTTGGACATGTGAAAAAAAAAAAAAGTGGATGAGACGGCTTTTGAAAAAGGGGATGCGACTTCGCCCTTGAGCGAGGGACTAACGCGCGGCCGGAATTGCGGGTGCTTTTATAGTTCAGGTTGGTGCCCACGCGTACTGAGTTACAGTGGTGGAGCAAGGACAACGGGAGAACGAAGACGGCGGTTCCTTGAACTTCCTTGCTAACTTGGCGGTTACAAAAGCGTTAACATGCATAGCTGAAAATTTAGAGTGATATGGGACACTACCAATGGTTGTGCCCTCTGTGACGGCCCTAATCATTTAAGGAATCCTGATAGAGGAAAGTAAAGTCAAACTCCAGGCGAACTGGTATAAGTTCATCACGCTCGTAAGACCTGATGTTGAGGTAAGACGCCCCAGTCACAATTTATCATTACCTTTTAAGATATAAGATAAGTCCTGAAATTGGGGCGGGAAACAGAAAACAGGCGACTGTTTTTGTTTTCTACCCCTGTCTGAGTCCATACCACCGCACGGTATGAGTGCAGACATAAGCGAATGAAATACGAGGACAATGAACATCAACGCTGTCTGTGTCCCATGAGTTAGTCCTTGCTTGCTGAACTGGTGAAAAACTTGAAAACCTTTTTGACGTTATGTTTTGATTATCTTCTTAATTAAAACACAGAAAAATATGGTAGATACGATTTTCTGTTTTGCGCTCAGAAAATCCCAGTGAAGGTCCAGGCGCCGAGAGCATCATGCACATATATAAAGCTGACGCCGACGATTAGAATAACTCTGTTGTCTCATCAATTAATAAAAAAGAAAGACTGAAAAAAAAACTGCAAACCAGCTTGACGGGTTTCCGACCTCTCCATGGCACACAAACAGTAGCTAGTTTTTGTATTACATTTTGATGAAACCTAGTAAAATACAAAAAAAAATACAATTTGCAAATAAATTTGGTAGATTATGAATAGTTAGAGATTGCACGTTTAGATTGCGACTGGTAAATCTGTAGGGTCCGAAGTTTCACCTGGAAACGCGGGAAATTGTTTTCCGTCCTACAGAAATGACGATCGCGACAAAGTAAACCGATATAACCTGAGCTTCGTGAGACCGTAACTAAAGCTGAAGAAGTCGCATTTTCGAATCTATACTGTCGCCCATCATGCCCGCTCTACGCACTGAAATAGCGGCGCCCGCAATAAACTAGTGAACTGGTGTGTGGATAGTCTAAGCATAAGTTATTTACAGGTCCTAGTTACCAAATCGCTTTGCATATTTTCCAAACTTTGTCGACCGATCTCTTTTTTTTTTCTCATTAGGTTCCTCGTTTTGCTAGTTCGACATTATACCCTTTGCGAAAAGGCGCAGATTTTTACACGGCGCGAGAATGGTTGCTGGCACAGCATGTATAGAACTGTAGCAGACGAAGAGTAGGTCCTTCTTAATAATTTTCTTTGTATCTCGATAGTCTCTCACAGGCAACGAGAGATGTTTTAGAACAGAATGGTAAAAGTAAAGACCAAGCAGTCAGTTTCGCGAGGATCTTATTTTAAATTAAAATAAATAAAACGTCAGCTCAAGTTACGTTAAATTCAAGATTGCTGCCGTGGGGCCTCAGCCTTACGCACTCGTTTTAAATTACACTAAATTTGCGCGTATGACTGGGGTATGTCTTCTAGCGAAATGTCTGCTTCCACACTGAGGTCTCCAGGAGGCTTCTAGCTTGTTCTATCAGCTTTGACTATCGTATTTTCAGGACTATAGTCCGCACTTAGAGTCTGGAGGGGAAACTTTGCTTAAAGAATGTGTCCTTAGATAGTTCGCACCTAGTGCATAAACCTGCAACTGGAGCATATTTTGCACGAAACAATTTCTTCTAGGAGTCCATCTTGAACAATGCCTAATCTGTCATTCACAAGATTTGTCACGTCTCGTCATAATGACGATATTGAAAAATAAATCCTCGTATGGTCCGCGCCTGCAGCTAGTCCCCATCGCGTACATTTCCACCTTTAAACATAAACAATCTTTGGACAATAATCCGACGTTCAGTGATCCCGAAGAAGCTACGTCTCCGCGGACCCACGCCAGCTTTTCAACCTCATGAAGGCGTTCACAAGGCGCTTCCTTGGAGGCGTCAACAATGGATAGATGAAAGCATTCTGATACTTCTTGCGTAACCCTTTAGAATCTCTATGTACCCATTATTACTGCACTTTATGCATCGGATCACTCGTTCGTACACCGAACACACTTTCAACTCTGCTGCAGAAGCTAACAACTTCAGTTAAGGTCATTCTTCCGCAATTCATTCTTTATCCTTTCGCGTCCGAAAATCGCATCTATTATTTCTGCAAAGATGATTTCCCTTCTCTCTGATAGACACGTTATGTGGATTAATCAATTTGAAAATTTCTAGATGCTCTTTTTGTCTTCAGTATAGAATAAAATGTGATAAGTGGAGATATTGACCAGTCTACAAAGATGCTTAAAAAGCCCACACCAGCGTTTCAATAACGACCTCGCACAAACTTGCTGTAATCCAAGTTTGTCGTAGATATTGCATAGACAAAGCCATGACTGAGTTGGAAATAATTTTCCACATAATTCACTGTCACTCGTCTATCCGCCAGAGTTAATTTACGTGTGTGCTCAATGTTGTTGTGGACGCGGACGGACGCATAAAATATCGGCACCATACACTCCCTCAGACTGCAAGAAACCAGCAAATGCACGTTGCTCTTCTTTTCTGCAAATCACAAGTAGGTCAGCCATCGTTTCCCGCACCCCAGTCACGAGTGAACTGACGTAACATGTTCAAACCTGCTCAGCAGTAACTGGACAGACAGCGACCTCGTACGAAGAGCGCTGGTGCAGCCAACAGAACTATTAAGATGACCGAAGAGCGGATAGTTTTTGAATCACCCACGTAGAATGCTGCCGGGCTCTCCTCTTAGTTTTGTAATCGTGCTTTTCCTGTGTTCTATACACAGAACAGTCACTCATGTGGAAAGCCCAGGTTATCCCTTCCCTGTGTTCCTCTTCAGTTCTAATATAATTTTTCTTTATTTTCATTTTTCTTCATTTTACAGTTTTCTCCTTGCTCGAAATTTTCTCGTCGTATTTTTGACAAGAGTGCGAGCCGTATCCTAATCGCACATATCTTTCTAATGTAAAAACAGTTTTAAAATGCGTACATAAAAAACCCCAAAACTAAGACTGTTTGAAAATGTTTCTATAAACTTTAATTATTTAGCACGTGCTTTTTATTGGCATGTTTTTTTTTTAATCAGGATTCATGTACCCCTCATGTCGAATCTTCAATATACCATTTGCTTTCACTTTCTTATGATGTCCGCACTTTCGGAATATCGAGACTGCAGTCATTCTGTGACAGCGACTGGCACTTGGTTGGGAATCTTCTCATTCCATCATTTTACACTGGACAGGGGGCACTTTGTTGCGAGTGCTTCAGAGCCATATATAGGGGAAGAGACTGGACGTCTATTGTCCATGGTGACCTCTCGTCGTAGCTTCACTCCTTCCATACTCCTCCCATAGAACTGACGTCAGGCGGTAGCAGCCGCCTAGCAACCGAAGACGCCGGGGAACGGCGCGGGCCTGTCCACCATTACCGATCCCAGGCCAACGCGCTCGTATGCAGTGCCGCATGGTCTCCTGCGTACAGACCCTTATTTTAGTTTTTCTGGTGAGAAAATGGTCGGGTAATGTGCGCTGAGATGTTCAAATCCCAGCGCTCACGGTTTTCGTTTTTTTTAATGATTTTAATACAAAAAAGGAAAAAAAAAAAAAACACAAATGCAGATTGTGCATGCAAATTCGCACAGTCTTCATTTCTTTTTTTCTTTATTTGTAATCTTCCGGTTTTCTATATGTTCTGAAAAGAAGATCGCTATTTCATTGCTCAGAGAGTTTGGTGGAGGCACGCGGTAAGCATGCACGGCGCGGCCATCCAATGCCATGAGTAGCGATCGCTTTGATTAAGCCATCTCGTTTGACAGGCTGAAACAGAGTAAAAAAGAAATGAAATTAATAAACGAAACTCTGGGAAACTCTTAGACGAAGGGCTTTAGATCGTTTTAGAATTCGACAGATAATTTTCTTCGAAAACACGGGCAACGATGGGATTCTCGTATACGCTCGCCTATCAGAACACTCTACGAAAAGCCCCTCAGCTGCGAATTAGAAGTTGTTATCGTCGCGCGCCGCTAAAATAACAACAGGCGTCAAGTAGAGATGAAAATTGCGAAATTTACGCCAGCGTAATTTGCACGACGCGCCGAACTTCCGCGAAGCGCATGAACCGCGTGCAGGTGACGCGGCGCATACGTAGAAAGAATCGACAAGAAAAACGGGAACTAACTCAATATGGCCCCCTGAGTAAACACGACACAACCAAAATACTGCTAGCGGATAACTTAAAGCAGAATAAAACACTCATACGTTGGAGGAAACCGAGAGCCAAGCATACGCATAGCTCCCTGGCGTCGGATGGGCTCGAAGATGGCGAAATGGCCGTGGCCATGGCATTCGCGTGGCGTGTCAGTGACTTAGTTGACGAGCTGTCAACGAGGCCGAGACAGCTGGCAAAGCTCTCACCTATATATGGCTCTGGAGTGTTTATTAGGTCTTTTTTTTTTACTAACGCGTTAGCGTTAAGAAGCTCGTGTCGCAGAAAAGCAGATGCCGGCGTCGGGGGTGCTGTTGTGACGGCAAAAAAGGTCATGACGGCACAGCTACATGACCTCGCGCGGGAATTTCAAACAGCACACAACGTTCACGCCAAACGTGAAGTCACGCGTAGAATGAAAGTGATTAAAACATGACATGTAATGTGAATCAAAGGTCGCGGCATGTCTCAAATGATTTCACTTTATAAAGTAATTCATTTGCCTTAAAGAAAAACTTTGAAAAATTTTAGGCGGACGTGGGATTCGAACTTACAACCCTTCGGTTGCGGGCCGCACAGGCTACCGACACGCTTGCACGGCTTGGGATCGAGCGGGGTTTTATATGTTTAGCTATCGCATTCCGCTCTTAAAGGAGAAGCTTAAGCGTCCTCCTGTAATTTTCTCTTTAAACACAAAAACCTCGGGAGAAACTTTGTTCTCAGCCAAAATAAATCTCTAATGAATGAAAATCCGCCGAGGCACAATCGGCACTATACTCCGTTTCACCTTACTATGGATCGCAGCGGACGTACGCTACGAGCCATTTCAGAGAACCAGACACTCTAAGTCTATCCCGTGATCATGCGCCTCGCGCGCCGCTGCGCCCCACGGGAAGGTCATGTGACATTCACCCTGCCATTGATTGGCTGGAACGGCTCGCAGGGTTTGTTGCGGTCCATCGTAAGATGAAACAAAGTATAGACCAACACGCGGCCTTGACGTCATGCAGCTGCGGTGGCGCTGTCGACGGCACTGCGCATGCGCAGAAGCTTCACTTCACGGGAATTCGGTTTCTACGCTCGCGCAGTGCCCACACCTGGTGTGGGCAAACGCGGGATTGTTTGGAAACAGCGCGAAGGTCTATAGGAGGATTCTTGCTTTTGGGAAAGCGACTCTCGAAGAAATGACACGGAAGGGTGTTTGCCGCTTTTGGTGACATCATGAAGGTGATGTATTTGTCTTCACTGCCTAAAACGCACGCCATTTTAGTCTGTCAATTCGGTAAGGAATATCATTAGAATTTATTTTGTTAATTGTAACATATTTATATGTAGCAAACCGAATGCACGATTTCTACAATTCGCGAATGCGAGTGCTATTGATATTAGTGCAAATAAACTGTTGGGCTAGTCACATGACAGGTAGAGTAATTAAAAAAATATTTATCGGTACAACCGGCTGCCAAGAAGTAGCCAAGGTAGGAGATGTACAGTGCGCGACACTGTTCGCGCGAACACGCCAATGCCGCCTTCTTACATTTTATTCGCTAGGGTATTTGTGGGCATGAACTTTTATTGTTAGGTAGTGTCCCAAATGATCTTGTTCTACCATAACAACCGCTTTGATCACTGTCCTTATGGTCTAAGAAAATGCAACAAAGGGTGATGGCTTGTTCACGATTGCAGCGTCGTGCATTCTACATATTAAAGTTAAGTAAAAAAAAAGAGATTGGTATGGTGGCACTGAAATTATACTTCGAATGTTACACCAGATTACTCACCGAATGCGTTTGACGAAACTCTGCGCACATAAGAGCGATAAGAAACATGCGATAATAACAATTCTCTAAACCTAACACTTGACAGAAGAAGTATTATAGAGTATCGAAGATTTCTTTTTATGCTATAATTGTCAAAACTTATGCGTCGAGAAACTGAGGGAGAAATGGAGGCGAGAAAGCACGAGGATGTCAGAGTGTCGGGCTCTGATTGGAATGTTTAGTGGGCAGACCTAAAGCTAGCTGCCTTCGTCCCTACTGCGCCCGTCGAACGCGTTCGAAGACTGCACGTCGGCGTCAGGCGTTTTTAGCTTTCGAACGCGTTCGACGAGTGAAACTGAAACAAAGGCAGCCTTTGTCTCCATTGCACTCTTAAAAGGCGTTGAAGTGCGGAACGCAGGCGTCTTTCGAACGCACTCGACTAGTGCAGTGGAGACAAAGGCAGCTATAGCTTTAGGTATACCCACTAATCGTTCCAATCAGAACTCGGCGTTCTGACGTTCCCGCGCGCTCTTGTCTCCCCTCCTCTCTCTCACTTTCTCGGCGCGTGATATAAACGTCGGAGAACATACGATGGAGTAGAGGTATACACGAAAATGGCAATATTAAAGATAGGGAACAACAACGAGGCAAAAAGGAAGAGGCAAGTGCACACCCCTGAGAAACTACCTTCCTTACTCTTGATTTCTAGAAACGAGAATCCGCTACTTCAACGAACGGTTTTTGTTTCTAGATACGCTTCTATCAATCTCTATTCATTCATTCATCCATCAATATCGTTATTTCTTTTTTGCCTATGAACAGCTAATGGTTTAATAATAATGCACATACACATTTTGGGTTGTCAATGATGTCGTTATTCAATTTGTATGGGTAACGAAACTGGCAGAATCTCGTATTTAACGAATGAAGGAGCAATAACGCCAACTAACGAGCAAGAAATGAGAGAAAAAAGTATCATGCAAAATTCGCGGCATGTTTTGAAAAGTTTACAGCTGACATATGTATGGATACACAGATAAAGAGTGAAATATTAGTCGAAGGAAGCTCGAAGATTCTAATGTTGGAGTCGGAGGTGTCGATGTTGGTTGTACAGAAACTGCTATAAAATGTATGCGGTTCATGGGATTGGTTAGATTGATCCGTCCAACTGAGAAAAGTGGGAGTAACCCTTATTATTACCCTCAGTATATAGAGGTAAATAGCTGACATGAGGTTCGGACAGTCAACTAAACTGTGCAATTATTTATATAAAAAAATAAGATCACGCCTATAGTCTCTTGGTGTTTAGTGCCAGACAACCGTATCGTCGCAAAAGTCTCGCATAATCGAAATAAACAGTGTGACCAACTTCGAAACAATCTAAAACAAACGTATCCTCATACCTTTTCGATCAAACTTGGTTCGCGGAACCAATACAATCCCAAACGTCAAAATTAAACTCAATTTCGTACATAGGAAAGAAATATATAAATTTAATATCCAAGTTTACGAGGAAAATTATCGCGAAGTTCCAGAAATAATAGCCAACATCTAAAACGCAGCATTCGTAATGTTTAAAATATGTTTATTGAAATAGACAGTTGAGTCAATACACTCCCAGATCTTTTATGCACTCCATCCTAGGCACAGGTAAATTGTCAAGAGAATAAAAAAAAAAAAAAACTTAAATTTATCGCTTTTTTAAGAAAAACAGAGAACTACCGTTTTATTAGGATTTAGTGTTAACATAATGCGGACGAACCAATGATGCTACACAGTAATCCACATGATTAAAATCAGTGAACAACGTTAGGAAACTGTTGAAAAACACAAAAGAAAGGTCAAGTTAGTCGTTAGTTGTTTTTACAGCAGGAGGTTAGTCTGCCAGAACATGGCGACATTGTTACCCACTGTAGAGAAGCAATTTAACCAGTGCAGTACGACTGCTAGCCTGGTGTCTTTAACGTGCACCACGCAACATAGTGATACACGACCGCACACCAGTGCGATGCTCATCCAAACAGAAAACAGGAAAGACGCTGAAACTCACAACTCAATGTATCTTCCAAAGAGAAGAAGAAAGAAAATGACACAAAATATACAGGCACGTGCTAATGGCTAGCGAACTTCGGAGTGCGAGGCTATAGGGAGTATTCACTGGCGGCCATAGCTGTGTGCTCGGCTGCGGAGCGCGTGCTGAACGCGAGCTTCCACAGTTCTTTCGCCACGTGCATTCCGCACCACCAAGATGCCGGTTTAAAAAGAATATTTCCTTTTGTGATAAAGCCACTGATGGCTGACTCACGCAGCGCTCCCCCAAAGCCTGTATATTAAACGCCTCATAAATTTCTCAGGCAAGTTTTTCCTTATATCTACGTATAATATTAGTGTTAGCCACAGTTGAACTACACGAACAATTTCGACAGTGTAAACGCAAGTGACCACCTACGTTGGATGTACGTGACAGGTAATGTTCACAAAGCCTGTCGCTAATACACCTTTCAGTCTGTCCGATCTAAGTTTTACCACATGACAACGGGATGCTATACACCACGCACGACGTGCAGAAATTCCTACACACAGAAATGTCCGCACTGAATCGGAAAAACACACAATCCGAACTGTCCGGGATGTGATTGTGTGGAAACTATATCTCATTTATTATGTGACTGTGCACTTTATGATGCAGAAAGAGAACTCCTAAGATAATTCTTGCACATCTAGACGACCGGCCATTTACTATACGTCCAAAATACTAGGGGCCTGGGACTCTCCACTTAAAGAGGAGAAGGCCGCAAACGCCCTTCTGCGATTTTTATCAGAAACTCGCCTCGACTTCTGTTTGTAAAAAGTTATCCACTGTTCATTATTTGTTGTCATATAGAGGACTATCCATTTTATAATTCCTGTGATTGTACATGAGCGCAACTGAACTTCGCGCTGGCGCGTACAAAAACTCGAACGTTTTTGGGTGAACATTGGTAACAATCCAGCACGCACTTTCAGTATCTTAGTTTTATTGGCATATTGAAAACTGCGGCCTTCTCTTGAATATTGATTCAGCCCTCTCAGTGTTAACGTGAGTGCTAGTATGTTACCTCTATCTCCTCTACTTTTTCTTTCTTCTTTCATTTATCTCCTTATCCCCTTTCCCAACTCAGAGTACACTCTAAAAAAAGCCCGTGCGTCTGCTTTTCCGCACAACACTCGGAGAGCCAATCACCGCAACTTACGGAGGCAGCTCAGCGAATGACGATGCCGAAACATATGTTTAGACCAAAAAAATGTAGTCCGAGTTGTGACAAGCAATGCAAAACGTCACGCTTGCATTGCTTAATGTCACAACTCGGACTACATTTTTTGGTCTAAACATATGTTTCCGGCATCGTCATTCGCTGAGCTGCCTCCGTAAGTTGCGGTGATTGGCTCTCCGAGTGTTGTGCGGGAAAGCAGACGCACGGGCTTTTTTTTTTTTTTTAGAGTGTAGCCAACCGAGGCAGGCCGCCTTGGTTAACCTCTCTGCTCTCTCCTCCTGCCCTTATCTTCTTCTTCGATCAAAATGTGAAAGAAACAAAACAGTAAATTTTCCCGCTGTTCGCCGTTACGCAATTAACGTAAAATCAATAAGGAAAAATAGACTTATACAAATCTACGCGTATCTGGTATGTAAATCTAGCAACATTAATTAGACGCTATTTGGGGTCGGAGCTTATATTTAATTATTTTCTGGAAAAAAAAAAGGAAAAAACTTATAAAATCTAGGTCTCGTAGCACGCTTTGTGTAGAAGAGATATACAATTAAAAATGCTTCCCACGGCTACAACTATCCGACAGCACTGCCGAGATATGCTGCCAGAACAAAGAACAAAACGGTAGTAACCTATTCTTATTCCCCGTATTATTTTTTATGAGGTCAATGAAGAACCCGAAAATAAACACGGACCCTCGCCGTTCTGATACAAAAGACTGCGCCGACTGATTTCATACCCACACGCTCGAACGAGTCTCCGAGAACTGCGCGAGCAGGCGGGGCAACTTTCACATCATATTTGGCTGGGAACCACCTCGCGCACAGCGAAATGGCTTCTCACAGTTTTCGGACCGTGTGAGGCAGCCAGACACTTACAGAAATCCGTTCACCGCTGAGCTTACAGTGCGGTGGAAGATACGTGCTCGTGGGACCAGTCGGCCGTCGGTCTTTCGTCACGCGGTCATGCTTCCGCAGACAAAGCTGGACCGTGTGATGTAAGGGAGGCGGTTGGTTGGTCCGGCGGATCACACCACACGTATACCATTCACCGCGCTGTCGGCTCGGGGGGTGAAAGAAGTACGGAGGAGAGTTAGGTTCGTAGTCCGGCCGTCCAAAGCGGTTGCTCTTGTTTGGAGCAAGGGTGGCGGCTCGCCTTTTCAAGAATTAATTATGCGGGCCGGGTCAGTCACGACTTGAGATGCCGCGAACCTGCGAAGGCTCGAGTTCGATCCAGCTTCGAGGTCTTCCGAACTTGCAGCGCAAAGTTCTCCGAAAGTTCGATCGAAAATTCAACGCTTGTATGCATGTGCAAACATTTCGAAAACGAGCTGACGCCACTTTGCGAAGAAGTAAAATATTTGAACAGAAAGTAAGGACGCAAACTAACGAACTGGTGAAGATTTGACATAACACAGCACCGAGACTGCAGGTAAGCGAAGGACGAAACACACACACACACAGAAAAAGTCTCAAACACAGCTGAAATGTATTTGGCTTGAAACGTGTTTAAATAAGATATTCCACAAAGAAACAAACACACCACGGAGAAAAGAAAAAAAAAAAAGCATTCGCTCTCTTTCCACACCAGCGCCACAACAGCCAGATGCTATTTGTTGGGAACATGTTAATAAACTAACTACAGCATTCAAAGTACGAGGGATGATTGAGAAATAAAGGTCAGGGCCTGTTTTTTTTTTTTTTTTTTTTTGCAAGGAGATAGACGGGCAGTGTTTGTTCGTGAATGCAATACATCCCCATGTCTGAACCTGCAGTTAGAACGTCAGTCTTTTGCGTTCTGTCGCTGGGAACGATGGCCCTTCCTACGTGTCATCATGGCGGATGACAGACTTTCTGTAAGGGTACGGTGCAGGTACGTAATCGAATTTTGTGTTAACCTTTAGAACGTTTTAAGTATCACACTCTTCATAAAATCCGGACGTATCGCCGCGTAAATTTTAGGCATTTTTAATATTGTAAGAAGAAACAAAACACTGCGCGGAAAAAAAGGAATTTTCTTAATGCGATGAAGATGCGACGCTAGAATGTTTTCGCGAAAGATTCTTGTACAGTTTGTTTTTGCTCTTTTTGAAACATTATAACCAATATAACGAATATGAAGGATTCTGCTTTGCAAATAAAGCACGATAAGAGCCTGTAGAGGTTTCCAATGCTGTATAGACAATTGGTCTCATTGTAGGTCAATTCGCCCTAGTAGATATATTTACTTTAATATTATGTAAACATTGGTAATCAACACACCAAAAAAAAACTATTTTATATAGCATTTGTTCCCCGAAATTTTGAGGGCTTGAGTCCGACGACACTGTTCATAAACAAAACTTTGTCGAACTTAGCGAAAAGTTCCAAAGCTCGCCGGACCAGTCGAAACTTAAGTTCGCCGAGAGTTCGCGTCAAGTCACGACTTGCGCGGCTGCTGTTTCAGAAGCACGGGTTTCCGCTCTCCTTTTGTTAACCAGCTCGTTCCCGGACAACTGGAAAAGTCCGGTTTGCGACGTCGCCCCCCAAGCGCTCAGTGCGGTGGGAGCTATACGCTCGCCCGACCAATCAGCCGCCTCCCTTTTATCACCAGACTCCGCTCTCTGCGCAAACGTTTGGTTGGGAAGCGTGATCACGTGGTGCAACACAGACGCGCGAACGGTGCGCCGAGCACTCTTCCAGCGCCCTGTCAGCGGGAACGGAGTGTGTGGTCGTCCGTGACTCGGAGCAAAAAAGGGCCCGCATGCGACGCATCGTGTCCGGGGGCTGGCACGTGCCAAGTAGATTGAATAGAAACCTGCTCGGCATTCACGTCTGACTGCTCTTAAATAGGTCGTATTAAAATTGGGGGGTTCTAGATTCGCTGACTCAGTTCGGGTGTATCGCGGGCGCTCGACACATTTTTTTCCTCTCTCAGACATGACATCTGCGCTTCGTTGCAGTTCACTTAGACTCTTGAAGAGTGAACCTCGAAAGACGAGCGGCGAGCTTGTGCCGCGCATAAGTCTCCCTTAAGCCGCGCTTCCACGGCTCGTGCATCCCGCAAAAGTCTGCTGAAAGCACGATGACAAGATTATCTTTAGACACGTGTCTCGAGCACTTTCGAAGCTCGTTTTTGCCTCTATGTGTGGTTCAAACATGTCTTCAGGCAGCTTTTGTATTGCAAATGTGG
Source organism: Ixodes persulcatus (assembly GCA_013358835.2). Lineage (NCBI taxonomy): Eukaryota > Metazoa > Arthropoda > Arachnida > Ixodida > Ixodidae > Ixodes > Ixodes persulcatus. The sequence continues at coordinate 80,514 of JABSTQ010010518.1, forward strand.
CTGGGCCGTTGTACAAGACAGGCCTCAGACATTCTCTGGAGACTGTATGATGCAGTACAGGTGAGACCGCGATTGTGTAGTGCCGGTAGTTCACACGTTTGCGTTTAATTGTGCTCGGGTGCCTTATATTCCGCTCGTAAGCTATAACAACGGGGAGAACACGCAGCAACACTGGCACCGTCTACCAGGCAGGTATGGAATACTTCCAGCCTGCGAATGACTAGGCGGAAGGAAATCTAAGCTCCATTTATGAGAAATGGCCGTTTTTGACATTATTCCGAGCCCACGGTAAACGAATAATGCCTAAATGATATTTAATATATATATATATATAGGGATATCAAAAAGCGTTCCGGGGATGCCTCTTGCTAGAGCCACTAAATGAGCGGCGCTTAGAGTATCGGTATTCCGTTCCCCGACATTGTTATGGGCGCCGCCATTTCGGTTCGTGTTCAGAGCAGACGCAAGGGCCGATCGTCATGATTCAAAAGTGCGACTTCCTCTGCATTAGATTCGGCGTTTGAAAGGTCATGTAATATTGATTTGCTTTGTCGCGAACTTTTTGGGGCGAAGCTCCTTAAGCCTGGTTCAGACAGGTTGCGTTTGACTCCGTTTGACTGCTTTGCGGCAGCGAAAAACCAGGACATTCCTCCTGCTCATAGCGCGTGCCAAGAGATTCCTTAAATTGGGTTCCACGCTTCATACGAAGCACAGATGTGCCGGTGACTGGCTTTCGGTTCTCGCCGCAACGCAGTCAAACGCACTCAACCGCAAGTGTCTGAACCGGCCTTTAGGGTCTAGCCATGTCCGTCCGGCGTCCGGTGCTCGTGCTCGTGGTCGTGAGCTCACGTGCCCACGTGCTCAGGTAGAGCAAAAAAGAAGTAAAATAAAAAAATGATGATAAATAAAAAAAAAAAAAAATGATGCAAAGAAATGTTTGCGCAGTCGACAGGATTCGAACCTGTGCGGGGAGACCCCAATGGATTTCTAGTTTATCGCCTTAACCACTCGGCCACGACTGCGAGGCGAATAGGGGGCTCTGAGATGTGGTAGTAACTCAAGAGCTGGGGATGTCAAGGGTGAAACGTTGCATGTAGCCGCTCAACGTCTATACAGGAGGGGGCGCTGCGGTCAAATGCGTATATAATCGCGTTAAACTTTGCATGCATTGGCTCAACGTTTAGAGACGAGAGGGCGCTGCGGTCAAATGCTCAAATGCGTATATAACCACGTTCCATACCAAACATTCTCTTTTTGACATGGATGAAAACGAACGAAAGGCTCGGCATGCTGCGGCTCAGCGTCTACGCAGACAAGCACCACCAGAGCTTCGCCCCAATCAACATCATTCACCACGTGGAGATGCGCTCAATTTTTAAACATTGTGGAGGACGGAGACGCGTTTCCTGTGATTTCAGATAAAGCTTCAGATAACTGGCAACTATGAGTTTAAGACACAATATGGCCAAGTGACGTCACTCTGAAGCGTAGCGTATTTAGTGGCACTACCTCTTACGTAACGCCGGTGTGACGTCTCTCCTCGTAAGCCGCTATACAAGCGCGCAAGAACGTACTCGAGCACACTCAAACGCAAAGTCTGGCTTCAAAATGGCAGCCTCTATGGAAGACACTTTCGGCATGCTATAGACCTTTGCAAAAATCGAATTCTGCGCGCTGCCATCTTTGTCTGCTGGGCTCTGGAAAGCCTTCTGAGCGTGCGCCGTTGATCTGCTGTGCGGTATATCGGACTCTGCGTACGCGTCCACAGCTCAGTGACTCAGCTTTTTTCTCCCGGTTGATAAGCGATGCAAGGGTCTATAGAGCACGTAGATTGAGTTATCGCATAAACAGACACTCGGCAACTTCGTGTAGTCACCGACAGCGTAAGAAATGGAGGGAGTGCAGAGTTTCGGGTCTCTCGCTCCGCAGCCGACGGGATTTTGGCATCAGCCGATAAGGAGGAACCGACCGATGCGAGAAGCGGGTTAACAATATACCTTTTTACCTTTCATCCCGCGTTGATTATCGGCATAAAGAGGGAATCCCGAGATCATCGACGACGGCATTTTACTCACTATGTCTTCCTCGCACACCAATACAACGGATCCACCTTCCCGGTTTTACTGCTACCATCACCACAGACCGTCATTTATTCCGAAATGCTATCACTAACTATTTGTTTTTCGATGATCCACGGCCTGTTTGATTGTTCGTTTGTCAAATTATTACTATTGTCAATTTGTTAGTTTTACCTCAATTTGTTTTGAAGATACATGCTTTCTCCTTCTATAATGCCTTCGGGCCCTGAGGTATATGTTCGATCGATGAACATGATAAATAAATAGGCCACGCCAGTCGTTTCTCTCTAACGTTGTCAAACTGTGTGCTGATGGATGCAAACACTCTGGGAGAGAATGCTGACATGTTTCATGAGGAGCGTTTGATACAATGTAATATTGAAATTTCTTCTACCCTGTTATATGCAAATGGCATAACGCAATTAGAGAGAAAAGAAACGAACGGTTGACGAACTAATGCGTCATAATTTGCAACGTTTATCTAATCGAGAAAGCATACCCTCGGGCGACTGAACAAGAAAGCTCTTAATGCTGCTACTATATAGAAGGTTGCATAGAGCAGTCGGTGACGGTTAAGAACCCAGTACATGCGCCTTGAACAGGGGGTGTTCAAGGCGGGAGAAAAACGCGGCTAATCCCTAGCGCTGACATCGGCGGGCCTGAGCAAAGAAAGAAAGCAGACGAAAGGTTAGGCGTGCTCGTTTTGCCGCGACGAGTAGAAGTTGCTCGAGCACTTGTCAACTTTATTCATATTACAGGGTTTTCATATTCCGTTGTTTTCCTGTAAAAGTAAGCTAGAAAAAAAACAAAAAACAAACTAGGTACACACCTTGTGGGTGACGTTCTACTGCTTTTTCGTGTATATTAAGGCGTCGCCAGCGAAATGGGGCCGTCGGGACCACCAACTGGGACCGCCGATATCGGCGTCCACGCACCGTCGTTCCAAAGCGGCCCCGAGTACAGGAGACCTTTTCCTCCGGATTATCGCATTCACTCTGTGACCTTCGAGGCGAGCATCTATACTGTTTGTACTTTTAATGCGGACTGCAACTTCGTCTGCTTCTTTTTTTGGTGGCCGCTGTGACGTCAGAAGGTCGAGCTCTGATTGGCTCTGATTGAAGGATAGTGGGCATACCTCGAAGCAGCTTGCTTTGAGGTCTACCCACTATCCTTCAATCGGAGTCAATCAGAGCACAACGTTCTGGCGTCACCACAACCCCCGCAAAGCGAAGCAGACGAACTTGCGCTCCGCATAGAACTTGGTCGCACGCGCAGCCAAAGCCCGGCGGAAGGCAGCAACCGCATGCTGGCTACTGGCCTCTTTACCTGTCGTCGACTGACAAGTGAACAAGTGGAGGGTGTTGCTTATTATTTACACGCTTTGTGATTCGTTCCTCGGTCTTCGCTAATGCTATAATCTCATTGGCTGCGGAGAGATAAGAAAGGGACTCGCCACTGACACCTTGAGAAAGCTGTCACCGACTAGTGCAGTGTGTCATAGAGGGGACACTTTGTGCTCACTTTAAACGTTTCGGAAGCAGGCCTAACTAAAAGTAACCTGATCAACGCTAATTCCGAACTATTTTCCTGTTATAACCCTACCGAACCCTACAAAAAGAACTGTATAAACTGGATTATGGAACAGATAATCTAACTGGATTTCTTGCTGGAAACCTGAAATCCAGTTTGCAGACAATTGTCTGCAAACTAGATTTCAGGTTTCCAGCACGAAATCCACTTAAATTTTCTGTTCCATAATCCTCTTTATACTGGTTTTTTGTGCGATTTAGCGCACCACTGCAGAGTCTTCGGGCTTAACGTCCGAGACGTTGACGCATTGTATAGGTTCCCGTTTAAGCTGTGGAAGCTTAAAAATAGGTTGCAGTGATTTTAGTGCTTTAGTTTTATTGTTGTAATTCGAAAAGAGTAGTGTAGTGAATACACTGGCCAAGTTATAGTTTAAACTAGTTACTTCTTGCTCCGCATACCAATAGTAATTATAAAAAACGGATTGCGCCGGTGGCGCCGCTCACGTTGATGGCAATCTTTGAAACAAGTTTGAGGCTTTGGGCTTTGTAGTCGTCTGCTTTTACAATACCACAAAGGAAACGAGGCCTACGCCTTTCCTCCCCAAACGTCATCAATGGATGTGTGGCTGGATCGATGGACGCATAACGGCTGTTCCATTTGAATCTAGCGGTGACCTGCCCCACCTACCCAAATAGTAATTTTAGCTTCAGAATATATAATGCATAAACCAGTTTAATCTGATCTAACCTCTATCCGTCCCTTAATTTTAGCCACTGTAAGGGCAGTGGCCTGCCACTCTAGCCGGCGCGAGAGCAGGAAAGAAGTGTCAAATGAATTGTCCAGTAGTTTTAATCTACGTCGATGCTGACTCCTTTTCGAAACATGGCGCCAGTAGTGTTCTTCGAGGCAGAAGCCTGAACGGGAAAGAAATCTAGAAAACGTCATAGCACGATAGACCGCCTGCCTCTGCCAGAGCACATCGTTCTCTCCGAAAATGCGGCCGATAATTACGAGACATTTCTGCAACGTATTGAGCTCTTCTTCAAGGCAACTGCATTAGCAATATCTGAAACAGCATCAACTCCAACAGCAGCTGAGCGGATGAAGGCACAGAAGGCCGCAATATTCCGCACGTTGCTGGGCATGAAGCAACCAATGTATGCCACACCTTTCAGCCAACAGCCACCGAGGAAGAAGACTACGATCTGATCTGTACAAAAATGTGAAGAGTACTGCGCTCCGAAGCGAAGCGAGACGTATGATCGATACGTCTTTCGAGCACGAAATCAACAGGAAGACAAGTCTTTTTGACAGTTTCTATGGGATGTGCAGTGGAAGGTGCGGACGTGCAACAAGGACGACCTGAAGGATTCCATGGTTTGGAACCAGCTTGTGTATGGCACAGGAGACGCCAAGCTGCGAGCACACATGCTGCGGGTGAAGGAACTGACCTCCAATAAAGCCCTCGACTTCTGCAAGACAGCAGAAGTTGGGGCCAAGCGAAACAGCGCGTGGTAAAACCCTAATATTTAGGTGAGCCCGGTTTGCAAGGAACGTACAAGCAAGCAATCACACAATGGGAATAGCAGACAAACTCGTCGATGCGGTTGCTGCCATATCACCCAAGAGTCCAGGAAATGCGCACTCTGGGGCAAAATTTGTGGAATTTATAAAAGAAAAAAAAAACAAAAAACATGTGGCCGCTTGTTGTTTGCAAAAGAAAACCGTTCGAGAGATAAAAGAGGACGAAGTGCCGGATGATAACTTCCACATTCTGAAGATCAGTGAAGAAGGGGTGTCAAGCGGGAATGACTGGCTGGTAACGGGAATGCTGAGAGGACACCCTTTGCATCTCAAGCATGATACAGGAGCGCGAGCCAACCTGCTTCCTTATTTTTTCTATTTGAAGACCAGTCACAAAAGCGTCCAAAACATCTGACACGCGACTGATAAACTGTGATGGAAGAGTTATTTAACACTTTGGTACAATGTCTTTGCCTTTGCGAATGGAAGGTAAACTGAAATTGGTTTCATATTTCGTTGTAAAAGGGCCAAGCTCTTCTAGGCAGAAGAGTTCGGTCTTGTGTCACGAGTGAACGAAATGTACACGTCAGGGGCACCAAAACAACTAACTGTCAAAGGGTTCCCTAAATTGTTTCAAGGACCTAAATAATGTCGAAGCAGGCGCACGGCCAGCAATTAAGCCAGCAAGACGCGTGCCATACACATTGCTAGAATCGCTCAAGCAAGAACCACAATGAATCAAAGCTGCGGGAGTCATTACCAAGATGGACGAACCTTCAGATTGGGTGAGTCCCCTCGTCGTAGTTTGTAAAAAAGATGGCCGCTTACGGATGCGTAAGGACCCCCGTCAAGTCAATCAGAGCCTAAAACGAGAACACCAAGTATGAGCTTAAACGTCGGGTGGTCATTGAGGTCGAGCTGGCGGGAGCGCAATTTTTCTGCAAATTAGATGCAAATTAGATTAAATTAGACGCAACCACCAGATTCCTATTGACGAGGCAACATCCCAGATCAGTACGTTCGGTACGCCGTTTGGGTGGTACAGATTTGTACGGCTACCAGTTGATATTGCATCAGCACCAGAGGTGTTTAAAAAAAAAGCAAGGTGTCAAGCATTTGACGATCTGAAAGGCGTGCGCGTCTACACTGATGATGTACTAGTCTGGGGAAGTTCACGTGATGAACACGGTACAAGACTAAGAGCTGTCTTGCACGCAGCGAAAGCTGCAGGATTAACACTAAACCTAGAAAACAACGCTCGCTCGGGGTTGAACAGATTAATATATTTGGGATATCTGATCGACAAGAGTGGCATACAGCCAGGTGCAGCTTTAATCCAGCGCGTAAAATACTTTTCTCGTTCTATACGTGCAGAAAGACGCGTTTGATGGGCGTGGTTACATGCTTCGAAAAGTTTTTGCCCTGCTTGTCCGAGAAAACCTGTCTGTTACGCGACTTGTCGAAAAATGATAGTGTTTTTGATAGGAAAAACATGCATATTAATGAATTAGAAAATGTATGTAACTTGCTAACTAGCGCTCCAATACTAGCTATTTTCGATCCAAGGAAAAACAGAGAAACTTTTTTACTTATGCATCAGCTTTTGCTCTAGGAACAGCGCTTTTCAGCTTCACGAGAAAGACTGACGACTTGTCGCACGTGCCTCACGAGAACTTTCCGACTGCGAAACTGGAAATGCACAAATGGAAAAAGAAGCTCTGGAAATGCCGTTTGGGTGTGAGCATTTCCGGGAGTTTGTCCATGATCAACACACAACTGTCGAGTGAGATCATCGCCTTTTGTCGGCAGTAGCGCCATAAAATGTTGGAGATATGCATCCATGGCTCTAGAGTTTTTTTTCTGCTGTTCATGCGATTTGACTAAAATCTAGTGTTCGTCCCTCGAAAGCAATTACTGCTGGCTGACACAGTGTTCCTTATAAAAATACCCACTGACGCTGGTACAAGGGAATATACCAAAGACGTGGCCATTTGGGGTTTACTACAGTTGATCGAATGCCATTTCATTGGAGCACGTTTTAGAGAATGGACACGTTTTATCGAAGCCCGGTTTAGAGAAAGCAGAGCCTCAGTTCAAAGAAACGCCGTATATCGAAAAGGGGACGCTTTTTAAAAAAAGGCTTTCCTACTTCTCGCGTGCATCACTGGTGCGCGTGTTAACCCAGGCCCCCCGCTGCGCTCCCGCCGCTTCGCGGCGGCAGTCAGCGGCGGCTCATTACAAAAATGTTAACTCACCTGATTTACCCGTACAAGCCGCTTCGCGGCGGCCGAATTCGCTAAAAGGAGGCTCATCGCCGTTTTCTCTAAACTGGGTTCTCTATAAAGGGATTCGATAAACTGGGGTCGGTAAAACGGCGTTCGCTAAAACGAGCTTCTCTAAGCCGCATGCCTCCGGGCCTTTAGTGCTAATGGCGTGTTAAGAAGCATTGTAAGCAATACGATGACGTCAACTGCCAGCTTCTGCAACTTTACAGGATGAGGAGTTGCTTGAAGTTCAAAGAACAGTCGAGACAATTAAGGCAGTTGATGGCAGAATTGCTTCTATTGCAACGAAACTGTCTCGTGTATGAGGCATAGTAATAAGCGTATCCAAAGTTGTAATCCCGAAAGCAGAAATAATGATAATATAGTGCCTCCAGGAAAGGCATTTAGGGCAAAATAAAGCCCAAAAGACAAATTGGACTGTTAAAGGGATACTTCAACAAAATTTGAAACATACCCGTCGTGTTCAGAAATAGGCTGAATATGATCCACAATACTCGTAAACGACAATCACACGTTTGCATGTTGAACATGATGGCTGTATTTTTCGTTATAAACAGCCCACTCTGGCAAACGCTCGGAGAGCAGCCAGCGGAGAGCGCGCGGCACCCGGCGTAATCGTGACGTTGTCTGTCTCGGGACGAGCAAAGCTGCGGCGAGGCTGACGTCGACAAGAAGATTGAAAGCAGCGCGTCTGGCCGCCGCCATGTCTTTGCTTGTGCGGTTAAGTCCGTGCAATTACAAGCTTGCCAAAACTACATTCACACGCACGCTGCACATGCTTGCACGCATGGGGTACCAGTGAGGCTATAGTTCTGGGCGAGACAGGCATCGTCACCGTGGGCCCGCATCGCACCGGTGGAGTGCGGTTCATGGTACACGGAAGGCTAGAGGGGAGAGGGGAGCTTCCTTCTCTCCCCGCCAGACTTTCGTGTACTAAAGTGGAGAGAGTTTACTGCACTGGACGGGTGCGGTGTGCCCCTGACGAATAGGTGTGCCCCAGACGAACATTTTAAACGAAGCTTTAACAACGTCCGTCAGGTGCCATTTTCTAATCGTTTAATTAGTTTTAAAATTTCTTTTCGTGTTTTTTTCAGCAGGGGATTGGAGTGTCCGATGTGATACTGCTCTAATAAACACGTAAAGACAAAGAAATAAGCGCGGACATTTCTTTGTAGTACCCTTTAATGTATTGGCCAGGCATGAACGCGGACATTGGTGCGATGATTGGAAAGTATGAAACATGTCGCCCTCTGAGTCTTTGCTGAATAGGAACACACTTCGGCAACTACGACACCGTTTGAACCTAGATCTTTGTGAATATGCTGGCAAAGGTTATATCCTCGCCTGCGATGCGTACTCGAATAATTAAGATGTTAAGTAGCTTCCAAACACATCGAGTAGAACAGTTATCGAAAATATGTTAGTATATTTGCTAGATATGGTATTTCGCTTAAAGTATGCACAGACGGTGGCCCCTAAATTTACGTCTCATGAGTTCAGCACGTTTGCCAGAGTATATGACTTTACGCATGCCATTTCTGGTCTCCGTTTCCCGAGGTCGAATGGCTTGGCGGAGAAGGGCGTGCAGGCCATCAATAGGCTATTGAAGAAAACCAAGAAAGCAAGCGAGGACCTCTGTATAGGGCTTCTACACTACCGAGCAGTTCCTCTGGAAGATGGTAGATGTCCATCTGGGCAACTAATGGGATGGAGGTTAAGTAGCCGAATTCCACATTTGAGTTTGCTGAGCGGTCAAGTCCGTGTTGTACTGGTGGCCTCCTCAGAGGTACGAAGGCATGTCCAGAACACGAAGCTCCGCCGTAACCTCAGACCTTTGTAGCGTGGAGACGTGACGCGAATACGAACCGACAACGAATGGAGAAACCCAGCACAGGTTTAGGAAACAACTGCACTATCCTTTTCAGGGTACTTATGAACAAGTCAAATAATTACATCGTAGCCGGTGGCACCTGAGAAAGACTCCCGAAGAATTTCAACAAAGTCACCAGCTCGAGGACACAGAACTGCAAGTGCAAGTTCCGGCCACGGAAAATGAACCTACATCGAACCTCACCTGGAGTGTCCACACAACCCAAAGAACCTCTGGCAGTGACACTTTGTAGGTCCAAAGAACAATAAAAGCACCGATGCGACTTATGATGACTTTAGACAAATGTCATTGCTCCGATGTGATTGTGTGTTGGCGTGCATGTGCTTGATCGTATGTATTTTCTTCGTTTTTGTTGGTTTGTTTCGTTAAATGCTTTTCTATTTCAAAGAAAGAAGATGTATCGGCAGTGGCCTGCCACTCTGGTGTCACAGACCAAGAAAGAAGTGTCCAATAAATCTTCCAGTTGTTATTTCGATCTACCTCAATGCCTACTCATTCAAAAGAGCCGCCATCCTAATCTTTTCTTAGTAAGCTCTACTTCTTCAAAACGTTTTGTTTCACCAGACTCACCGAATCGCAGGGCCCTGAGGAGGTCAGTCACTTTGCGTAATGTCTTTGGGTGGCCGAGGCCTTTACACTCCATAATAACATGGTCTGGCTTTTGAATTCTCTGCCGGCATATAATCCACGTTGCGTCCATCTGTTGGCATTTGACCCTGTACATCCTCCTAGTTCTCAAGGCCCCTGTCCTTGCCTCAAACAATAACGCACTTCCTTCAGAGTTATCAAATATTGCCACCTTTTAAATATCCGTTTTTCTTGCCCTGCACCTTTCTATAGCTGGTTTCTTCTGCATTCTTGTTTCCATACTTCTCTCTCTATCTACTTTATAATATTCTTCATTCTTCCTGTCTGTACATCGTCCCCGTTGTTAACCAGTGCCTTGAGGTAAGTTTTCGGTTTCGTTTCCTCTATCTTCTGTGGGCGCCGCCATTTTGATACCCTCGCGACCGCTATCGTCCAAAACGTCCGTCCACCCTGCTGGGCCGTGGAAACCCGGTCAGCGCGACTCTCCACCTGTATTGTGCATTCGGAGTTCGCCGGTCTTCCTGGAAAGTTTTTACTTTATCTTTATACCCAGGCTGCTTACCCCTTTTGTGTTATCTTCCACGGTGTGAACCAGTGTATACCAGGGCTCGTAACACTGTACTGGTGGCCTGCTCGGCCTTCGCGGGAAACGAAGAGAGCGAACGTCGAATGGCCCGCGACGTTGGCCGTTCGACATTCTTTGGGATTATCACAGCTGAGACAATCTCCGGAAAGCTTCCACGGCTTTTGAGATAAATAGGTGATCGGGTACGGGCTAGGGTACGGAACAGACACGTGCGTTTCTTTGCCTTGGGGCTGTCTAAAATATAAGCTATCTCAAAACGTACCCTAAAAGAAGTCCGGATTCCGTCCCATCGTTGTGAATTGACAGTCGTCGACACTATAGATTGGGTATCGTGTGCTATTTGAGATATTTCTTGAAAACGCCCTGTTCGGATAACGCGGCTACGTGGGTCGAGTACATTATGTTGTTAGATTTATGAAACTTGTTTGAATTTTTAGGTTGTGAGTGGGGAATACACATGCCTATCGGCTACCTCGTGGGATCAAATATGTTTGTCAGTTAATATCTTTGAAGATTGACACGGCTGGGTGTATGGCTTCGTGATAAATCTGCGTAAAATGAAACAAACATTTTAGCTGCTTTCGTTCTGTCTCGCACAAACTCAAAGAAAAGAAATAATTAACGTATTTTGTATTATTCCCAAAAAAGGTACAATGCTTTCTTGAAAGGCCCGCGAAATTATATTCGTCAGAAAACGCGCAAAAACAATAAAGCGCCGCAATGTAGCACCCACCAAAAACCGGAATGGCTTCTACGCAGGCGGCCAGAGCCACTGACGTTAAAATCCACAGTCCAGCGCATTCGGACAACACTGACGTACACTTTCGAAACTTTTGGTTTTTAGTTTTTAGGCTAGTTGGTGCAAGCTAACGCCCGATATAAAGGGCGCAGCTGTTAACATCTATCTATCCATCCACCAGGGACGGACGCTGTAAATCTCTTCGTTCGAAACTGACGCTGGAAGGGTCTATAGCTACCTGAATGTTCTGCCTGCCCATCTTTCTTCATTCATTTCTCTGAACCGTTCTTCAAACTTGAGTCGGTGACAGTTTACGAGTTCAGGGAACCTCCCCCCCCCCCCCTCTTTTCAGTTCAACAGAACGAACACTGGAGAGGAGGTGACCTTCTCTCCAGCAGTGATGTAAATTGGGTGATTTAGTATGATGACATGGTGAACAGAACAGCGCACACAAAAACAAGGACAGAGACAAGAAACATGCACAGCGCTTGTGTGTTGTGCATGTTCCTTTTCTTTGTCCTTGTCTTTTTGTGCGCTGTTCTGTTCACCACGTCTTTTCTCGAGCGTTCCCTCTGTTGAAGTAGAAAATAGTGGGAGGAGCTTCCCCTGAACTCTTAGCCTGCCACCAACTATAGCTTGCTATTTGCCTGCCCTGCCTCAAACGAAGGCCGACCCACACGCCCCCCTGCACACGTTCATTAGGGGTTTTCTCATGGGCTACTAGAGCCAGTCTGACTATGCCACGCCATGCACAAGACAGCATTTCCAAATAATAAACCCGGCATTAGAACCCCTTTCCAGATATCCCTTACTACATCATTTCTGTTAGAATTACATTATGCTCCTTTTTCATTACTGCTGAATTGCTATTTCTTTAAGGTATCGGACATTTTTCTTGCTCTTGGAGGTATTGTTTGCCCTGACTTAACCATACCGCCAAATACTTGAGTCTTACTTTTGCTACTTCATATTCTTTTATATATAATGAGCGGTCCTGAGTATCATTATAATCCGCAACTCCTTATTTTTCTGCATTAAAATTCCAGCCCTAGCCCGTGACTTTTCTGTCTATATATTATCATCAGTTCCTGCATATATCTACTCCTGCCTGCCATGAAAACGATATCAGCATAAACTAACGTTGAAGTCATCTCTTCGACTTTCTCTCCCTGTCTAAAGTAGGTTAGATGAAATCCACGACCGCTCATCTTTAGCCTGCGTTCTAACCTCAGCCGATTCGCCATAAATAGTAGCGGTGACAACGGGCACCCCCGTCTGAGACCACTGTCTATGGCCATCAGTTGTACCTATTCACCTTCCCATGCTATCGTCACCTGATTATCTCTGTAGACGTCTCTTATGAAATCTATCATCTCTGGTGATATGTTTCATAAGAGACGGCCCTGCTTCTTCTAAAAGGTTTCACAACTTGCTCTGGTTTACTTTGTCATAAGCCGCATTGATATCTAAAAACGCCAGCCAGATTGGCTCACTTTCATTTTCTGCAATTTCGATGCACTGTATTGAAGATAATATATTATGCTCCAACCTTCTAAGCCTTCTAAACCGGTTTTGTAGTTCACCTAGTGTTTGTTCACTTTCTAGCCAAATCAGTACCCTACTCTTCGTTACCTGCCTTGTAAGCCTTTATATGACCAACGTTACTGTTACTGGGCGGTAAGATTCAGTATAACTTATCTCTCCTTTAACTTTGCAATCATTCTGCTTAGGGTGTATGGTCCTTTTCGTAACTGAGTTGGTGTTATGATGTTGCCTGAGTCTAGAGCAGATGTAGCGTTTGGCTACGTCAGCCCAGCGCTGCGTCAGAAACAGTATGAAATAATTTAGTTATTGGTGTCCCCATGGCATTATTTCTCAACTCAGCCGCTAGGGGCGCCACGATTGGATCTTCGGCTCAATATCAGGTAATGATTGCAGTCATCGCCTTTCCGCAATTGGCTAACGCCGTTGTCTCTACACCACACGGATTATTGCACCGTGAAAAGTGGGAGGTGGTCGGCCCGCCAAAAAGGTAAAAATAAAAAGTCTCAAACAAAAAACGTATATTGCAAGCTGAGGAAAGTGGAATTGTGTCACCGGCTTTTACAAAAAATGAGAGCACATTTGTAATCGTTACCTATAGGTCGGGGAAAAAATAAACACCAAGGCACTCGAGCGACGCCAAAACCACGTTCCTGAAAGTGTTTTTTTTTTTTTTAACTTTTCTTTTTATTTCATGTCCTATAGGTTCGGAGAAAACCGCCACGAAAGTTTGGTGGTTTATTTATTTATTTATCAGACATTCTCAGGACCCAGGGGGCGTAACGGAGGGGGTGGGTACATGGCGTTATAAAGTAATGCTAAAAAACTGAAATATTTAAATAGAAAAATAAACAAAGAAGCCAAATCGGTTCTGTATGCGACTCCGAAATCTTTGATTTATGACGCACGAGCAAATGCCTTTGCACTCTTGACCTGTAGATGATGCGCGGCGCACCTCTGCGTGAATAAAATGAATAATAATGGGCAGAAGCGGAAAAAGAACACGTATGATTAGCGAGACACTTTCACCGCAAAGAACCTACAGCATTACGGAATAGGGAATTAATCTTACTCATCATAAAGTACAAATACAGTAATGCATTCTAGTTTTGTGGCTACGCTTGGTGTTTCTTAAACTGTGAGCGAGTATCCTCACTGACAGCTAATGCCTATCGTAGCCTATCTTATCAACGATATTGGATCAGTACGGAATCGGGCGTTACGTTTTTTAAGGTTAGAGTCCGTGCTAACCTTCTCACCCTTTCTGAATGTCACGAACATGCTAGGTTACGCCTTTTTCATGAACTTTTCTACAGCCCATTGCCTCCGGTCGTTATACATCGTCCTTTCAGAACGCCGCCATCATTGTACGGGTCATAACCACGATGTAAGAAGGTCCGAAGGCAAGAACTGTCACTTTCCAGAAGTCTACTTTCGCGTGCTGCCACTGATTGAAACGGTCTTCCCCAGAACATTGTAGCCACTCATGATGCAACTGAATTTAAGAAACTATTACGTTATGTCACACTTTAGGTCTAATGGAGCGTATTCTTGTGTTTCGTGTACTCATACTCTCTCGATCTTATGGTCTTATTTCTACAGGCATACTCGTTTTTATGACATTGTATCTTTATTTCGTTGCTACTCACCCCTCATGTAATACGCCAATGGTATTGAAAGGTGCTTAAGAAAATAAGTAAATAATAAATAAATAAATAAATAATCCTAATGTCTGCGGAGTGTTGATAAGATGTTCGGGACTACTCCTTCTATGTATTTGTTTAAGCTGTCATCGACTATCATCGATTTGTTTCGTGAGCGTGAACGTGGCCCTATATCGCGGCCTCTAAAGATAGGTTTCAAGGTACTTTCTTTAACATAAAAAAGTCAGAGTCTGAGAGCAAACAGTGTTCTTTCTTCTTTTATTTGATTTTCAGCGCAGAAAGTTGCCCGGTTGGAACGCGCTCATCATACCGGGTGTTTGAACGAAGGGTTTTCGAACATTCCTACCACTACGGTGGTTGATAAAAAAAATAAAAAAAATAAACACTTTCTTGGATGAAAACATTTCAGCTAAAGCGGACGTCAGAGATCGCAAAAAGCAAAAAAAAAAAAACAAAAACAAAAAAACTCATAAAAAACAGATCAATTAGCGCGATAATTGACAAAATGCGCGAAATGAACTACATAATTAATTAGAAGTAAAGATATGGTTCGAATAAGAATCTTGCTGAGCCTAATTGCAAACTCCTTTATGAGTCCATGTTAGGAGGACTTACGGCACTTGTGAAACGCGGGAGTCGGCTGAAGTTGACCTTCGTGCGCAGCACGCACAAGGCTGGCGATGCAAACACGCGGATGATACCCTTATCACTCGCGGCTTCTCATCACCAGAAAGTTTCTAATTAGAACAATATCTGTACTTTCACTATCTAGAAAGTGAATTCGTAAGTTTTGATTAATGGTTTCGCTGACTAGTATGTTCTTTTCAATCCCTGACGTCTGCTGTGGCTGGCAGTTTGTTTCCGAAAAGTGTTTATCCTTTTCTCAACTACCTATACGGGCCGAAAAAGTGAGGGAGAGGAGGAAACGAGAGCGCGCGGGAGGACGTTAGAAAGCCGACCTCTGGTTGGAATGATTCGTTGGTAGACCTAAAACAACTCTAAAAAAAAAGGGTGTAAAAGGGTGTATCGTTGCACCCTTTGTCTCATATAATACACCCCAAAACTTCATTTCGACGCACAGAGCCCTATAGTCGAACAGATGGCCCCAAATTTTAGGAGGGGCTCTATAACGGTGCGATATAACTTTTTAAATAGCTAAAGTGGCCCTACTGTAAAAACATCGAGTTTTTACGGTAGGGCCACGAAAACCCCGATTATGTTTTTTGTAGTCAGTAAAACGTACATTAGCTATTTTAATAAGTTGTACCACACGGCTATCAAGCCCCTCGTAAAATATCGGGCCGTCTGTTCGACTGTAGGGTGGTGTACGTCGAATTGAAGTTTTGGGGTGTATTATATGGGACAAGGGATGTAACGGTACACCCTTTTACACCCTTTTTCTGCCTTTGTCCCTACTGCACTCGTGGAAGGCGTTAGAGTGCGGAACGCCGGCGTCCGGTATTTGGCTCCCGCATTCGAGGGCGTTCGACGAGTGCAGTGGAGATAAAGGCAGCTAGCGTTAGGTCTACCCAAGAATCATTCCAACCAAAGGTCGGCTTTCTAACGTCCTCCCACGCGCTCTTGTATCCTCCTGTCCCTCAGTGTCTTGGCGCATGGGGAGTATTCTCGGACGGCCATAGCGGTGTACGCGACTCCTGAGCGCGTGCTGACGGTCAGCTTCCACAGGTCTTTCGCAACGTGCATTCCACACTGTCAAGATTACTGGTCTTAGCAGCCTAGTAATCTAAGGTCGTTCTGAGCATGCGCTCTTGACGGCGCACTGAAATATGGCGCTCGGTGAATGGGCTTTGCGCGCTTAAATATGGAGTTCGGTGAATATGCGCTGAACCCCTTATTGGTAGGAATTTTGAAAACGATCGCTAAAACCCCCGTCATTCCTGCTCGGAATGACGGGCAGTAAGGACGTGTGCGGGAGCTGCTCCGCCCCCTTCTATGGAAGGCAGCAGTTTCTTGTTTGCTCCGGGACCTGCAGGCGCAGATTTCACTGCAAATGCATCAACGTGGTTGAAGGGGATTACGACCTGCTCATGGTGAACGGTGTCAGCAGCTACAAGTGCTCTACGTGTGTGAAGCGCCTGGACTCTCAGGAAACGAAGGTTGGTGACGCCCACTCGTCCATTTCAATGGAAGAACTTGGTTCGCACGCCAACCATGAATCGTCCGTTTCCGAGGTCAGTCTTCACATGCTTGTTGCCCAGCTTTGCAACAAAATCGATGCACTAGCGAAAGACGTGAAAATGCTAAAAGCAGACAACGAGGCATTGCGTCTGCGGCTTTCGGAAAACACGGAGCTGCTGCGCAAAGCGAGTACACCGTTGGAAGTGCAAGGTTTGCCAGCTGGACAATCAAGTAACTTCGCTGCTGCCTTGAAAAATCCGAGCAAGTCTACAACAAACACCGACGATGATGGTATTGGCAGACAATCAACTAAACCCTTTCGTTTACCACAACGCTCAAATTTGGCAATGGCCACTCAACCTGAACCAAAGAGGAATGACGTGGACGCCGAAGGATTCCAGACATTCACGCGAAAGAAAAGGGTCAAGCCTACCGAAGGAAGGAACACCGTCAGCAAGCTGAGCTGCGTGCCGCGCCAACCAAGACGTCGAGCGCTCTTCATTTCCCGGTTGAATCCACATACAACTGAATCGGACATTACGGAATCCCTGGCTGGTGTTCTCAAAGGCAAGTGGATGAAGTGCACCAAGCTAGCAACTAAACATGATAGTTACGCCTCTTTTCATGTATTGGTCGAGAACGATGACTTTGACGAAATCAACACACCTGACATTTGGCCGGCAGGGTGCCTTTTTCGCCCTTTTTTCGGCATTCTTAAAGAACTCTCGGACACGGACACCTCGGTCGATGTAAACGCATAATCAGGTACCATGGAGTGCACGCTTTATTACCAGAATGTTCGTGGTCTTAGGACGAAGTCATCCGAGTTCTTGTCCGGAGTTATAGGAAATTCGTACACTATCATCTCCCTTACTGAAACGTGGCTCGAGGACACTATCCCCAGCTCTCAGTATTTTCCTCCGTGTTATTCAGTATTTCGGAAAGACCGAGATTATGCCGCCACGCGACAACGATATGGGGGAGGTGTTTTAACGGCCGTTGACACTTCTCTGTGTGCACGGAGAAGGTACGATCTTGAATTGTACTCGGAATGTGTATGGATCGAGGTGACGTGTCGTGATGGGCTTAATTTTTTAATAGGTAACTACTACTTTCCGCCACACCTTAGCTCGGACGTTTTTGCACGTCATTTTAGGGAGTTAGAAGAGAAGCTAGACGTGACAAAGTTTCGTGTGCACATATATGGGGATTTTAATCTACCTGGAATTGACTGGCTGGCCAATGATAACTTGATTACGTGCGATGTCACCAGCCTGAAAGCTTCGAGCCTGTTTGACTTTATTTATTTTAATGGGTTTGAACAACGTAACACCATCCAGAATTCAGCGGGAAATGTGCTTGACCTTGTATTAGTTTCTACTCCAATCAACTATATTTCGCCAATCACTGACCCCTTAACACGTGTTGACCATTTCCATCCGCCTTTCACTGTGTCATTTTGTTTTCCGCTGCGTAAACAGGCCCTATGCAGCTATGAGTACTTACTGTACAGCAGTGGCGATTACTTGAATATGTACAAGTACTTTCAGTGCTATGACTGGAAACCTATCCTGAATAACAAGTGCGCTGACTCAGCTGCTGAGGCACTTACAGAAGTGGTCTCGAGCGCGATAAATGACTTCGTGCCTAAACGTGTTTCGAGACTAAACAAGTACCCTGCGTGGTTCTCAAAGGAATTAAGAAGTTGCTTGAGACGTAAGCTTCATTATCACCGTCTTTTTAAAAGGTCGGGATTGGACAAGTGGTACGCAAAATTTAGTGAGTGTCGTGCTTTGGCAAAATGGCTTTTTAAAAAAGACGAAAGTGCACATTTGCATGGGCTTGAGTCTGACATGTACGCCAAGCCTCAAAACTTTTGGAAATATGTACCGACAAAAAAGAAGCGGAATAGTAGCGTGGCACCGATGCGAAATAGTTCTGGCTATACGTGTGATTCAATTGAAATTGCCAACATGTTTGCTGAGCATTTTAAATCATGTTTTTCATCAGCATCAGTCCCTGACAATAACGCGACGTGCCATGGCACATCTGATTTTCTGTCTTTTATCCCAATTGACGAACCTGAAATCAGGGAAAGCATTCGTAATATGAAATCGAAGCTGTCTGCTGGTTCAGATGGAATTCCAAGTTTTATTGTGAAAGGGTGTGCCGAACTGCTAACTCCTGTCTTATTACACATATTTAATTTATCGATACATTCAGGAATATGTCCTTCTATCTGGAAACGCTCTGTTGTTGTTCCGATTCATAAAGCAGGGGACCCTAGTACTGTAAACAACTATCGTCCCGTTTCATTGTTGTGCAGTTTGTCTAAAGTTTTTGAAATGATAATGCATAAACGTCTGTACAGGCACTTTAGACATAAAATGAACCCAGAACAACATGGATTTCTGAAGGGTAAGTCGGTTGAAACCAATCTATGCTCTTTTTTAGATTATGCCGTTCCATTGGTTTGCAACCGCGAGCAAGTCGACGTAATATACTTTGATATGACGAAGGCATTCGACAAGGTTAATCACAGCACACTTCTGACGAAACTAGATAGCTATGGTCTGTGCTTGACTTACTGCCAATGGTTCAAAAGTTATCTTACATGTCGTACAAATTATGTTCGTGTGTCAGGATCCATGTCCGATTATTTTTCATCGCCTTCTGAAGTACCCCAAGGAAGCAACCTGGGTCCACTATTATTTTTGATGTTTGTGAATGACATTTCGCTCTGTGCGAAAAATTCAAAAGTGCTCTTATATGCGGATGACATCAAACTGTTTCGACGTGTACAATCTCACTCCGATTGCGTACTTCTCCAGGAGGACGCATTGCAAATTTCACAGTGGTGTGCAAAGAATTATCTTCCACTGAACGAACAAAAAACAAGAACAATGTCTCTCACTAGAAAGCGTGACTCGCTTGCATTTTCCTACACAATAGGTGGCAGTGTCATCACCCGAGTCTCCGTCATTCGTGATCTTGGAATTTTTATTGATTCATCGTTAAACTTTAATCATCACGTTTTAACTATCTGCAACGCCTCTTTTAGAAACCTTGGGGCGATATCTCGTTTCACGAGAAAGTTTTCTTCGCCTGTTTGTCTTGTGCGTTTATTCTGTTGCCTAGTGCAAGCTGGAGTATGCTTCTTCTGTATGGAACTGCATTAACCTCACTGCATCATGCTGTATTGAGCGTGTTCAAAAACTCTTCATAGGCATAATTTACGACAGATATTTCGACCGTACTTGCTACTACAGTTAGGAACAATTACTTAAAAAACTTGGGTTGTGTACGTTACTCCATAGAAGACGATTACGTGTACTAATGTTTTTACATAAGGTTGTAAACGGTGCTGTTGACTCACCACTCTTGTTAAGCACTGTCTGTTTTCACGCTCCCTTGCGGTCCAACCGATTTCAAAGTCCTTTTTACCCGTCTGCTTTGAATGTCACGTCACCACTAACAAGAATGCAACTTGAATTTAACAAACTGGATCAATCTGCTGTAGATATCTTTAGCGACCTGATTGTTTTTCGACATAGGCTTGAGTCAATTATTTGTACATAGTCACGACCTTGTTTTGTTGCCTGCATGTATCCTTGATGACGAGCGGTGTACCACTATTTAGGCCTTGTGCTGTTTTTGGACACCCAACAAAAATAAAGATTATTATTATTATAGCGTTCTCTTCAATATTTCTAAGCGGCATTTGCCACGGTAATTTCTGTTTACTTTTAAGTATCTAAAATTTTACCATTAGAGAAAACTACAAGGATTAGACATCAACACTCATTAAAGGGGCGGTGCAACGATATTCGCTCGGAATATTTTTTCACTTTACACGAGCTTACTGACACTAGTGGGACCCCAGTACACTCGCCCGCAACGCCACTGTCCAAGAAAGTCCTTTGCTGCGGTGTCATTTCAAGGACGAAGCGAACATTTTATTTCAATCTCTTTTTCGCAAACCTTAAGGTCCTAGCTGGAGGATCGAAGTATCCCCCAGTTACGATATTTGAATGCGGCTCATAGATTGGACCCAAGCATTGCATGGGCACTCGATTTGGGCTCGTGATAATCGATAGCTCGAGAAGCATTCAGGTAGTGTCCTGTGTCCAATCGCTGCACGACATAGCCGAACCATAACAATGTCTGAAACTCGGCGCGTGTCCTGTGCCTCGCCAACCCCAGCGCGTGGATATGATCAACATCGGCGGCATATAATCGGCTCCAGATGACGTGGCAGCTTCTTCTGGCTGCGCGTTGAGGGAGTCAACGCTGATCGTTTTTCTTTATTTTTTTTCTGCGACTTCCCTTGCGTGTGGTGAAAAACGAACGCGTGTTTCATAGATCTTTAACAGCAGAGATTCGTTCTAAGCGGTATCTGGGCAAAGCACAAAAAGTGTTGCATCTCTCCTTTAAGGTTTCTACACTTGTCTACATAAGGTCCGTTCTGAAAACACCTCTTATTAATTTTTCCTTGGTTGGAAAGTGACCCACATCATTTCACTCCCTCGCTTTGGCTGTTCGTGCCGCTGTAGTTGAAAGAGACGAGTTTCGCTATGTTAATTTTTTTTGTTGTCTCACGTTACTTTTGTTGCGGCACCCTTCACGAGGCTCTCTTCCTGAGTAAGTTCTATTTCTTAAGAGTTCCTGTGGTTAGAACAAATAATAGTAAAGGATGCTTTTTACGTTGGGAAGACTCGTAAAGATGTCCAGCGAACGAGATTCGTGTGTTATTCGAAGAATCCTGAAAGTCGAGCCACTTGCGCCTTTCCTGATCCCCCCTTCCCTCCTTCCTCCCGCCGTCTCTTTTCATTTGGGATGAGACTGCTGATACGGCCTCCGAGTCGTCAAAAATACCGGCCATGCATCAATCAACACATTGTCAATCATTAAAAATCTCGCACTTCCGGATAAATTTGGTATATCTTTCCGCGGCATTCTTTGGGATTGGTGGTAGACATTGCAGTCACTTTTGTTTTAAATTTTCACTAGGCATAAGAATAGAAAAAATGAGAAAGAGAAGGGGATGAGCGCAATAAGGGACGTGAAAGCACCGGGTTTTGGACGGAATAATTAATAGGTAGACCTAAATATTCATGCCCTTGTTTTTAATCCCTGTTCGAACGGGATCGCCGAAGGTCGGCGTCCGGCATTCGATTTCGAACAGCAAGTAGACGGGTTGTTTCCTGTCCACAAGTGTCTCCTTTTGGCGCAGAGAAACACGCATCTTGTCTATTATGTAGGGCTGGGCGTCGATTAAACATTTTAACCCGATTAATCGCCACCCTTTAATCGATTAATTAATCGATTAATCGGTTGCGTTTATTTTTATAAATAAAATTTTAAAAAGAATGCAACAACTCGTCCTGCCTTTGAAGACTTATTTTACTCTGTTACACGGCACAAAGGACATTTAGATTTGAGGATACATATAGTTGAACGATTAAAAGACTCACATATTTTTGCTCCAGCTCCAAAGACAAAGAAGTTTGTCCACATTCTCCAACAGGAAGACAAGAAGTCAGAGCTTGGGCGATGCATTCTTATTTTTTTGAGAGAAAGGAACCTCGATGAGAAGGCGTTGATTGTTTTCTGCGTTTTAGCGGATGGTCCTTGCTGCAGCTACATGGGTGCTTCGCTCGTAGGCGATACTGAAGCGAACTTACGCTTCCACTCTACGAAAACGGCTTTTTGCAGATGATGCAGTGAACTTCCTTCGAGTTAAAAACTTCACCGCTGGAGTTTACTTTAAACCCAAACTTTCCAGCGAGATTGCCTTTCATACTCGCGAACTCGTTCATTTTTACGTGCCGAATATTGGAACCATGGCGTTGTTAGCTTCCCAGCTTGTTTTTTTGTTGTTTGTCTTGCCGGGGCAGGATGTGTAATATATCCTCAACCCGTGAAGTTTCGCGGTCGCGCGGGGATCAATTGCGGGCCCGGCTTGTTCGTCTGGCCTCGGCAGAACTGTAATGTATATCCTCGAACACGTGACGCTTCACGAGTGCGAGGATTGAACCTTGCTCATAGCACCTGGCTGGGAACGAACTTCTTTTGAGTACCGATTAAAAAACCGATTAACCGGTTAAAATATTTGATCGCGATTAAAGCCTTAATCGATTAATCGGAAGGTTAATCGATCAATTGCCCAGCCCTACTATTATGGCATCCCCTTACTGGAAGCGGCACTACGTCCAGTAATTTAAACCAGGTGTTTTCAGACTCACCGGTACCGGCCTTCGGTCTTTCTGCAAACTCCCGACCCGCTTGAGCCTAATAAATGAAAGGAAAAGTAAAGAAAAAATAATGTTCCCTTTTGGCGCAGTCGTAGTGAGTCGGAATCACAATTGTGGGGTCGTGGGTTCAATTCCCGTCGGGTTGACTTTATTTTTTTTTTAATAAATTACTATTGCTTCTCGGTCAGGCGTACGTTTTGTACCGATTGTCCTCTGAAGTACGTGCTACAGATTTCATAATGGTTTCCGGGGCGTTCTTTCACACTTGGGGATCCCAGCTCTTAAACACATTCTCTCCTAAACTATTTAATGTTCGAGTAGTTTGCATTCCAGGGCTGTGCATAAATTTTGGTATTTCTAAAAAGATAAGTTACTTAGTACGCGCCGAACAAATTAAGACTTTGTATGTGCTAAGCATGATGGCGAGTATAATGCGTATGAGCAATGCAATTTCCTTTGATCAGCGAAACTACAGTCATTGTACAGGCGAGCTGGTGGTAGTTTACCATGGTGATTTTACTGGGGCAAAAGGAGGAAGACGTTTTTACAATAAAAAACAAACAAACAATTTTTTCGTGTTATTTTTTTACTTTGTGTTCAGAAACTTTTCGTCTAAACCAGTGGTGGTCAAACGGTTGCTTGCGAGCGGCATGCGGCTCTTCGCGAATTAAAGTGCGGCTCGTATGATGTGAAGACTGTCGAATAAAAATTTGTGGAACTCAACACTAGGCTAGCTCATCATAGTGTTATAGAAAGAAACATGTAAAAAACAAGATATAAAATTACTGGATTTAAATCTGGGGTTTTTATTGCGAATAAGCACTCCATAACAACATGTAATGGTCAGAAAGGGGAAAAGGCGCAACTACTGATATAAGGCCGAAAGCACAGGGAGATAGTGCTGTTCCCATCTCACCACCTCTACCTCATCCCCTTTTCTTTTGGCGGCTCCCTAAAAGGGAACACTTTTGCTTGCGGCTCTTGGGCGATTAAAGTTTGGCCACCCCTGGTCTAAACCAGAGGTGTCACTGTGTATGTCGCGGTTCAAAAGCATTTAGTATATTTTTTTTTTGTGTTTGACCTCAACTCTCAAGAAGGATTTTTGTCTAAACCAAAAGGTGGTCGTGCTTTGTTGGTTGTTTTACTTATTTTGTTTTGTGATGTAGGTAAGAGCTGTGCGGGCGACCTTAAAAAACTGGATGTTTCTGTAGATCTGTGGTGGTTGTGGTTCTTTATACAAGGAGCGCGGTTGAATACAATTATCAGCTGAGTTAGAGACGTTGTCTGTCCACGCTACTTTTTCTTCCACCGGTAAAACAAGTCTTCCTCCTTCGACCCCAGACTCAGGATAAACTCATCGTGGTACATTTTATTATTTTTGTGCGCGCTCTGGTGTTTACAAGTTTCTTTTTTCTGATTGCCTCAAGTGTGCTTCAGACATAGGTGTAATTAAAAACGGAATAAATAAAGATTGTATCGCAGTCAATTGAAACATTGACATGAGAGTTAAGAAAAATCAATATCTCACAGTCCGATCGTTCGAGTTATTTTGTATATTGGGGACTTGTAGTAGACCGTTTCCGCAGCCCGCAGAGCACCCGGATAGCGCTCCGTAATCGGCCACAAGACCTTGAACTATGCAGATAAGGCTGACGGCGCGCATGCGCAGCTGCGGCGTTTTCTTCAGGGATACCGTAGCGGGAGAGAAAAACGGTCTACTACAATTCCCTATTAATTGGCAGCCTGTACCGTACACGCTAAACGGCGACTGGCTGGCATAAATGATACGTTTATACGCAACCTTAAAAGTACAATAAACATAAACCTGTCTGGATAATTTTGATAAATCCGGGGAGAACAGAATGCGCCGTGCTTGCATCATGCGCGCGTATGTTATGCCTGGTTTAGGAATATTTGGGTGGTTTTGGATACGTCGCACATACTCATGTACTCATCGGGTTTAACACAAAATGACGAGATTACATTTCTTCAGGGGTCGAGTGCGTGAATGATATTTTTTAATGAGAAGTGGTCGTGGCCTTTTTCGAGGGGTCGCGGAGCACTTCGCGTTCCGAGTGCTCTTAGACTGCGAGGAGTTCCTGTGGTAACGGGAGTAATCGCGAGCGCACGGTCTGGGGTTCGATTCCAACCGAGCCGCTTGGTTAATCTCGCTCGTCACCATTAATCACGCCTAGCTATGAGTGCGCGTGATTAATTATAACTAAGATTGCCTTCTGTTTGGACGCTTATGCACTGCCGACTATGGGTTGTGTATGCTTTATGTTGCCTTGGCAAGGGTGTAGCCCTTTGTTTAATTTTGCGCGAAATCCAGCTGACACACAGTCTGTGTTAATAAAGATACGTACATTTAATCTCGAGGTTGTTTTTACAAATGGTAAATGTTTCATAAATATTTGGAAGTCACATTTATTGCAAACCCATACCTGTGCACACAAAAAAAGTCATTAATATACGAAAAAGTACAGATTATATTATAACTTGGGCCGTGAAATATGAATTTGATGTATCGATATAAAAAAGAAATTGAATATTTTTTACCTAGTAATTTGCCGAAATATAGATGAAAGGAAACCGAACGAAGACGCACGCTTTTCATAGAGCGGAACCGTTAGCGACCTTCCAAAACGCCCCTTCCGAACAAATGGTTCCGCCCGTTAGCCCGACGCGCATGCCTATGTCGCCGGTGAAAGTGCCCATCCGTCGGTGGGGGAGGGCGTGGCCTCCGAACAGAGAATCATCCACGCAGCCCGGGCCCCTCGTGAGGTCCTCCCCTCGAGCGGAGGCGCCGGCGTCGTCCGCCGCGTGAGCGACGACGGCGGCCTTGCCCTTGAGAAGATCGCGTCCGACGGTCCCGGTTGTCGGAGCATCTGGAGCGCGTCCAGAGTACCTCGAGGAGCGTCCGTCCTCCCAGCCACGCCGAAGCCCCACCGCCGCCGCCGCCGAATTCCGGGGGGGCTCCTTCTGCCGCCAGTCGCGTGGAAACGTGACCCGCTTGGCGCTCCACTTCCTCGTCGAGGTCATCGGCAGGTGTGCGTGCGTGTGTGCGCGGCGGACGGAACAGAAGACGCCCTCGGCGCTGGGGTCTTCCCCGCTCATCTGGGTCAGTCCGCGTTCCGGGCCAGCTCCTCGCGAAGAGCGCCGCCGCATTTGGCCGTCGCCGTACTCGCCGAGAGACTCTCCACAGCAGCACAGCGGTTACGTACCTGCGCGGGCATGCGCTCAGCCCACTGGCCATGAGGGTCCCCCGGCCGGCCTCGCTGCTGCCGCTGCTCCTGGCAGTCCTGCTGCTCGCCACCCCACCGGGTGAGGCGACCGAGGCGTCGTCGTTCCCTAACCTAAGTGACGTGTGTACTGTACGTCCCTGCAGGTCGGCTGGCCGGTGCCGATTCGCAGCAGCAGTTCAAGCAGGATGCGGTGCCACCCGACGTACAGGTGAGTACATCACTGGTTGCGTTTACGTGTGAAAGCGTTTAGATTATTTACTTCCTAATGAAGAGGCGTGAAATACTAAAATTATAACTATCTTGTGCACATACAAGTTGGCACTGAAGTATAGGTGGTTAAATTGGTTACATGGCTATATCGTTCGCACACATACAGATCATGACATCCATTGCCGATATGCGTCCCGTGTCCAGTGTCCCTCTATCGACAATACTCGAGCCAACGGAGGGGCCCAGCGTTCTTGTCCTAACACAGATCCGATTGGAGTCCTCGAAGGCATCGGCCTGCTCTCTAGTCTCTCGTGTAAACATCGGATAACACAGTGTTGAGAAGTACTTTAAGTACACTTTACTTAAAGCACTACTTCAAGGAGGTTTAGAATGCGTATACTTTGCTTGAGTACGTTCTCTGAGTATGCACTTGTACTTTACTTAAATTATTTTTTTTCTCGTAGTTCTCGAGGAAACAACTCCCGACTTCATTGAACATTCCCCAAATTTGATCTTGTTAAATTTGTATCACAAAAGGATTGTTTGTCATGTCTGAAGCCACGTGACTTTATGCAATATTCGGTGCCCTTTCCGAAAAACCCTGATGCACCCCCGATTTCCCCAGGGGCAATACACACCAGCTGAAAAAAGAAAACTGTATACACAAGTAAACAGTGTATAGGGGAATAAAAAGGCATCATGAAATTTTATGTTAAAAAGAGTACTTGGAATTCACTTTGAGAGTGAATTGTATTTACACTACTTTACTTCAAGTACATTCTGTCCGGTGTAATTACTACATTACTTTATGCAGATACTCTCTCATTTACTTTGTACTTTACTTAAAGCACATTTTATATGTACTTTACCTAACACTGGGATAATGTGGGGCGTGTTTGTTCAATTATGCGGAAAAGCCGCATAACCAAACCGCCCTCGTTTACACATGCATGCGCCAGTAGCGCCTTGAGTCAAGAGGGAACTAGTCACGCGCGTTCAGTCAATCAGCTTCTTCCTCTTCCACCTATTCACAGTCGTCATCAATGAAGTCACTAAGGGGGGGGGGGGGGGGGGGGGTCGCGGCGGGCCACTGCATTGGGTGCCGCTGACTCTAGTGACGCCACTGGACGTCATACCTTGATTCGATGCCTTGAGGCCCTTTCACACTGTGCTATTTCTTACGTTAAGTTACGTTACGAGCTCTAAAAGGCTGGTTCACACAGACCCGTCTTCTTACGTTACGTTACGAAAAGTCCCCGGGAAATCTCTGCTTCGTATTAAGCGTGGCTACCGATCCAAGGAGATAGCCTGGCCCGCGACATTCGAGACACGAATGTTTCTGCGACTTAGACGTAGCGTAAGAAAACGGTGCTGTGTGAACCAGTCTTTAAAAGTTGAACCGAGCTAAGCTCCTTACGTTAGGTTACGACGAGCCTTGTGTCCTTGGTTGCCACGGTAACCCACCGTCCTAGCTCGTCGTCACCGAAACATTCGTATCTCGAATGTCGCCTGCCAGGCTATCTCCTTGCATCGGTAGCCACCCTTAATACGAAGCACAGAGTTCCCGGTGACACTTCATAACGTAACGTAAGAACAAGAGTCTCTGTGAACCAGCCTTTACAGTCACATCCACGCATCGCGGCAACTGTCTGTTTTTACATGAACGCCACCGTAGCGCATCGGATTGAAAGGGGCCCCATCACACAGAACCAATCACTCTGCTTCTTTCCCTTTGACGCAGTCACTGTCTTCAATTCTTGATCCGTTCCGGTCGCATTCGTGTTAACGTATACCCATCGACGGCTTTGAAAAGGCGCGGCGTCCTCTGTACATGGTCCTTCCTTGGTGGTTTTTTTATAGCGCACCTCTCGGCGCCCGTTTCCGGGTTGAGCGGCGTCGGCGTCGGCGTCGGTGTAACCGCGCATTGCATCGGACGTTTGCCATAATGACGTCACACCTGACCACACGTGTGACGTCATGAGGATAAGATTTCCCGCTAAATTGGGCGGGAGAGGTTTTCGCTAAATTTGGCGTGAAATTTTCCAACTAAATTTAGCGATAAAATTTCCCGCCAAAATTAGTGATTAGCAGGAAACTTTTAACCTCACGACGTCACACGTGACTCACGTGACGTCACGCTAAATTGAGGTAAAAAATTTAGTGGAAAAGTTTTTGATAAGTTTAGTGAGGAGCTTGACGTGACGTGACCTCAACACCAAATCAGTTTCCCCGCTAAATTTAGCGGGAAAATTTTCGCTTTATTTAGCGGGAAATTTAGCGAAAATTTCCCGCCAAATGGGAAGAAATAAGGAGAGGAGGAGGGGAGGGTACGGAGGAGGAGCAGGGACATACTTCCTCTCCCTACCCTTCCCTCCCGGTCCTCAACAGCTGCGTTTTAATTCGGCATTACGGAGAACTGAAAACGGCTTTCATTTTTTTACCTTTATTCCGCTGCAATCCCATTGGCTGAGTATCCCCGGAAGTCGCAAAACCCCGCCTTTCTTAAACTGTCAAAGAGTTGCACCGAATCGCAAACGATCTGTTGGTGACTCAAGACTGCCCTGATATCCCCAGAACGTTGCACGAAAGGGTTTCAGGCGAACCCTTCCGTCCCTTAAAACGTCAGAATCCAAAGTGCGATTATAACTGTCAAGCAGCGCGAGCTTGTCACTTCGGCATGCAAGGTAAGAATGCACGCTGCAAATGTACGAGCACTGAGAATGGCAGCGGCTTCGAATGGCAGCTGCCACAAGCCTGTTTGTGGAACAGGAGACTCATCCGATTTACTTGCACCAGGCCTGCACAGGTGCAGAAACGTGTTGTGCGGTGCAGAAAACTGCGAGTCATAAATGTTCTTCGGGTTGTGTTTTCAGAAAGTTCGCACTCGTAAATCAAATACGGCGGT
The DNA here is from genome assembly GCA_013358835.2 of Ixodes persulcatus. Taxonomy (NCBI): domain Eukaryota; kingdom Metazoa; phylum Arthropoda; class Arachnida; order Ixodida; family Ixodidae; genus Ixodes; species Ixodes persulcatus. The sequence goes on from JABSTQ010010518.1 coordinate 109,694, forward strand.
CGGCACCGAGTACAGCTGGTGAAGGAGATGCAGGTAAATGGAACGAGCCTAGTTACCCGAGAAGAACTTAAGGCCGGTTCACGCACAGAGCGCAGCGCCGAATTGGCGCTGGAAAACGGCGCTGATGCAGCTCTGATGTGCACGTGACTTACGGCCAACGAACGGTCCTACAGTGGTGATACAAACACGCTGCATCGCTTCTAAACAGACAGGTTTCATTCATTCATGCATTTCTTAGCCATTTTGGTTGGGACAAAGACAAAAGGTGAAAACATTCACCTGACCAGGGTCCCACGCCCCAAATAAGTTTCAACGCAACGCAGCAAAAAAAAAACAAAAAAACAACAAAACAAGAAAAATAATACAAAACACAGCGCAGTGTGCGAAACAAACAACAGCTCATACAGTGTAAGAAAAAAACATCAAACAAACAGACAATGCAGTGCAAAAAGAGGAAAAATCAATGCTATGCAGAACAAAAAAAAAATACTTGAAAAATATATATATTAAATATATACGTTTCTACGGAAGATTTCACACGGTTTCACAAATAATAAGGCCTTAATTATTGTCTTAAAAATATTGAGATGTTGCTATTTTTGTCATATCCAAAATTTGTCGATGCCTATAGACCTATTGCTATATTACCCAAGCATCAAGGAGAATGCAGGGATTGGTGTTCCACGCGCCGCACGTGCTGGCCTCAGCAGTAGTAAATTTTCTAAAGCAAAAATCTAAAACAAATTGTATCTTGCACGCGCGTTCGTCAACACTTTATTTTGGTTATTTACTTCGAATCTTTTACACGGGGAAGGCGTGCGCGTGTGGCGCGTGGAACACCAATCCCTGCATTCTCCTTGATGCTTGGGTAAGACAGCAAATGGTCTATTGAGAAGTTCTCCAATTTGCTGTGTTAAAGGGATACTAAACCAAACAATTTAGTGTCTATAACAAGTGGCGCACGTTCTTTCCACGAGCCAGCAGCCGCCGGTGTGCGCAAGCACACGCAACGAGATTGACGTCATACTCCTTGATGACAGTAAAATGTATTGGCTTCGAGCCAAAGGAGAATAAAGACAGGCTTTTCATCTCCACAGGTGAAATCTACGTGCTTGTTAGACGAATTAATTGTTTACCTTTTACAGCAGACCCTACTTTGTAGATGCAAAGCTTGTCTTTATTAGGGGCGAAGCTCCTTAGGGGCTAGCCATGTCCGTCCGCCGTCCGCCGTCCGCCGTAGGCCCGGCGTCGGGTGCTCGGGCTTCTGCTCGTGAGATCACGTGCTCACGAGCACGTGAGCACATGCTCACGTGCTCGTGTAGGGCAAAAAAAAAAAAATTGGAAAAAAAAAGATGAAAAAAATTATGAAAAAAGAAAAAGAAGAAAAAAAAAGTAGGGGGTTCTGAGATGCCATCCCATCTGTCTGCTTAAAAAAAGAAGAAGAAAACCACACATCCTCCTACTGACATGAATGAAAAGGCTCGGCATGCTACGGCTCGGCGTCTACGCAGACAAGCACCACCAGAGCTTCGCCCCAAGCAACATCATTCACCACGTGGAGATGCGGTCAATTTTTTTCTTTTTCCTGAAGCCTACACATTTCATTGTCATCTTAAAAAGCCTCTGACACGCCAAAAAAAAATTTTTTTTTCATGCTAGGCGTTGAAATGGCATATCAGGACATTACAAAAAAAATTGTTTCACTATAGAGTTGCGTAGTTTGTTTTATAAAAAATAGAAATACGAGGCCCAATTCAAAGTTCCCGCCGTGCACTGTGACGTAACAGTGTACCGCAAGGTGTCGGGGCGGTCAGAAGGGAGGCATCGACCTATGTCACTAAAAGTGGGTTCACCGGAAGTCACGTGAGTTTCACTCCTCGTGCTCTCCACGACCGTGCCTAAGAATTTTTTTCTTTTTTTTTATTCTGTTCTTCGTACGAGCGATCGTAGAAAATGAATTTTCAGTTCCACTAGCTATTTATCCCTGCACCGTTGGTTAGTTTGCGTGCTGTAAAATTTGAGAACGAAGAGTCAGTGGATCGACGTGATGGAGGTCAATGATGAAAGCGTTGCGAGTACAAGCCAGTGTACGAGTGCATGCCGTCAGTCCGATGATACAGGGCTATACTGGGCGTAAAACAAGCTATCAAGTTTTGAAAAAAAAAATTGTAGAACGCTCGCAGAAATTAGGATTGCTAGCATACGACACGCCCGATCGCATTGCTGAAGGTTCAGACACCGAGGTCGTTGAATCATCGGATACTCTCCAGGCTGAAGATGCCTGCCGTCTAAAGAATACGAACTGGTGAGTGTACCAAGCACAAGTAAACGTCGAGCACAAAGTACGTATTTTGTCTAGAACATGAGTAGAACTTGTTTACTAGGTGCACATGCGGCCGATGTATGTCTCTCAGAAATGCATGCAGTGTGATCTCTTCTTCAGTTGCTGAAATACTGGGACAGTCACTCACATAGAACCTTCTAGGCATTGTAGTTGATCACGTCACTTCACTGATTCCGCTTCTTCTACCTTTTCAGTAACATTAAGCGATGAAAAACAAATAAAAGAAACCTTGTCTGCTTGGATCGCTCGTGGAGGTGCGGAGAATAACAGAAATATTAAAAAAAATATTACACGCGCTCGCGGTAGGCACGAGGAGGGATACAACTCACGTGAAATCCGGCGATGCCTCCCTTCTGACCGCCCCGACACCTTGCGGTACACTGTTACGTCACAGTGCACGGCGGAAACTTTGAATTGGGCCTCATATTTATATTTTTTATAAAAAAAACTACGCAACTCTATAGTGAAACAATTTTTTTTGTAATGTCCCGATATGCCATTTTAACGCCTAGCATGAAAAAAAAATATTTTTTTTGGCGTGTCAGAGGTTTTTTAAGCGTGAGTGGGGGACTGTGACGTCCAATTCGTTGCGTGTGCTCGAGCACACCGGCGGCTGCTGGCTTCTGGAAAGAAGGTGCGCCACTTGTTATGTACACTAAATTGTTTGGTTCAGTATCCCTTTAACACAGCAAATTAGAGAACTTCTCAATAGGCATTCACAAATTTTGGATGTGACAGAAATAGCAACACCTCTCAATATTTTTAAGATAATAATTAAGACCTATATGTGTGCCTACAAGGGCGCAGCCATCTTGAATGTCGTCACTTCTGGTATGCGGTAAAACATCGTTTTGATCTCTCTACGCCGCTGGAAGGTGTTTGGGAAAAATGCGTGATTGTCCCAGATTCTTGTTCTGCCTTACCTATATTTTCTCGCATATTCAAGGTTGAAATGTTTCTTTATTTTTTCGTCCGGCATACCAGATACCGGAACCCACGTGACTGAGAACGACAGTAAACAGAAAACGTAAATAGACGCCGAAATGTTTGGTTCACCATCCCTTTAAAGTTTGATCTCCATAGTTAGCGCGTATTTTCTTCCTAACATGCATACACCTCTTAAGTTATAGGGAATGTCTTTCTAAGGAATTGCCTTCCCAGTGTATTCATATCCCCAGTAACTTGGAAATAGTATGGGCTATTATCGAAACAAATCAGCAAAGGGTTATCGTTGGTGTTTGCTATCGTCCCCCTAATTATTCTTCCACCCTCGTAAACGAGCTACATGATGTAATTAAGCTAGTTGTGTCTCGTCATCCTACATTACCTTTATTTTTACTGGGCGATTTTAATATTCCTAATATTTCGTGGGACAGCGAATCGCCTTGTATGCAACCTTTTTCCACTCTAGCAGATGAAGTTTCTAAATCTATGTTCTGTGTTTTCCATTCACGCAACTTGTCAAGCAACCCACAAGAAGAACCGAATCAGTCGCGAATACACTAGACCTTGTACTAACACCTTGCCCTGATCTCATCTCAGAAATTACTTACTTACCTGGCTTGAGTGATCATTCCCTTTTGTCATTTCACGTCAACCTCCAGCGCGTTAAGTCTAAAAGTAAAATGAAAACCATTCTTAATTACCAAAAGGCAAACTTTGAAGCTATTCATAGTGATCTATCCGTCTTCCTCGAAACATTTTTGAAGGACTTTGAAATTCGCAGCGTGCAATTCAACTGGAATATGTTCGTGGCCAAGATCAACGACTTAACTAATAAGTACATTCCTACCCGCACTATCACATCTAATAGTAATGCTCCCTGGTATAACCCCCACATCAGACGTCTATCTAACAGAAAAAAGCGATTGTACAGATCGGCCAAATCCTCCTCAGACGATGCTCGTTGGACCGCTTACAAACTGGCTTCTGATGAATACGTGGCGGCAATTAAAACAGCCAGAGAAACATACCATAAAACTACCTTACCATCCATGCTTGCCACCGACATTAAAAAAATTTGGCGCGTGATAAACCCTGCTGATGATGTTAATATTTCACTAGTTGACAGTTCAGGGAATCTCATTCCCCCTCAACAATGTCCGTTTATCTTCAATGAAATATTTACGCGTGATTTTTCTGTAACTTCCAACGTCCCACTACCGACCACCAATTCTTACGATTACCCTACTATGTTCCCGATAATCATAGAGCCTTTAGGGGTCGAAAGCATAATTAGATCACTCAAACTTTCCTCCGCTCCTGGTTGTGACCTCATCAGCCCCAAATATTTAAAATGTACGAGCTTTTATTGTTCAGTTATGCTATCAAACATTTTTCAACAGTCAATCGATAATGGTTGTGTCCCAGCTGAGTGGACGGTCGGGAAGGTGATTCCACTCCATAAATCAGGTAACAAGCATTCTCCACTTAATTACCGACCAATATCACTCACCAGCATTCCATGTGAAATTTTCGAACATATACTGTCTTCGAACCTCGCCAAATTCCTTGAATCTAATTCGTTTTTTACGTCGTCACAACATGGCTTTCGAAAAACCTACTCGTGTGAAACACAGCTGGTATCAGTCCTTCATAAGCTAAATGTCATTCTTGACCATTCCTCATTTGCCGATTGCATCTTTCTAGACTTTTCAAAAGCCTTTGATAAGGTATGCCATAAGCTATTACTCTATAAATTGCACCAACTTAACCTTGATCCGAAACTTCTTATCTGGCTTAATGTTTTCTGGTTAACCGCTCGCAGTTCATTGTAGCTAATAATCATCTCTCTCAGCCGAGTGGCGTTCACTCCGGTGTGTCACAAGGCTCTGTGCTCGGACCTCTTCTTTTTCTTATATACATTAATGATCTACCCTCTTGTGTCTCTTCCCATATTCATTTGTTTGCCGATGACTGTGTTGTATTTAGGGAAATAACTTGTGAAAATGATATTAACACGCTCCAGTCCGATCTTAACGCTATTTCAGTTTGGTGCAAAACGTGGTGCATGGAATTGAACATTAACAAATGTAAATTTATGCGTGTGTCCAGGAAAAGTCATAATCTACCTGTTTACCATCTTCATAACTCGCCCCTAGACGCTGTGTCTAGTTATAAATATCTTGGTATTCACATCACATCAAATCTCACTTGGACAGTTCATATAACATATATAATTAATAACGCTAACCGTATGTTGGGATATCTTCGACGTAATTTTGCGAAAGTTTCCTCATCTCTAAAACATTTACTTTACAAAGCACTAATTCGTCCAAAACTCGAATATGCCGTTTCAGTCTGGGATTCTTGTCATGAAAATCTAATTCACTCACTCGAAATGGTCCAGAATAACTCTGTTCGCTTTAGTTTGTCCAACTATAACAGAACTGCGAGCATAACCACAATGAAATCCAGCCTCGACTTACTGTCTTTGTCATCTCGCCGTAAAAACATTCGTCTTTGCCTCTTTCACAAGTTGTTTTATCACCCCCATCCCCGCGCCCAACTTATTTTACCTCCCCAATACGTTTCATCTCGATTAGATCGCGTCCTTAAGGTCGGCGTCCCATCGTGCAGGACTAATGCTTTTTTTCAGTCATTTCTCCCACGCACATCAGAAGAGTGGAATCGCCTTCCCGTACCAACAGCTTCAATCGAAGACCTCCAACTGTTCAAGAACGCCTTAGGCCAATATTGTATGAATAGACGCCATTTGTTTATACTTCTAGTAACTGCTTTATTTTACTTCATCATCATTTATCTTTGTATCCACTCCCCTCTTCAATGCCAAAGGCCCTGAGGGTACATGTAATAAATAAATAAATAAAAGGAAATTAACCTAAAAAAAAGCTCCCTGTAGTTTTCAAAAAATAATCAAAAATAACTTTTTATGGTTAAAGGTAATTAACTGCTGAACAGTGAGAAAGTATGATTTCGAAAATAAATAAAGTTATGTTCATTATAGCCCAAGCACTCGATGGATCGAAGAGCCCTCGTTTGGAGCGCTAGTATTTCATCAATGTTGCTTTTTGATATTGTTTCCCACACCAGTAAACAGTAATATATATGAGGGTGAATAAGTGCATAGTATATTTGACGCTTTAGCCTATATTGTTAATACAAGTCTTACTTTGTGCATAATGCCGATTGATCTGGAAAGGACTAAACATAACTTTGATATACGAGTTGTCCAGAATAAGTTTTTACGAAACCGCACACCCAGAAATTTTAGAGATTCAACCTTTTCTAGTTTGTAGGAATTAAACCTAATGTCGATGTCAGTGAAAATCAACGTATTTGTTGCCCTAAACACAACATATTTAGTTTTTGAAATGTTAACTCAAGCTGGTTTACAACTAGCCACGTTAGATAATTTATTTAACCAATCATTGGATGGATATTCAAGTTGCTGGAGATCATGGTGAAAAAAAAAAAAAAAAAACCAACGTTTCGAATCGTCTGCACACAATACCATTTCTGCGTTGTGATAAATGTTAACTATATCATTAATATAAACATGAAACAACGATGGCCCTAAAATGTAACCCTGCGGAACACCATACGCGTCTTTTTCAGCACTCCGCTGTATTTGTGAACAGACCTTTACCGTGGCAATTTATGGCTAGTGACAGAAGAAAAACGGCAGGAAAGTCTTAGCTGCCCCGCCTCCAGCGCGAGCTTTATATGATAAATAAAACTTGGACGTCTTATGAGCTCCGAGCGTGCAGGCTTAGCCATAGTACGGCCATAGCCTCCTATATACTGACAAAGCCTGGCATATCGCCACGAGAACCGGCCATCGAAAGGGAAAAGGTGGAGCGGCAGACAACGGGCGAGAGGAGAGCCACGTGACTGGCGCCTCGCTGCGGCGGGACTCCGAAATACACTTCTCCTGAGCGAACAACTGTGTTTCGGGTCCTTGCCACTGCAAAAGCTGTGCGCTGACGTCCAGGTTCCCCTAGAGTTTCTGTATAGGCTCCCTTCGGGAGCCAGAGTTGCGCGTTCATGCATGGCATGTGGATTCAGCTCCTCACGTGACTGAATTCGGCGAATAGCAGCGCCGCGCGTTCGAGGCGCGCGGCGCGCTCAAAAGCCGGGGAACGTACGCCGGGGCGCGTGCAACGTCTACTTTGCTGCACGACACTTGATACGGCTCCTCACGTGATCGGGTTTCGGCGAATAGCGGCGAGGGCGGCACGCGGCACGTGGAATCAAACGTGCAACTCTGGCTCCCGTAGGAAGCCTATACAGGAACTCTAGGTTCCCCTAAAGCTCCTTCAAGCTTTAAAAGTAGCGCAAGGTGCGTTGATTCATGACGCACGTGCAGCATGTAGCCCTTGGGAAGATAATGGCGGCATTGCGCAGCACAGAGCTATACTTCGTTTCACTTTATCGGCGAGCGAAGCCAAAGCTAGAAGCGCGAGACCAGCGCTTTTTGCATTTCTCCCCAGCTCGCGCGCTCGAGCAAAGCCTGAACGCACGGAGCTTCCGTGCTCGCGCTTCCAGTTTTGCCTTTGCTCGCACATAAGGTGAAACGAAGTATAGATTTCAGACGGAATGTTCTTCCCAGAAGTGGCGCGTGGCACGTGTCTCAAGCATTTCCACAAAAATGAATGGCGCCACTCTTCTCAAGATAGAGGGGCTTTAAGTTCCCCAAGAATTGGGTTTTTGATACTCTGTGCTACCAGATCTTCGCGCTCCAAATCTGCGACCGGGCACTGTATGGCTCCGTTGTTGAACTGCCAGGCTTATGGTATGGCACGTATGCTGGACATCCGAAAGAGACGCCCTGCCATTCTCATCTTTTTAACAACTATAAGGCGTATTCACTAGACACCATATTCGAGAGCGATGTTTAGCGCGCATGCTCAGAGCGAGCTCAAATTAATAGACTGCTAAGACTGGCGATCTTGATGGTGTGGAATGCCATTGCAAAAGAACCGTTGGAGCTCGCCATCACTACATGCTCAGCGGTTGCGCACACAGCTATGGCCGCCAGAGAATACTCCCTAAAGACGATTGCAAGGGGGGCGACTGGCCGCCGCCATGTCTCTGCTCGTGCGGGCAAGCCCGTGCAATTGCAGGCTTGGTAAAACCATGTTCACGTGCATGCTGCACGTGCTTACACGCACGGGGCGTGCACCTAGTTGAGGTGGCCCGCTGTCTGCCCGCTGTCGATCGTCTTTTAAAGTGGCGCCAAACTGAGCGCTGTTTTCGTCGAGATGCCGAGCTACTAAGCGGGCGTTGACGGGCCTCCACAAAGCCCTATGCTAGGAATAAACGGTTGCAGCTAAAGTGGTAATAACCTGTGCTGCTGTGGAAATGATGAAGTGAAGCGATCGCAAAAAGAGAAAACGTAAACTGAAGGTCATTTATAGCGGCGCAAATGCACAGCTGCCTGAAAGCATCAATAGACAAGACTCTTTTCGAAAGGTCGTCTAACCACCCTGTGCAAAGCCAAACCCGACGCTAAAATGGCGGCGCTACACAGCCTCTCCACACGAGAGAAAGCGATCGTCTTCGAAAGCATAGAGCAGAAAGTAAAAAAAGAAGATATTTGTCCTTTTACGTCAACTTGGGTTCACGAAATCGAGTGTGCTTAATTTAGCCAAAGCATGCTCTCCTATCACCGCCATTAGAGCAGCAATATTGGAGCTTTTGGGACTACCACAAGGTGACTCTGACTTTTGCAAAGGGTCTATTGCCAGCTTAGCGCGCCGACCGGCGCCCCCTAGGAAAGGATCACGCCGGCGGGATCGCCTTTGTCACCCATTTTTCGTACAGAGCCTACATTGTAGAGAGGGTCTAAGTCAAACCATGGGGAGCGTTTGCAGTTTAATAGCGGACGCTTCCATTGGAGATTCGTCGCAAGTGCGCATGCGCTGTGTTATCGCGTGGCTAGGAGGAAAGCAGGCGGAAAGGCGTAGACATTCGCGGACGACCAACGCGTTCGTCGCCTGTAGCTCGTATATTGCAGACGTGGCCCATAAACCACGTGACTCTGATCGAGCAGTTGGAAGAACTCCGTAATACAGGCTCTCAATTGTTTGCTGCCACCTAGCGGTTGTCGCCGCCTACTCGACGGGCAGCGATTGCGACGAATCGCGCGGGCTATAGACCAACACGCGGTGCTGACGTCACGCAGCTACGGTGGCGCTGTTGACGGCACTGCGCATGCGCAGACGCGTTACTTCACGCGAATTCGGTTTCTGCGCAAGCGCAGTGCCCACACCCGGTGTGGGCAAACGCGGGCTTGTTTGTAAACAGCGTGTCGGTTTATAGTGAGCCCGTCATTATAACTACGGGATTTAACGTTCTTACAAATTCTGTGAGCTTTTCCTTGGCGCAAAACTTGAGCCTACGTAATTTTAGTGCAGCGGCTAACAAGGACCTACCGATGAAAATGTTCTGTTTACCACTAGGGGCGCCCTGGTCGGGACTTGAGTTATGTCCGCTCCTTTTCTATGCGTGAACGCGTCCATAACAGGCTTGTCTTCACGTGCAGAGACATGGCGGTGGCCAGACTCTTGTCCCCATCCACCTGGTAGGTCTATCCGGTACGGGCGACGAAATGGTTATAAAACATTTAAACGTGCAAATAGTAAAAAACAACAAAAAAAAATAAAAAAAGGGGAGGCAAAACGAAAATGGGGGAGGGTTGCGCCCATGTCCTAAACGTATTCTATTGGCGTGGCTACGGCAAAGCAATGTTTTCGCCCATACTGTAAGAGATAATATTCAAGATGGCGGCGCCCTTGTGAAAAAGGTCTATAGACGAATGAAAATTGCGCATCAGACCGCCGCCATATACCTCGTGCGAGCAAGCTCGTGTAATAGACCCCTTTCGAAAGACTGCCCTCTGTTTGCAACTGGGGATTCCCTGCACAATGGCGGATTAAAACCGCAACGTCACGGCACACTTTATGCGTTTACTTGGACGGAAGGCAATAGCACACTCATAAAAAAAAAAGCGATGAGCGCAGGGACGTTGCACTTTCGACGTTGTTTGATTGGCTCCTCGGCTCCTAGGTTTGGCCGCGCTCCGACGTTCGCTATCTTATGGAATTACTTGCAGCTTCCAAGAAGTCAGTTTTTCCGCCATTGTGCCGAGGTTCCCACCTTCTAATATTCGGCACCCGAATTTCGAGAGGGGTCAGTAGGATGGCAAAAACAGCGGCTTTTTATTTCGTATTTCTGAGTGATGATACACATTTGGTAGAAGGACGACTAAAGAGTTGGTTCTTATGTCGACAGGTGACGAGCCCGGCGAGCGAGGACTACTACGACAGTGACTACGAGGATGACCCGAGCGAGGTCAGCACGGCGCGACCTCCGACGCCAGACAAGGGCAGCCCGTTGTTGCTGCCCGAAGTCACGTTCGCGTGTCTCGGGCGCAGCGAAGGCTACTACGCCGACGTGCAGCTGCGTTGCGAAGTGTTTCACTACTGCAAGCCCGACGGCGTGCGCTTCTCCTTTGTGTGTCCGCCAAAGTCCAGCTTCAACCAGAAACTGCTGATATGTGACTACGACCCCGCTGCGGTGTCCCTGTGCGCCGACTCGGACCTGTTCTTCCACCTGAACGATGCGCCGGCCAGCCAACGCCTCTTCGACTCCCGTCAACGAAACGTCACTGTCGACGGAGGAACCCGTGAGTACGACGCAGAGGCACCGACTTCGCAAGCCTGTCACCAGACCCGCCACTGTCCCGACGCCAAGAACAACTGACACACCGGTGACCAGCAAGACTGTGAGTCCCCAGCCTGTCTTCGGAAGGCCCAACCTAAGGACAACTACGGTTCTTTCTACTACCATGTCGACCACCACGCAACCTCCTATTACTCTGCCTCCTTCGGTGCCCACGCCTGTCCTGAGTCCATCGGCGACCCCTGCCTCCATCCCGGCTACCACATCCCCTCCCCTGGCGTCCGCCGACCAGGATGACGAAGATGATTGGATTGACGACTCCTACCCTTCTGTGCCCGCGAACTCGTCTTCAATCTTTGATACGGTTCGCCAGGATGCCGCTGTCAACGTGTCCCTACCTTGGGAGAGTTCCCTGGGATGGCCGCAACTCGGAAGTCCGTGGAGTTCTCGTCAGGAACACTCGCACTCCGTGCACTCGTTGCCAGAAACTACTCGCCACTGGTGGAGACAGACTTCGCCGCCTCCGGAGCCTGTGTCATCGGTGTTGTACTCGCCGCTTCGGGACAGCGCGCAGTACGCACCGCCGCGGGACGTGCCGGAGCGGGTGCCACCGACACACGAACCCAGCCAGAGCTACACCCCGGTATTCGACAGGGACGCGCTTTTCGAACATCTTCGGCAAGCTTCGGCGGAAGAGAGGCCAGAGGACGCCTACTCCACTAGGATACCGTGACGACAGAAGACGTCTGTTGGAGCCGCCGCACAGCAGGGTTACGTACTCTCAGGAACAACAGACTCAGAACTCTGGGTACACGTCCCCTTACGATCACATGCAACATGACAGTCCGTCATACGAGAGGCACGCAGCATCCGACGCATCGAACGACCTTCAAGCGAACTCTTTTGTGGTGTACGACCAACGACAGACCATTGACGAGAATCGCCAAGTGTACGACCCGTACGCCGAACACCCAATGAGGTATCCGCACCTGTACGGAGAGGAACACTACTCGCGGTCTCACGAAGGTCATCGAGTTGGACACGATGTCGATGGCTCCGAAGCAAATAAGCACCACTTCTCATCGCGGATAACAAATTTTAGGGGACACGAAAGCCAAAACTCCGAAACTGCGCCTCATCCAGGCGCGCACGATATCGTCGACATCCCTTGGGCGCGATTTAAGGATGGTGGGGCGTATCGCTACGAAGGTGTTGCCTCTGATAGTAGCGTTACTGAAGTTCAGAAGTCCGAAGCCGAACCTAAAGGCACGGTCCCACCTCCGTGGAAACCCATGGCCGAGGTCTTGATGGGCAAAGAAACGCCCCGGCTTTCTGGGAGCTACCACAAGACGCCGTCGGGTTATTTCGAATTCCGTCACGGCTGGAAGAGCTCAAAACGGAAGCGCTCCACACACAAGCGGCTCAAACGCCAGTTGCTGTCGCGGCTCTTCAAGCGGCAACCCATCCGTTTGCCGCAGATTAATTCACTCGAGCCGCCACGGGGCATGCACGTGGCCGAGAATAACCGGTGGATGCCCTTTCCGTTTGGAGTTTCAGGCTTCCATCCTGGCGCCAACATAATGCGTGTGCCGCCTCCCCCTCCCGGCTTTCAGGCGTCGCAGGAGTTCCAGCCAGACCACAAACCCGAACAACCGCCAATGCAAATACCGCCACAATTTTTCGGTCGACCGCCGCCGCCGTTCAGAAGGCCACCGCCTTTTTTTGCCGAAAACAATTTCCAGCAGAACAACCACAAGGTTCAGAGCAAGTTTCAGCAGGATGGGATGCAGGCGCAGCAGTGGGAGTTCCCTTTCAGCGGACCACCTCCGCGGGAAGTGATGATGCGCCCTGGTATGCATGGTCCACACTTCCCGGGCATAAATCACGGGCCGCCGAAAGAAAATGGTCACGGCCCCACGCCACGGCCACCGTCTATTGACACGATCTACCACTCCACCACGCCGAGCAGCTCTATCGAAATTACACTAAGGCCCATGACAGGCGACGATGACAGCGGAGAAGGTCAGCCGTTCCCAGCTGGGCACGGAGCCAGCCCACCGAACCTGACCCATATGCAGCACCAAGAAGAAATTATTTCGTACACGCAGGACCCTCACACTGCCAGCTCGCCGTTCGCTGTCAGTCCTACGCCACGTCCGGGAGAGTTCATTACGGAAGTGGAGCCCCCTCAATTCGCTTTAGGAAATCACGAGCCGCACGGTAACTCAGCCCTGTTTCACCACACGAGAGAGCAGTCGCCCGCTAAAGTCAACCTGGTCGCGCAAGACGAACTAATTCGCCAGAGCGGACAGACGTTTTCCGTCAACCACCACGTTCCCGAACACCACCAAGAGCCGCAGGGCAACATGAACCCGCACGTCGAACCCGATGTCCGCTATGGATCAAGGCATCCAAACGTTAGACCACAGTTAGAAAACTTTCTGCCTCCCGCCTTTTCGAGCCGCGAACCACCCCGTATGTCGCCGCAGTTAAGTTACGTGCAGTGGAAGCACCAAAAGCCACCTCAACAGGTGCAGCGCCCACCTGGCCGTGCTCCAGAAGGCATCTACATTCCCGCTCACATCGCCAACATGCGCGTCAACCCGCAACTGATGATGGGCATGGTACAGCAGCAGTCTGCTCACGTACGGCCCCAACACGGCCGAAGGCCTCCCCCAACCCCAGACGGTGTCTACCCAGGTCGGCCGGGTCCGAGACCGTCATCGTTCCCCGGACCAAAACTGGTCCCACGTCCGATGCCTCCTCGTCCAGCCGAAACGCATCCTGCGAGAGCACCCCAAAGGCAGCGGCCTCCACCCGAGCGCCCCACCATGGAGCTTCCGGTACAGACGGCGCAGCCTGAGCAACAAGTGCAGTTACCGCAACTTGTGAAGCCATCACAACCGGCACGTTCCGTGCCGCCCGTACCCCCGACGCAGCCGCCGGTAAAACCTCGACGACGGAAGCCTGGACGCAGGCGTCGTCCTAAGCCGTCCACGCCACATCAGCCGCACGCGCCACGTGTGCCGGCAACCGCTTCCCCCAGTGCTCACGACAGAAGCAGTGTCCCACGCCTCCGTGGCACCCCAGTCACTACTCCATATTCCATGGAACCTTTGACGTTTGGTGGAAGAACAGGTCCTCATCATGGACAACGGAGACCAGTGACAAATAACCCAAGATCAACTTTCCGCCCGGCAACAGCAACTAGAATCGTTACCTCGAGGACCACAACAAAGCCACCACAGACGACAACTTCACCTTATTCTAACGCCCTCAAGCTATCACTCAAGCAGAGTGTTTCTCAGAAAGAAGATGACAACAAGACGTACAGCTGGTATGGTGGATGGACCAAGTCGACGCCCAGCCCTTCCGCGGTTCGTCACCACATGCCGACAGCCATCGAAGCCACGCTGGCTCCAGCCTACAAACAAGCGTTCACTTTTCCTGCGAGGATTATGGCCACCGGTCAGCCCACTGCTGTGGCCACGACTCCGAGCACTTGGTCGTGGCCGAGGGAGCCATCCAACAACTCGGCAGCGAAGTGGTCGTCTGCTTCGCATCCCGTGACTTCCGCGCCGCCCCGCATGACACCATGGTCTTCGAGTGCCTCTGTGGTCCGTGTGTTCAGCAGCAAGATTGGGTCTTCTGTGATGGCAACTAGTTCCATGCCAAAGATGACAACAACGACGACGACAACGACCACCACGTCAACGACCACGACCCCTCGACCTAAGATCACCGTAGACGAGAAAGAAAACGTCATCGGGAACGGCCATGACAAAGGATTTCCTTTTGAGTTCTTCACGGACGTGGGTCTGCTGCTTTCGCGAACCACGCCACGAACAACTCCACACCCGCAGCCAGTGTATAAGCCGCCAAGCACCATCCGGGAGCCTGTGACGGAGGTGGTTACTGCCATTTCGTTCAGCGAATCTGGACCCGTGTATTTTCCCAAAGGGTATGGCGTCCAGCGCAACAACACAGTCTCTGCCGGGGCCTGAGACCGGTGTTCTTGGAGCTGGGTCCCCAAGAAAACTGACGCAGTCCCGATCATCTGCCCGAGTGGACTTTGATAGACACTTCTTCATCGGAAGCAGCAAAGGACTCAGCGGTCTGTAGTGTCCGGCTGGAAACAGGTGTCAGAACCGCAAGTGAAGACTGAGAGTGGTGCCTACTTAACAGAGCATAATCCGGGAATTTGACAGAACTAACTCAGAAAAAAAGAGTTACTGCCCCAGTGCCTTGTCCCATCGCCATAACCTCGTAACGGATGACAGCCTACCCCACGAAGGCCTAAGGAAGGACAGTTGGGCGTCCTGTGGTATGCTATTGCTGGCAGGCATACGGGGACGACAGTCCTTCCTTCGGAAACCAAGCACTGCCAGGTCTACTGCGTACGCGCTTCCGACACATGCTTAAGTTATTCCTTCATCTTCACGTCACTTAATACCTATTTCGAGCTTACGAGTGAGCGCTCGAAGTCCACCGATCACCCAAGAACTCCGTTCGCGAAGCTGACCGACTAATGAAGCTTGGACTAGGGTCCGTCGGGGAGAGAGCAGTACTGGCTGCACCTTGGTCGTGGACTGGTTTCTTCACGATGTCTGTGAAGTTCGACTGCAGATGCAGTGCCGTTTGAGACGAAAGCGTAGACGCTAGACAGAAGCTGGTCTTTGAATTATGCCAAGAATAAAACAAAATGGAGCATGTTGCTTTTGTACATTTCTGCACGCGTGGTGTACATTATAATAGGGAAATAATAAGGCGCAATAAGCTCGTATGCCATGTCCAAATGCCGACACGTGGCACCAGAGCCCAGCGTCCGGTCCTGTCCAGGTAAGCGGTATATTTTTGATGTGCGAAGCAAAAAGAAAAGGTAGCATTACGAATACACTTTCTGCCTTAATTTGATGATAAAAAAGTTTTA
Organism: Ixodes persulcatus; assembly: GCA_013358835.2. Classification (NCBI taxonomy): domain Eukaryota; kingdom Metazoa; phylum Arthropoda; class Arachnida; order Ixodida; family Ixodidae; genus Ixodes; species Ixodes persulcatus. Next base: position 125,614 of record JABSTQ010010518.1, read on the forward strand.
CGGTTCTCTCTCACTTGCTGACAAGAACTAGAAATAATTTATTGGAGAATTGTATATTTATAAACGGTTTTACAGCTATATAGTGCGTATAGAAAGATCACTGCTTGTACAAGCTGATTGTGTATAAACTCGTGGGCAGTCACGCGCTTACTTTATGCAAATACACGCGCACAATCACGTATGCGTAATCACGTGTCCGCAAATACGCGCGCCTTGAATACATCGTCATTTCGCTTGCAGCTAACGCTTTTACGCTCGCCGGCACCGTCAAGGGATACCGAACCGATAGTTTGGGTGAAAATTGTTTGTCAAAATGGCATTTATGGCATACCATTTAGTTTTAAGTTACGTTGTCTTGAGCGAGATCGTGCCAAACATTTATAAAACCAAAATGTGAATATTGTACGCAACCCCGGGTGCAAGTTTGTGGAAGCTCGCTTCGTGACGTCACGTTGCTTGCCCGGCCAGGCAGGCCACCTTGGGCGGGCGCTCTGCCCGGTCGTGGCTAGGTGGCGCAACAAACAACGTTAAGTGGGGCGGGGAGGGGGGGGGGGTGGAATTAATCGATTTACGCAAGTTTACAAATTCCAGGGGCATTCTCTCCCAAACATGGAACGTACATCTTTTCGGTTTCACTCAAAACTTTTACATTCAATTCAGTCAGGCGATTTAAAAAACGAGGTACTGTATATTTCAACATGTGATTACCGTAGTTTATTCTAAAGTGCGGAACTAACCCCGTGTCTACAGATCGAGTTTCATAGATAGCCTTCTCATCCTAATGTTGGAATTTGACATGAATACATTTTTGTTTGACAAAAATATCTTTTAAATGCAAGAAAACGTTTATATTAACAATGATTAGGGATCTGTACAATATTCACTCAACTAAATAATGGACTAGTATGACTATTATACGCAGCATTACATATAATGCGAACAACTTTTTTTGTAGAGTGTGAATCAGTTTTTATGGATGTAACGGTCGTATTCCCCCATACTTAGAAGCAATAATTACATTTTCAGTAAAAGAGAGAATTATATATAAGAAGCCTAATCGAAATTCGGATGATGTGGCGATATCTGAACATAATACCTACAACACTTGAAAGTTTTTACATGTATATTGTACAGTCTCGTCCCATGGCAATTCTTGATTAAATATAATTCCGAAAACGTTTATGCTTTCAACTATATCTTTACAGCGTGTTCCAAGAGAAAGAATGGACGTATAGAAACAGTTGTATTTTGTGATCTAAATAATACGGCTTCTGTTTTACTGCCATTTATTTTTAAGGAATGTAAATTTGTCCAGGCGTTTAACTTTTCGAAAAAATCTGATGACTATCATCACCTGAAAAGCATATACTGGTATCATCAGCGTAAATATTTAGACTTCTATTGTTATCAATATTTGCGATGTCATTGATGTAGAGATTAAAAAGAAGTGGTCACAGTATGCTCCCTCGTGGTACGTCGGCAGTCCGTTCCCTAAGATCCGATTGCTTTTTTATTTATTTGAACGCACTGATGTCGATAACGAAGAAAACTTCTAATCATATCTAGAGCAACGCCACGAACGCTATAAATATGCAGCTTTTGAAGTAGCGTGTCGTGATTGATCCGGTCAATCGCCTTTGAAAAACCTATGAATGCACCGAGCGTTAATAACTTTTTTTCAATATTGTTTAAAATTAACTCCTTTTGTTTTAACACGGCAAGTTTGGTAGAGAAACCCTTCTTTAATCCGTATTGACTGGGCGATAAGATAGAAATTTTTTCGGAGAAAGCCTTTGATGTATTATTTTTTCTAGACCTTTTGGAAATTTTGGTAAAGCAGAAATCGGTCTATAATTCTCGAGGTTGTTTTTATCTACAGCTTTACATATCACAGACACCTTTCGTACCTGCATTTTTTTTGCGGCCGTTCTCAAGTGCTAGATTAAAAATATATGTTAAGCAAGTAACGATCGACAGCAAAACATGCTTGATAGTTTTAATTTGAAAAGCATATATATCAGAGCTCTTACTATTTTCTGAGTTTTGTCAAACAGAATATACTTCATGTTGGTCAGTTGAAAACAGAAACATGCTATGTGAAACCTTCTGCACACGACTAACGATATCTACACAGTGTACACTCTGGACAAGTGTAGCAAAATGATCACTAAACTTGTTTCGCCAAAGCAACTCCTTTTACGTACGACAATACCTTCGATTTCCATCTCTGTTACCTTGTCCGCATGCCACCCTCGTTTTATTAACCCCTTTAGGTTTTTCCATACTACCTCGGATCTCTTGTCATTAAATAAATTATTGAAATGCACGCGTTCAGCCCGCCTTAGAGTCTTTGTTAATTGATTTCTAAGTTTCTTAAATGCAACCAAGATGTTAACATATTTAGTGTGTACGAATTTGAGATAGAGATGATTTTTTTTTTATTTATCATTTTTTTCATTTTGGGTGTAGCCCAGGGCTTACGAAAACAATTAAACGCTTTGTCAGCAGAACCGCTAGATAGCACCGCACTCCACACTTCGGAACTCATCTGTTGCTAAAATAAAATCCAGGTTTCTAGTGCTTATATTTCTAAAATAAATCTGAGCGTCACATATTTTTTTTTGAGCTGTAGTCTACATTAGCGAGCAAATATATTTGAAGGTGAACACTAGTTTCCCCAAGCACTCCAGCAATAGTGACCGTTTCGGAAATATCAGCAAAGATAAATTTAACAACTCCATATTTCGGGGTGTTGTGCGAGTAGGCTGGTAAATAACATTGAAGAGTCCGTATAACTGATATAAAGAGGAAAATTGAATTTCATCTGAAGAGGGAGCAAGCATGTCCATGTTAAAATCACCGCCAAAACAGACAGTCAATTTGTTTTCCTCAAGAAACTTAAAATACACATCGAGGAACTCAAGAAAGGAGGAGATGTCACCACTTGGCGAGCGATAGACAACAGAAAAAACAGTTTTTGCAGGTTGTAATGTTAGCATTTCATAATCGCCTGAGCTGTAAAGTCACTGATAGGTGTGCGCTCAAGACCTCTTTTTACGTGTATACATACTCCCCCTCCTACTTTATTGGTTCTATGTCATTAAATTTGTTCCGTATCAATTGCACATTTAGGTGAAAGAAAAAAAGTGGAACCTTCGGCTGATTTTGAAAACAATTCTGATTTCACTTCTCAACAAAAGAGTCTTGTCATCCATAAAAAAAAAAAAATTACCAGCAGCGGAAAATTACACAAGTGTTTGCAAGTCACCACAGTTTTCACTACATGTGCTTGTGCCCCATCCCTTTCCCTTTCCTACACTATTGTTAGCAAGGCAAAGCCCGTAACCTTTTTTGACACGGAATGAATTTCGACATCGAAGCTATGATCGGTAGGTGTAGCATCTGCCAGAAACACTCATACTCTCAACCGAGACAACCGCTGATATAGCGTGAAACTCCTCTTCACCCCTGCGCTCTAAAACAAAGGGGTATCACCTTACACCCTATTCTCCCATATAATGCAGCCCAAAATTTTAATTCGGCGTACAGCGCACTATAGTCAAAGAGACGGCCCCAAATTTTACGAGGGGCTTGACAACGGTGCGATATAACTTATTAAATAGCTAAAGTACGTATCAAAGACCACACAAAGAAAACACTGAGGTTTTGCAGTAGGGCCAACAAAACCCCGATCATTTTGTTTTGTGGTCGGTAACACGTACATTAACTATTTTAATAAGTTGTACCACACGGCTGTCAAGCCTGTCCGTGAAAGTTAGTACCGTCAGTTCGACGTCAGTGCCCTGTACGTCCAACTGAAGTTTTGGGGTGTATTACATGGGACAAAGGGTGTAAGAATACACCCTTTTTTTCTGAGAGTGAGGACGCGCGAGTTGGAGTAGACCTGTTTGAATATGCCGGCAACCCATATTTGGTCACATATGACTCACACTCAAGCATTCTCGAAATCGAACCACTGAATGATACTACAGCGCGAACCGTAGTTAATAACTGAGTGCCAAGTTTGCGAGACACGGTCTGCCTAACGAAGTCTGCTCAGATAATGGACCACAGTTCTCGTCGAAAGAATTTGAAACGTTCTTCTCTTCTCACGACTTTCAGCACACAACCTCGAGTCCTCGCTTTTCCTGTTCAAATGGCTTAGTTGATAAAGGGCTACAGATATCCAAGCGCATTCTAAAGAAAACGAAAGGAGTAGAGGACTTCTGGCTAGGTGTTCTCAATTATCGGACCACCCCGCTGGAGGACGGCCGGACTCCGAGTGAGCTCCTGATGGGGCGATGGCTACGATCGCGAGTGCCAGACTTCGCACAGGCACCCGGGACGCAAGTGCGTAAGCACACACAAAACGAAGGTGGACGTTTCCTGCATTTTTTTGTCCCGGTGATATTAAGGAGGTTTAGTAGATCGTTTTCAAAGGTCCGCTACCGCTACGAGCGCGCGCTTCAGAGCATGCATTGAAGTGGCAGTGCGAGCTCCCGCTACGATTAGCATGGCCTGAAAACACGATCTACTAAAACTCTCTATTGTAAGAGTAGCTTCGCCTACTGGCTAAAACCTCAAGGCTAAAGTGCTCCATCAGGGCGCGGCAAGGTCTTATGCAGTTCTGACTGAGAAAAACAGCGTACTTCGCAGAAACAGACATAATCTAAAGTTGACACATGAACCGCTCTGCTTGCACGGTGACGATGACGACGATGGACACTCCCTAGCCGAATCACCTATACCACCACCACTGCTGTCGCCAGAGATGCCCGAACCAACCGCTGCAAGCTCTCACATCTCGCGCAATGAACAAACATCTCAAGCGCGAAGGTAGGCTAGAGCGCATCACCCGCATCACCACGAGATTGACCTAGGGTGCCTCAATGTCTTTCTGTTTAGGGTGATGCCACCCTTTGTAGTACCCGATGCCGACAGCACGCGCTCACGGGTAAAATACAAAGAAATCGACGAAAACAAAATGTCGCCATAGCACAGTTAGCGGCACAAACGCGTGCAGGGACACGCTCTTTCACGCGCTTCTGAACAAAAAAGAAAAATAAAAGTGTGGGACAAAATGGCGAGATGTCTCCACCCTAAGCAAAGCGCACATGAAGGCACCCTAGATTGACCTACGACGAAAGCTTCAACCAAGTAATGTAGGCGTCATCTCAAGGGGTATCGGTGACCGAGCGGACTAGCGCACACCAGCTCGGAGCACGTGCACGGAGCGAAAGCTCGCGCTGCAGAACCCAAGATCCTGGGTACAATCCCCACCCCTGCCCGTTTCGATCTGGATGAGCACCGTACCGGCGTCCGGTCGTGTATCACTACAGCGTGGCGCACGTTAAAGACCCCACGCTAGCGGTTGCACTGCCCTGGCTAAATTGCTCATCTAAAGCGAGTGACTCGTCGCGACATTGAAATGGCTGACCAACTATACGTTGTATAAATATCCACACAACCCCAATTATTAGGCGTCATCTCATATAAAAAAAAAGATGGAAGAAATATTATATATGTGACGTCGCCTGACGTCACTGTCACGTTTGACCTTACATCACAGCATGGGTATAAAAGCCGGCGCAACGTGGGATATCAAAGGCTTTTTGCATCTCGTTACTCACATGCGTTCACGTTCCTGCTCGCACTCTTAGAAAAAAGGGGACCAAAAGGAGGTAACAGACCGCCTTTACCACCCTCCTCCCGGCCAGGGGTGAAGCGCTCCGCTTGTTACCTTCTCAGGCACAGCAAACACGAAAAATGCGGTGCTACCAGGTGAAGTTCGCCGCGTAGGGGCACCAAGGAGTCATGTATTACATGCCAGAGGGTGCACCTGTTTTGCACTGCCAAAGCCTGGGCGCTGCGATAGGCTGTGGGAAGGCGCAAACGAGTTCGCTAATTGGTCTCCTCGTATGACACGTGATTATTCGCGCATGCGTGGGAGAGCGCCTGCCCGGCCGCCGGGAGCGTCGGTGGGGAACGCGCCGACAGTGCCGGCATAACGGTCTTCTCGAACGTTCGACGGAGGCGTCCCAGCGCAGGAACGTCCTTTATTGTTCTGTTCGGCTCAGTCTCTTACGAGGTCACCGAGAGCGCTGGATTGACTTCAGTCGAAGATCCAAGTCGTGTGCATCTTATGCAGGTAAGGAAATGTTCTGCACGGGCGGCAGTTCGCGTCGGTTATGACCGCCCGGGAAGACGACCCCCGTCTTCCTTAGACAAAGGGTTGGCGGACATGTTGGCACGTCTGAAGGCGTCGAGCGTTCGATAAAATTAGTGTGTAGCGCGAACGCAAACACGGTTTAGACCATCGAAGTTCATAAAGAGCAAGAACAGGAATGACTGTCGCTTGCACTAGCGCATATTTAGAAGGTCGACATACGATAACCAGTGGCGTAGCCAGCAGCTTTTCCCGGTGTATGTGTGTGCGGGTGGAGGAAGGAGGAGAGTGGCGGCTCGGCGAGCCGGGCGGCCGGGCGACAAGACGCCTTTTGAATCGGGGGTCGCCTACGGTTAAGGCGTGAGGGGTATGAGGTTTTCTCTATATTTTTTTTTTTTTTTTTTGTGGGGGGGGGGGGGGGGGGGGGGGGGGGGGGGGGCGTTGGTGTGTCGCGTTCGGACGTTAAATTGAGCATTTGATCAAATATTTAAAAATCTCAAAAGATTTTTTTTTTTTTTTTCGCAGAGCAGTAGTCGATTAGGCATTCATTGGCGGCACCGGCCAACCGGGGCGATTAATTCTGAACGTCGTTGATATTTGTAAAAGTCAGTGTTAAACACTGGTTTTTAATATCAACGTTGTTTTTTTTTTGTTTTTTTTTAATTTAACGATGTTTAATAAATAGTTTGGTAAAATGTCACTTTACCTTGAAATACCAAATATAAATGTCTGAGCTAATTATTTGTGCTCTTCGCAAACATTAATAGTAGTATATAACGGAATAAGGTCATGAAGTTGTTACAGGCAGCGAGGCTAGCAGTTATATTGTCTTGGCATTTTCTTTGCCTGTGATCAGGCATTTCTTTAACTCTGATTATTTAGTAGGCGAGTCAGATGGCTGAGTTTGCATTATTTGAAGCTTGATTGAATATATTTCTTCCTACTGCGTCAACGTTGTAGGGTGATTTCGTCGAGGGTACTGGATGCCTGCTACCTTGGACAAAACTACAGGTAAGCGTAGTCAGATTTATTATTTTGATGTTCTTGTTCGCATTTGGGCACTTGAAATGAGGTTCTTGATTTTTATCTTTTCTTTGTGTGTGTGGTGTTCGTTCATTTTCCAGAGAAAATTGAGGGTATACTTCGAGTAAATAAATTAGAGTAAGACACACAAGGAGCTTGAGTGTGTCTTTTTCGGTGTGTTCTTTTTCTGTGTTTTCGTCCTTGTGTGCTGTTCTTCTCATGTATAAATAAAACATAAATTCAATTTTAATCTGGCAGAGCACTTCGGCAAAAAATATTTGCATATTTGCCAAAGTTCGGCAGTTAGGTTTGGCGGTCATAGGGATCTGCTGTGGTGCTGAGTAGCTAATGTGGTGTAGCGCTCTGTGGTGTATATTCTTACTCTGCCCTTGTCTTAGAGCGCAATCATGTTTTTTTTTTTTTCACGTACAATACAACTCGCCCAACAATCAGCACTTGTATATACTAACCTGCTACAGTAGTTGTACCCCTTTGACTAAGATCTGTTATAAGAACTTGAGATTGGGCGAGTTGGTTATTCATGTTTTTCGACGTAGCGCACTCGAGAAACTGTCACTCAAGCATTCACACACCCAAAGAACACACCGTGCGTGTGTTCTTTGGGTGTGTGAATGCTTGAGTGACAGTTTCTCGAGTGCGCTACGTCGACAAACAAAAATAAGATTTGTTAGTCACCTAAGTAAATCGGGGTGACAAATTTAAACATGACCGGTGAATACAAAGTGCCTACGATCACCACCCGCCATGTGATAATTTTAGTCAGTGGTAATTAGTCAACAGTTAAACTGGTCACGTCTGGTAAGTATGGTCGATGCTTTATAATGCTGGAATCAGAGGCCCATCAAATGCTCCAAATGCGTCTTAGAAAAATATAATATTTCTTCACAGTTCTTCAAATTCGGGATGATATGTTTCAACTTCATATCACATGATTTCCACATTTTTTTTGGTTCCAGGCAGGCAGTGCAATCTACCCGGTGGCTGTCAGCTCAAGGCTAATTAATCCTGAGGCGCACAGCTATGTGGCAGTGGAGGGAGACCTCGAAGCCGCGTCGCCTGCTGCGGCAGTCCTGGTTGCATTCTGCCTCTAGATCATCTTTGGCGACGACTAGAGCCCCGAAAGTGTTGTTCCAGATGCCTTTATTGCGCTTAGTGGTTTTATCTTAGAACGTTTATAAGATGTCTAGTCATGCCATTGATTTTTATGTCATTTTGTTTGTGACAGCCACAATAAAACATTGTCATGTACTTTCAAAACTAGGCCGTCTTCATCTATTATAAGGCCCACCTTTGAAGCACGTACTATCACACCCACAAAGGGCCATAGTACCTTTCTTTAGGGGGTCAAAGGGATTCCATCAGGTGTGCATTTAACCTGTAATAAGGTGGTGAACTGGGCCAGTTTGTTGCTGTTATACATGATGGGGAAAACAGCTTGGAAATCGCGGACTACGAAGAACAACCACGACAAGACAGCATTTTTCTGTCGTGTTTGTTCTTCGTAGTCCGCGATTTCTGAGCTGTTTTCCTCATCGTGTGTATTTAACCCCAAAGTGGATCATAGTTCCCTCCAAAAGGAGGTAAAAGCAGCGCCCTCAATTACGTCGTCTTACCTCTCAAAAGGATTGAAATACCCTCCTAAAGGAGGTAAAGGCTGACCCTGAAAGGATGCACTTTTAACACCAAAAGGAACTAACGTTACCTCTAAAAGGAGGCAATGTTTCACCCTAACCTAGGGGGCAAGTTTGCACCCTCGTTGCAGGGGGTAACGATACCTCCAAAAGGGATTGCCCTGTGTGCAAGTCGGTTACCCCCTTAAGGAGGGTACTACAGTACCTTTTTTTTAAGAGTGCGCGTGCAAGCTTGCGATCCAATTCTTAATCAATTCATGCAACCAAGTGAGCTTACGGTGATGAAACGTTTTTAAAACAAACTGCGTCTTTTGCTTTCATTGGAGAAAAAAAAAAGTACCAACTATCTGAACTAATCTCGTAAAACACACACACACACACACACACACACACACACACACACACACACACACACACACACACACACACACACACACACACACGCACGAACGCACGCACGCACGCACACACGCACACACGCGCACACACACACACACACACACACACACACACACACACACACACACACACACACACACACACACGCACACACGTGTTTTATGCGTGATTGATACCTCGCTCTTTTGGCGCATGACCCATGCGCGATGGCTTTTAATTAGGGGTGGGCGAATATTCGAAATTTCGAATACGAATCGAATATTACACATTTACTATTCGTATTCGATTCGTTAACTAAGTCTTTGGTATTTTTCGAATATTCGTCATAATACGAATATTCGAAATTAATCGAATATTCGAGAACGTATTCGCAAGCGTAAGTTTTGCTTTCGGTGTCGGTAAGCAAGGCCCATTGACAGCGACATAGCTGCATGGTGGCTTCAACCTAAACTGGTGGCGTCGGTGTCGGTAGCAGTAATCTGCGAGTTTCTGTTCCCTTGTGACTCCTGATTTGTTAAACTGTGCTCACTTTCGCTGTTGCCCACCCGTGTTATGGCGGATGGAGGTGATTGTGTGGAAGCATCTGCGAAGCGAAGGAACGAACGGGAAACGGCACCAAAACAAAGCGAGAGAAGCACTATTTGGAAATAGTTTGCGAGGGTGACGGCATCGATGGCACAAGGTTCGGCATGCTACTCAACACTTAAAACACCCACAGGTAGGACAACGCCCGTTGTCAATCATCTCAAAGTACATCCTGCGTTGTTGAAAAAGTATCGTGGGATCACCGCTGCCACGCCAGGAAAATATCAACTGACGCTGTAGGACTTCGTGCGCCGCACGGAGCCCATGCCAGAAAAGAGGGTGCGAGCGCTAAATAACAAGGTGGCCGCCATGGTGGCGCTTGATTCACAGCCTTACAGCATTGTGGAAGACCGCGGCTTCAAAGAACTTCTAACAGAAGCCGTTCCCAACTATCGCCTACCATCCCGCTCTACACTCTCGCGCGCGCTTGTGCCACGGATGTATGACGACACCTGAAAGAAGGTGAAAGCAGAGCTCATCAGTGCCTTTGAAGGCGGCACTGCCGCTGTTGCCTTCACACGCGATATGTGGAAATTGCGCGCTAACGAAAGTTATGTGAGCTTCACCTGACATCTTCTCACTCCAAAAATTCATAATTAAGCGCGGTTCACAGTGAACACTCGACACATGGCTGCCAGTCACAGTGCTGTGAACATTGCAACTATGCTGGACGAAATGTGCCGTGAGTGGGGGATACCCGATGAATGTGCGAAGTTCATCGTAATGGATAACGGGCGCAACATCCGAGCTGCGGCAAGGAGACTTCCATGGACTGAAAGAGCATGCTTCGCGCATACGCTTCAACTGGCGTTTAATGACGCGAGATCCCGTTCGCCGGCCATTGACCGCCTGTGCAGGAAAGCGAGGCATATTGTGGGATATTACAAGCACAGTTCATCAGCTCAGAAAAGGCTTGAGGAGTGCCAAAAGATGATGAGAAAGGACACAACGTCTGGTGCAAGACGTGGAGACGAGATGGAATAGCCAGTATCTAATGTTGCTTCGCCTTCTGGAACTCAAAGAAGCAGTCACTGTGGAGCTTGCTACCTCGGACTGTGACATCGATGGACTTGGTTCGTCAGAGTGGAAAGACGCTTCTGAAAATGTACCAGCATTGACGCCATTGTTTGATGCCACTGTTATTGCCAGTGCTGAGAAGTATCCGTCTTTGTCCTCCCAAGCTCCTAGGATTTTTGGTATGTTCCACTGTCTAGATATCTGTGCTGGGGCATCAAACTTTTCCTCAGAACTGATAAGATCCATCAAGGCAAGGTTCACTCTGTATAAGGATGACAAGGAAGCATGCCTTGCTATGTTCTTGGACCCACGCTTCAAGTCCACTATTTTTAAAGCTGAAAAGGAAAAATTATTATGGCTAAAAGCTCTGGTGCTGCAAAAGCTAGCCTCATGTGATGCTACTGAAGAAACCCAGCCGGAAGCTGCAACACAGTCACAAGAGCAAGACTCAATGCCGTTTGCAGATGTTTGGCAAGCATTTGACCACTTAGCCAAAAGTGCAATGGAAATCAAAGTGGTTTCAGTTTCAGAATTGGAACTTGTAGCGCATGCGAAGGAGGCACTGCTAAAGAGAGAGAGAGTGATCCGTGTGAGTGGTGGCGAGCTGTCGGGTGCTTAAGATATCCGAGTGTGGCGAAGCTTTGCATCATCTACCTTGCAATACCTGCCACTTTAGTGCCAAGTGAGTAAGTTTTTTTCTGTGGCTGGAGGTGTCGTTTCTGCTCAAAGGGAGCACCTCCTACCTGACCATGTGCAGTGGTTGATTTTTCTGCATGACGACTTGTGATCTTCCCTTCAACTAGAATTTTCGTTTTTGCGTTTTTATTCTCATTACCACCAGTGCCTCACTGGGTCTAACGAGAATAAAAACACAAAAACGAAAATTCTAGTTGTAGGGAAGATCACAAGTTGTCAAGCAGAAAAATCAACTGCAGTTCTGCAGTTCAAAAATCAAAAGAAAAATCAACTGCAGTTCCGACATGTGAAAATAAAAATGCTGCGAATAAATGCACATGCCTTCGACTATTCGATATTCGATTCGATATTCGAAGCTAACTATTCGTATTCGATTCGTATTCGAAATTGTTAATATTCGCACACCCCTACTTTTAATAAAAAAAAGAACGGTCGCCCATCCAGAACGATAGCCCATCCAAAAAAGGGCAGTAGAGGGACGTGCTGTGATTGAGGGTTTCTCACCTCATGAGGGCAACGCAGCGCAGCGCAGGTCGCTGCAAAGATTGCCCTCTGCCGCGCACCGGGACCCAACGCGAACGTAGGCAACGTAATTCTCGCGGGCGATACGGCGGTAGCAGTAGAGGACGGAGCAGCGGCCCTCACTGTCCCCATAATGCCTCACGCGCGCTGCTTGAGGGCGCGCGATACTTTCCAGAAAGGTACGTTGGGCACGGACCCGAGACCAAGTGTTTTTCGACGCGTTGGTTGGATACGAGGACAAGCCGAACGCTGACGCAGCATTCGGGTCTACTCGGTATCTGCTCTCAATCTCACTGCGATTTCGGCGGAATTCGATTGCATGCGCTATTAGTATTCTATAGTCCGTTGCAACCTAAGAACGAAGGGCGAGGGTAAGACGGGCCGGGGAGGAGGAAGCAGACGGAACGCTGGAGAAGAGAGGGGGAAACCTCCTTCTCTCTTTAGCGTTCCGTCTGCTCCCTCCTCCCCGGCCCGTCTTACCCTCGCCCTTAGCGTTTCATACAAAAGAGTCTTCAGACACTGACCGTGGCGTGTTTCTTTCTTGTACCACGGTCCTGTCAAATTGGTCCTTCCAAAAATTAAAGACGTTTACGAATCTCTATAACACGAAATTAGAGCGCAGCTCTTGAGGAGGACGAGGGGAGGGTACGGAGGGAAGGGCATGCATCTCCTCCCACTACTCCACTCCTCCTTCCCCTCATCTTCCTCCGCACCTTCCCCTCCTCCTCCGTACCCTCCTGTCCTCCTGCGTACCCTCTACTCCTCCTCCTCCGTATCCTTCCCTCCTCCTCCCACAGTGTACCCGCTAAATTTAGCTGAAAAATTGACGCTACGTGACCTTCACAGCAATTTAATTTCCCGCTAAATCTAACGGGGAATTGAATTGCTGTTGAGGTTACGTGACGTCAATTTTCTCGCTAAATCTAGCGGAGAAACTGAAGTTGTTCTTAGTGACGTGACACCAAGTCATGTAACGTCATTTTCCCCGGTAAATTTAGCGCGGATTTGAATTCGTGTTGAGGTCACGTGACGGTAATTTTGCGCGGTTACGCCGAGGCCGGCGCCGACGCCGACGCCACGAGACACGGCAACGGGCGCCTAAGAGCTACGCTCTAAATCCGTCCACAGAGATGTCCGAAGCATATACGAGCATGAAGCAAGCACGCTTCGAAGTTCGAACAAGGTTGAGGACTGTCCGCGCGGCTCCACCAAGTTCCTTTATAACCTTCTGTCATTACGTCTCCAGTGAGCATGAGCTGTCTAATCGATGCTTTAAAGGGATACTGAGAGAAAACAATTTAGTGTCCATAATAAGTGGCGCGCGATCTTTCCACGAGCCAGCAGCCGCCGGTGCGCGCGAGCACACGCAATGAAATTGACGTCATAGTCCCCCCTTGACGCTTAAAGGGATACTGAACCAAGGAATTTAGTGTCCATAATAAGTGGCGCACGTTCTTTCCACGAGCCAGCAGCCGCCGGTGTGCGCGAGCACACGCAACAAAAATGACGTCAAAGACCTCCATTTGCGGTTAAGATGACAGTGAAATGTATGGGCTTCGGGCCAAAGGAGAATAAAAACAAGTTTTTCATCTAAACAGTGGTGTCTGGTGTAAAAGGTAAGCGATTAATTGGTCTAACAAGCACGTAGCTTTCACCTGTAGAGATGAAAAGCCTGTCTTTGTACTCCTTTGGCCCGAAGCCCATGCATTTCACTGTCCTCTTAAGCGCGAATGGAGGTCTTTGACGTCATTTTCGTTGCGTGTGCTCGCGCACACCGGCGGCTGCTGGCTTGTGGAAAGAACGTGCGCCACTTATTATGGACACTAAATTCTTTGGTTCAGTATCCCTTTAAAGGGATTGTCCGGTGAAAACCGGAAGTTCTTAAGATTTCGTGATGGTTACCTCGTGGGAGCCTAGTGATTAACATAGGCCATTTTTAGTCCATTAAACAACACCCCAATTTAGTGTAATCAACGACGGATAATTGAACGAAACTCCATGCCGAATTTCGCAAGTATCAACGGCTGCATTCCCATGCCTGACGTGACGTCACACCAGTCTTGCAATTGTCATATCCTATGCCTCATTCCTCCGTGGGAACACAGTGCTCCCGACGCACCGCAGCATTCCATATTACTCGCCACTGTAAATGTCGCGGAGAAGTGTGGAGCGTGACAACCGCACAACAAAAATACCCTTTCATTCTAAAAAAAAAAAAATAAAAAATCTAGCGCAGCAGCGAGAGTGAACCACGTCGTACCGCTCACGCGGAGGACAAAATTCGAAGTGCACTTCAGTTCGGCGCGTTCTTTGCCTGATGCTACCTCAGAAACTCCGCTTCCCTGAAGGTGGAAGAGGAAAACGCCGTTTATGCACGCTTGGGTTAAAATACAATTACTCCTCCAGGGAAGCACACAAAATTCAGATTTGTGGTAAAAGATGCTCCTACAGCCATTGACAATGAGGTCTAAATGTTTTCATGAATACGAAATTTGACCGGATAATCCCTTTAAAGGGGTACGGAAACGAAATTTTAGCGCCGATCTTTTCGCATAAATATTGGCTAGGGAGAGGCACCACTTCGGAAATATCAATATCGTGCTGTAAATGACAGGAGAACTAATTTTAAACCTAATTAAACGATTTCAAATTCACATCTGGTGGATGGTGTGAAAGTTCTCGTGACATCACCTGTGGCATAGGAGCAGCGCCGTTCTGCGGAAATATGGCGTGCCGGCAGAATTAGCCTAGGCCTGAACGCGTTTGCAAAGCCTTGGCGGAGAAAGCCAAAGCGTAGTTGGCCACAGTGAGCTCGTTCTCGTTGCGGCTCTTTGCACGACACGACGCGAGCACGCTTCTGGTTCTGAAGGTTTCAGCTGAACGTAGAGGGAAAAAACCAAGGAGTGGAGAAAAAGAGACACACAGCGCTGGACTATCAACCATTTACTGAAATTCTTTTTTTTCATCTACCCTCATGAATTATACTATTTACTGGAATTCTTCTTTTTCATCTACCCTCATGAATTATGCTATTGAGTTTCCAGGGGTAACTTCTTCTTCGGTATGATATTTGGTGACTAGCGCGTTCACATGCTTCTGACTATAGACGCTTTCAGCGCGCGCCAAATTGAGCCGCCATAGCCGACCTTCTCTTGAAATACCGAGATGCCGAGCCACTGAAGCGGGCGTTGACGAGTCTCCACAAGGGCCTATGATGGCTAGAAGGACGGGGCAGAATCTAAAATGGCAATGACCTGACCTACTGTGGTAATGATGCAGTGGAGCGAACGTAATAAGAAAAACAAAAACTGAAGGTCGGTTATGGCGGCGCCCATGCACATCTGCCTGAAAGCGTCTATACTCTGTTTCACCTTATGATGTACCGCAGGAAAGGCTACAAGCGCGAGCTTCTTGCTCTAGGGCACATCTCGACGGCGCAAGCTCTCGCGCTACTAGCCTTCTCTGCGGTACAACATAAGGTGAAACGGAGTATTCGCAACTTCCAGCGATGGTGGTACCGCTGTGTGTGAATCGCGCTCCCTAGCTCCTGGATGATTGGCCTCATAATAAATGGGCTCGCCTACACCTTCATGGCGTGAAAAAATAACGTTAGGTTCTAATACTGCTCGTATATAGTAAAGCTAGAATTACTTACGCGTCGGAGACCCAGCCTCGTACCGCTGTTCTATGACGATCATCCAGATGACAGCCATTTTAATAGGCACCAGTGCGCCCCCTATAGGTCATGAAAGTTGCGAATAGGATAATACAGGTCAAAAATCGTCGACGCGCCACCAAGTGGCAACACTCGTAACCACAACATCCACGCCGTAGCCTTTCCCGTCCAGCACAAGTGACGTCACGAATGCGCCGAATATCCCAAGACGCATCGCGCTCTCCGATGGCTGATTTTCGAGCGCGCGCCCAATCGGGCCGTTCAAGATACAATCGCGCGATTATGATTTACAGATATCATTGATCATATTAAACCTATTTCTGACCATAATAGGTGTATTTCAAGTTTCGCTTCAGTATCCCCACAGCGCTTCCGCAACGTTCATTCCCCACCATCAAGATCGCCGTTCTTTGCAGACGTTAGGTAGGAGCTTGGTCTGAGGATGAGGGAACCTCTGCCAGGCCAACCCCCCCCCCCCCCCCCTTCCCTGTCCCGGATGCGCTCTTATGGCACTGACGGTTATTTCTACTTACTAGTTCCCTCGAGCTGCTACTTCTGCGGTGTGAAACTGACGTGGTGAACCGAACGCCCGTGCACATAAGATACCGGCATGGCCGCGAATGACGTTGCGGGCAACGTTACTGGAGCAAGTTTGCTCCATGTAACGTTGGTTACGTGCAAGCATACCGATACTCTGTTTCATACTTAGCGTGCAACGCTGTCAAAGCTACTGGCGCGAGCGTGGGGCTTGATCTCGTTGATCATTTGCACGCGTTCTCGCGCAAACAAAGCCATAGATGAAGCCACGCGCTCGCGCCAGTAACTTTGACAGCGTTGCACGCTAAGTATAAAACAGAGTATAGGCTCTAGGGCGCACAGTCCTCGGATATTACTACTAGGCGAGATTGTCGCGCGTCGACGCCACCAAGCGGCAAGGCTCGCAACTGCAGTACCCTTGGCCGTGCACGAACTCTTGACGTCACGAGCGTGATAATAATAATAATAATAACTTCATTCACCATATCACATATGGTGGAAGCTGGAGAAAAAAGCTGACGAAGCAGCTTGACGGGTCTCCAGCCCCCTCAACAGGTACACAACGGGGGCCAAGTTTCATACAAGCAAGAAAAAAAAAATAACAGCAAAATAAACGGAAACAACCACAAAACGCTATTGTGGTAAATTAAAAAGATGACTAACAGGCCATCAATTACACATGAAATCAACAATGAAAAAATATGCTAAAGAAAATTCCGCATTAAAACGAGGCAAATGAAAAACAACAACATATTTATATCAAAAGTAGATAGTCACGTAACTCACGCGGGCTAGAAGATATTATATCAACATTGGAATTTATGGAAGTGTTTAGTAATGTCGGAAGTGTATTTCTAATCATCTGAAGGCCGTAATCTGTCCGCGATGTATCAACCATCCAGAAATCTGAGTGGCGAGTAGAATGTGTAAGTTGTTTTTGTCTAAGGGATGCCAAGCTTAGCAGGAAGCTATTTATCGCAAGATATTCTTGTTTATACTTCATGATAAGCCTGTATTCGTATTGTGGATGTATTTTAAGTACCCCGAGTTTTTCAAAAATTTGGTCCGTGTGAAAACGATAAGACACGTCACACACGAGTTTTAACGCTCTCTTTTGTAGTAAGAATATTCTATGTAAATTTGTTTTTGTAGTGGTACCCTATACCAAATGAAATAACAATAGTTCAAATAAGATACAAATAGTTTAACACTTGATGGAAGAATTAGACGGTGTTGATGTATCAGACCTATTATACGAGCAAGTTTTGAAATAACGTAATCTAAATGCGCTGTCCAAGACATGTTATTTGAACAACACGCCCAAGGTCTTGAACGTGTTGACCATTTCAGTGGGGGACGAGTATAGGACGATGTCGCTCGAAAGGGTAAATTTCCTTTTATTGGGACTAAAAAGCATAGCTTTAGTTTTGACTTTATTTATTATTAGATTATTTGATGTAGACCAAGCCTCCAGCCTTCTCAAGATGTCGTTTGCTACTTGTACAATATTGCTGCAATTTTGAGACGATATAAAAATACTGGTATCATCAGCGTAAATGATAAATTTAGCTTTTGGTGCAATATTAACGATGCCGTTTATGTATATATTAAAAGCATTGCGCTTCTCGCTGCCCGACTTTGAAGCGAGGGGTAGAGAGCTCGCGTTCACGTCATTTCGTTTTCGTACCCCTTTAAGATGACAGGAAAATGTATGGGCCAGTAACGTTGGTATGGGGTTCGGGCCAAAGGAGAATGAAGACAGGCTTTTCATCTCCACGAGTGAAAGCTACGTGTTTGTTAGACCAATTTATCGTCTACCTTTTACACCAGACCCCACTATGGAGATGAGAAGCTTGTCTTTATTCTCCTTTTCCCCGGAGCCCACACATTTCACTTTCATCTTAAGCGTGAATGGGGGACTATGCCGTCAATTTCGTTGCATGTGCTCGCGCCAGACTTGGGAAGTAATCCGTTACAAGTAACGGGTTACTTGTAATCCGTTACTTTTTCAAGTAATTTTGTAATTGCCACGTTACTTTTCTTTGGAAGTCATTTGTATTGTAATTTCGTTACAAAATATTGGTAACGGATTACTTTAATTCCACATTACTTTTTAAAAATATGAGCATAATATAGTAACTGGAGCAACACAAGCAGAACATTCAGCAGCATAAAGACAGCAAGTTCAACCAAATATAAAAGATCAGGAAGAGGAGAACAGCCAAAACGAAAACACGATTTTTTGTAATAACAGTCACTAGAACCAATAGAAAAGTGGGCAAGGCATATACACATATACGAATGACAAAGATCAAGTAAGACAATGCCGAGTAGGCTCTCCGTCGCCTTCCTTCGTGTTTTTCTTTTTCTCCCGGGCAGGAGAAAGCTCTTCGTGTTTATTTGTTTTTGTCTTTTTCACCGTTTCATCCTTTCCAACTTCTCCGACGTCTCCCGCCACCTGCACAGACATCAAACGCGGGTCCGTAGCCCCTCAATTCGCGGGCTCACAACTCGCGTAAAGGACGACAAATCAAGAGGTCAAATTAGTCGTTTAGTCGTTTATACAGCAGGAGGTTAGTCTGCCAGAACATGGCGACATTGTTACCCACTATAGATAAGCAATTTAACCAGTGAAGTACGACTGCTAGCCTGGGGTCTTTAACGTGCACCACGCAGCAGTGATACACGACCGCACGCCGGTACGATTCTTATCCAGATCGAAACGGGCAGGGGTGGGTATTGAACCCAGGATGACTGGGTTCTGCAGCGCTAGCTTTCGCTCCACGTGCTCCGAGCTGGTGTGCGCTAAACCACTCGGCCACCGATCCCCCACGTAAAGGACGATGTAGCCTCGCGCGAGGGGGTCGAATTCTTTTTGTCTTTGATGTGCGCTGCTGTATTCTAGCTCGCTCTTGAGGCACGGCTGAAAAGCGCCCGGCGCGAGGCTAAAGCGGGTTTCACATGCAGCGATTTTGGCCCTAGAGCAGCGTGATTTCCGCCGTCGCGGCGCTCTGGCCAGCACCAGCGATTGAGCGGCACGAGCGCCGCGACGGCAGAAATCGCGCCGCTCTAGGACCAAAATCGCTGCATGTGAACCAGGCTTTAGAGCATCGTCGTCTATCCTTGTTACACGGGCACACTTAACTGCAGTTACGCTAAGCCACAGTTAGCGCACAATATTTGCCGACAACATTCTGCGGCTATGCAGTCAAAGCTATGGACGTACGTGCGCTTGAGCATCTTGATCATTTATCGAAGCAGTGCACGCGCGCTCTTCACTTCTTATGGAATAGCTGTCCGAGAGTATAGTGTGATATCTGCGGTGCCCCGTAACAGCAGTTCAGCTGAGTTAACCGCGTTTAAGTGTGCCCGTGTAACAGGGGTATTCGAGGGTACGAACGACACTTCATTTGGTTTACTTGACTGGGCTAGTGCCACTAAATAAGCTACGCTGCAGTAGTAACGACACTTGGCCATATTGTGTCTTAAAATCATGGTTGTCAATTATTTGAAGCTTTATCTGAAATCACAGGAAACGCTTTTCCGCCCTACAAAAATGTTTAAACAGTTTGCGACAGAGCAAAGCAAAATTACATGACCTTCCTAACACCGAATCTAAGGCTCAGGAAGTCGCACTTTTGATCATGACGATCGGCAGTTGCGTCTGCTCTGCATGCGAGCCAAAATGGCGGCGCCCACAACAATGTCAGGGAACGGAATGCCGATACTCCAAGCGCAGCTCATTTAGTGGCTCTAGTCTGGGCATGGTGGTCGAGTCCACTCCTCACTTTAGAGTCAACTGTCAACATAAGGGGGGGGGGGGGCATCTAAGGAGTGCTGACAGAGAGAGGGGAGAGAGAGAGAGAGAGACAGAGAAAACGCGTAAAAGAGATGCGATCCTCTATTGTTTTGTGAGACCGATGGCCACCGCCTCTCTCGCTCTCTATGCTCTCCCCTCCCCTGACCTATAGGAATATTGGTATAAAAGTGAGAACCGATGAACGATCGATTACCCGTCACCACCACTTTTTCTGTGACTGGTCGAGTTTTCGGTCATGGTATGCCCGTCGTCTCTATGGCCATCTCTTAATGAGATGTTCAAAATTCAGGGCATTAAGGAGAACGGAAACCTAGAGTTTCAGTGCATTCTTTGCTTGCCAAAAAACACACATTGTCATCAGCAAGAACAACAGGCTACAATCCACTAAAACACAATAAGGTAAGCTGGGACACCTGCATTCTCTATTGGGCTATACATTGTAACGTTAAAACCGAGTTTTTATTTTCTGGAGAATAACAGGCGAAACACCGAAGACAAATAGGAGCTTTCGTAGATCGCTTCTTTAGCTCCGAATCTCGTAGCGGAGGTAGACGCTGCTACTGAGCATGCGCACCGCTACCTTTGGCTGCACAATTCCAGAGATCATTTCCGGAGGCCGTAAGCTAGCGGGATGGCGGGTGTGGTTGCAGCTTTCGGTGCCTTGTCAGCTTAGAGGTGAATGGAGTGCACCGACACTCTTTCTCTTAAATACTATATTTTATTTTTACAAGGACTATACTCCGTTTCACCTTATGTTGTACCGCAGACAAGGCTAGAAGCGCGAGCTCATAGCGTTGGGAGCTACTCAAAACGCACGAGAGCTTGTGCCGCCGCGATGTGCCCTATACTCCGTTTCATATGGCGAATTCGGGTGGTCAATCGTCGGCAACTTCTTTTGCTCGGAAAACCGGCAATAGTGTTCGCGTGGTCAGTTTCCGGCCGGCGTGCACCGTTCGGGTGGGGGTTCTCCGGCAAGCACCGGCAACTTTCCGGCGCTTTTTCCGCCCGAGCTCCGAACGGCCGGGCGAGTAGGCGCCAGACTGTATCCGGTGTCGTCACTTCCGAAATGGGAAAGAAGGTCAGTGAGAAAAAAATGAACGAAAGAACGAAACTGATCAGAAGTCACTTTAGCAGCCGCTATTCGAGTCAATCCAAGTCGTTGGGACATGGGTGACGCGGTGACAGGCTCTCGCTAGCGGTGTCGCGCGGGCAAGACGCGAAATAAACTGCCACCATCTGGCGTTTCGTGTTCGGGTGGTGAGGGTCACGTGGTGTGCCGCCGGCGCCTTTCTGGTTTCCGGTTCTGCCGGCTCGTTCTCGCCGGCGATTGACCACCTGAATTCGCCAATACTTAGCGTGCAGCGTTGTCAAAGCTACTGGCGCGAGCGCGTGGCTTCAACTATGGTTTTGTTTGCGCGAGAACGCGTGCAGATGATCAACGAGATCAAGCCCCGCGCTCGCGCCAGTAGCTTTGACAGCGTTGCACGCTAAGTATGAAACAGAGTATGGAGCAAGGAGCTCGTGCTTGTAGCCTTTCCTGCCGTACATCATAAGGTGAAACAGAGTATACCATAATACGTGCGTATGAGAAATTAAAAGTAGTATTGCAAAACATTTTTAACAAAATCTCAAAATTTTTTTATTTTTTTCGATAAGTTTACAGAAGTAACGTGAAAGTAATTTGTAACGTAACGAGTAAAGTAATCCGTTACTTTTCAGCGAAAGTAATTGGTAATGGTAATCCATTACATTTGAGGCTCGGTAATTTGTAATTGTAATCCATTACAGTTTTCAAGTAACGAGCACAAGTCTGGCTCGCGCACACCGGCGGCTGCTGGCTCGCGGAAAGATCGTGTGAGCTGCTTATACATTGTACAAAAGACAGTCTGCACACAGACTAAAACGCGAGCCACCGCGAGATCCGTGCATCGAACGCCTCGAGGCAATGAGTTCATGGAGAAAACACGGCATGCAGCATTCGAACCACGGGCGTTGTGATAATTCGTGTTTGCACACTGTCTTTATGTAGGATGCATGAGCAGTGTGAAGTGTGAGTCCGGCTTTAGGGAGGAAGGTAGGGACACTGCAAGATAGCGCTGCGTGCTCGGCTCTGGATAGATCAACAAGTGATTTGATTTGGTTTGGTTTCACTTCAATATCTTTCTCGCGCACATCACCCTTTTCCCTAGCGGTGGAGAGGAAGAACGGGCAGATTGATACTTTAGACCCATGTTGCGGATAAAAAAAACAGGACGCGGGATGGCCAAAAAAAAAAACGTGCTTTTCGTGTAAGGCTCGTCAAATTATGAGGCGCTGGAGAAATTCAGCCTTCTGCGTTAGGTCCTTATTTCGAACTCTTTTTGTTCGCCTTACGCCCATTGAAAAGCATGCGGGAAGGGCCTTAGAATGCACCTGGTATCGCTGCGCCGCAGCGTTCTTCCGCACGTCTGCTTTCCTCGCCGTCACCATGGCAACGAACGCCGAATGAATGGAAGCACGCACGGTACCGCCGCGTGAAGCCAGCAACAGCTGACGCCATTTTACGAACGCCGTCTGCTAGCCAAAGCCGAACGCGGTATGTCAGATCAACCGCCTCCGCCGGTGCTCGATTTATTATTTAAATTAAAAAAGAACAAAAACAAAAAAACAATATACTTTATGAATTTTTGCCGGCTCGAGACTGCGAATTTTACCAAGTGCAAGTTTCGGGGATACACTTAAAAAGGGGTACTCCGGCGATTTTTGAGCTACCTCAACTAACTATATTTTCTGACTCCCCGGCCTTTACCCTTTCCGGTATGCTATTTAGTATCGCGAAATTCATAATAGTTATTGCGAAATCGGCAAATGAAAATGATGCAAAAACCAACATTCAAATTTACCCGCACTTTTCAGTGCCGTGACGTCAGTGGCGGGCAGGCTTGCCAGTCGAGCGAACAGTCTAAAAAATAGAATATGCCAATCATTTGTTCGGTGCTGGAGCGCGGATCCTGGAGCGAGCTTCCAAAGCATTCATTTGACACCATCAAGCTGCTTCGAATCAGTTGGGAACAAATTCTACAGACCAAAGAGTTAACCCCTGCCTTCCACTGACGTCACTTTTTCGTTGTTGCCAGTAGAGACTTTCAGTGTGAAAAACACGGTGAGGACCAAAATTGTAAATTCAATAACAAGGCGAAAAAAAATTATTTTAACCTAATATTTGGGATACTATTTTAGCGATGTTGTTTGGCGAGTTTAGCAAAGTTTCAAGCAAATCGGGGACCATGAAGAAATCGCCGGAGTACCCCTTTAATCAACCACGTTGGTCAGTGTCCTGGATGTAGGGTCCCTCGTGTTCGTGGTTTATTTTTGTCACTGAGTATATTTGGCTATTTATTATCTGCAGTCCCGACATTTCAGGGTGCCCTTAACTATCTGGACAGAATTACAATCCTTGGAGTTCTTCCGTAGAATGAACTGAACAGCACGCATGGGCCAGTTTCCTTGAATAAAACTGTTTGAATGCCTCACGATGTCTCGGTGTCTTATTCAACCAAATGACTTTATGCGAACGATATGCACTACGTTGCGTCTGGTAGTAGTAATCGGGACAAAAATGAGTATATAGAAACTGCGACAGGGTATAAATACCTAAAACGTTATTATACATGAAAAAACAACACTGTAAAATTTGTTCTAATAGTGCTTCCGTAATTTAAAAACCACTATTCATATAAAATTGAGCAAAACCATGTGGAGTGCTTTGTTCGAGAGTGAAACTAACTTTAAAAAAAACAGAAAATAAAGCTACGCTTCTCTCGGAATAACGTTATTGATCACGGCGGACGTCTGGGACAAGAGTGTCTCAAAACAATTCAGAGGCTTAACACAAAATTGGAAGCAATTGACTGGCGAGGTGAAATTAATTTCTCTGCAGGGCTTAGGTTGCATAATTCACCGACAACAGTATTTTGGTCCCTCGAGCAATCACGCAGACGCGAAGCCAGCCCATCGTGCGCTCTGCTGCTCCCAGCGTGACAAAAAAACCTCTTCTCTTTCAAATTAATGCGGCGTAGCAAAATACTTTTAAAACTGAGCCATTCTATCTTGAAAAATATTTCACCATCACAAGCTTGAGAGTGCACTAACTTTTCGTGTGAATAATAATATCGTTCTTTTCATTCGGATGATTTTTATCACGTTGCTTTTGAATGAATTTCTAAAATTTGTTACCCCATATTGCCTGGAAAAAATAGTTTTTTCTTTCGAAATTTCTTAGGAACGGATTGACATACACCAAGCTAAAATAATAAAAAAAATGGCTGTTACACTGGTTTCTTCCAAAGGCGATCTAAATACGTAGCATTTTTATATGGAATCAAACGACCTTGTCCATTGTCTGCGGGTCACGTAGCTGCCACGGATGGCAGAGTAGCGTGCTATCGAGCTGCGCGGGTCAAACGACAGCAAATAAAACGCCACCCGAGACGGCAAAGCAGTGGATTTTACCCGTAATACAAATAAAATCCAATCTTAAACTACGTCGCGTGATAACGTAACATTACCACTCGCCGCTGTCGAGAGCCATTGCCACTGCGCCGCCGTGTCCTACCTGATTTTAATACAAAGTGAACCACCAAAAAACTGTTTAATTTTACGCTCCGCTAAGCTACAAGAGAGACACAGGGACACTGACGCGCGTACACCAATATTACATTGAGAAAACAAAAGAAAAAAAAATATTTTGCTCCGTTTACATGCACCTGCCGATATTAATTTAATATTATATTTATTTATTTATTAGCAAAAACTACAGACAATGAGTGGTTCAAGCAAGGATCAAGGAAAACAACAGAAATGATCTTACAAAACTGAAAACAAACAAAAAAGTAACTAACACTGGTAGAGGAAAATTTAAGAAATCGGAATCAAAGAATGCATTTAAAAACGCACGTTTACCGAATAGCCTAAATAACTGACAAGGTCTCAATGAGATTATAAAATCGTAAAGGCAGTTCACAGCTCGAATAATAGTAGAAGAAATGAGAACATATCCTATCCACTTCCGTCAAAGAACGAACTCAATTTTGTCCTTCATAAATGATTAAATTTTATCTAGGAGCGTACGCAAACGGTTCTTGCTCACCATATCGTCAGAAGTCGTTTACACAACAGCTCTCTCCTTTCAGGCAAAAAACAAACAAAAAAAACCCAAAAAAAACCCGATAGAACATTCAACTTTTCAAAATATTCATGACAGCCATCCGAGTCAAAACATCCATTAATTCAAAACATCCATCGAGTCAGAACATCCATCCTAGTCGAAACATCTATGGAGTCGAAACATCCATCGAGTCAGAACATCCATCGAGAGAAAACATCCACGAATGAATGTTTTGACTCGATGGATGTTTTGACGTGTTGAATGTTCTCACTCGGAATCGTCGGGAAGCTCTCCTTATCTTCGAATCCACGCATTCTGCGGTAGTTAAAGACCGACCAACGGAACCGTTTTCCGCAAGGTAGGAAAATGCCCCTCGGGACCTTCTCTTTTCGCCCTCTCCTAAAAGTCACGTGATGGCAGCGATTTCTTTCCTGTCGGCTTTTCCTGTAGGGATAATCCTCAAAAATCCCAAAATGAGCGGCTAGCTGCGAGTGCGACAACGACCTTCAGACTTCCAGGTGCCTTCCCCTCGTTGACGCGGGCTCGCTCAATCCGCGAAACTGAGGGAGTCAGCGCGACCGAACGCTTTTCTCCATGAGCTCGGTCGGAGGAAATCGAGAGGCCGAGATATGCTGGTGTCGTTCCAGCAGCCGCCCTCTGGCATTGCGCGGCTGCTAGCTGGAGCCATTCCCGTGTCTTCACAAGGATTGGCTTGCGCAATAAAGGGTTCAAATCATCGATAATCAATTTCTTTCCGAAACATATAAATCAGGTTGCTTTCCCTAACCCCTTCATTACTGTTCGAAACATATATCTCCTCTCGTATGTTGTTCATCCTATTTTGCAGCATTTTGCGTATTTATTTTTCCTTACTTCTGCTTGATGACTGTTTTATAAGTTGATAAATGCCTTTAAATATTGACGCCGGCTTGCGCGATCAACGCTGTACTGGATTTATCCAATATTGGACAAGATTGGCGCTAGGATGGTAGAGAAAGCAAACCACAATTCTGGCTTCTAATGAAGACGGCGCAGTCGTAAGATAGGTCTTTACTTCTCCCGCCTCCACAACGCCCCATCGTTTGCACTATCACAACTTCTCAGTAACCTAGCTGTATACCACATTTTACTCATAGCTACCATAAATGTGGTCCCACAGGCTTTCCCGTTATGAGCGAGACGACTTTTTAATAACCGGCGACTCTCCTGAGGGAGAGTAAATATTATCACCTGCCCACAACAACCACTCTTTTCTCTACCCCCCCCACCCCCCCCCCCCCCCCCCCCCCCTTTCTCGAGTTGGGGAGATATCAGGCCACTCCAGGAAGCAGCCTGCACACAGGGCTTTTTGGCTACTCATTCTCAACACATTCGAACGTGGAAGTAAACACATCGCATGAACGACGCCCAGTTTATTCGCAACCTAAATAATGTGGCACTACTGTTGGGACCCAATCACTTTCATCATCAATCACTATGTGTTATGATTTTATGGTGAAAGTGTGTTCGTCGTGATGCCACAGAAGTGATCGATTCAAAGGGAGAAATAGGCCCTCGTATTTATTTTGCGGAAATACTCGCTCCTGTGACGCTCTAGTGCGTAAGGTCAAAGCGCCCGAGGCAGTGCGTAATACTTTACAACTGTCGCTGACGATAAAATATTTGTGGGAAGTGCATAAAATTTCTTACACCATAATGTAGCACCCTAAACAAACTCATACCTAAACACAACAAAATGCCGCAATCGAAAAAAAAAATATATATATCCCCCTTTCTTTCTCTCTCTCTCTCTTTTTTTTTTTTTTTCTTTCCCGCC